>CM076570.1:993283675-993607929 GCA_034641835.2 Pinus albicaulis | reverse complement strand
GTCCATGATGTCACCTCGCCACTATATGTAGTTTATGTCATTATATATATATATATATATATAATGACATAAATTACATCTAATTATAATAGAGATAGGAAAAAAAAATATATATATATTAATAATAATTTAAAAAAATAAAACAATAAAATTTAAAACCAGCGTTATTTTAAAGAGAGTTTGTATAATAAAATTATAAATTTCTAAGTTAATATATATTTTATACTTAAATAAATATGAAAATTAAATGGCTCTGTTTTCGAAATGCTATGCATATGTTCTGAAACTATCTATCTAATAGAAAGTTCGTTTTTTTTTTTTTCTGTGGAAAAAAATAAAAATAAAAATATATATATATATATGAAAATTAAATTAAAAATGTTTTTTTAATAATATTTATATTTCATAATTTCAACGATTTTTTTTCTTTAGTATTCCATCTTTTGTCCATTCAACCACGGACGATAATGATGGTTTTGTCACTGGCCAACGATCTGCCTAAATGCTTTTATATCCATCTGCCATTCGCGTATCTGAGGAGAATGAATAGCTTTCCAATCACACAGATCATGATTGGCCAGGCGCCTCATCTTCATTTGGATAGAAGGGCTTTCCATAAATAGGATGTTTCGCTTAGTTCCAAAGCCATATCCAGATCTAGACCCAGCAGCATACCCTTCCCTTCCCACGGTTCCATTAGGTAAAGCAACACCAAAGCTGGTAGCGTCAAATACACCTAAGTTTGTGCTTATTCATTGTAGTGAAGCTCCCAAAACGTCAAAAAATTGTTGCAGTGAAGCTCCCGAAAAACTCCAAAGTACCCATTGACGCTCCTGACGATTTTGGAGCATTTACTACTAGCTCCTAAGCTCCCAGGAGTAGGGGAGTGTGGGGTACGTGCTCTCTAATGCCTGGGAGCAGTACCCGTGTAACTATGACTAGATCCATGTAGAATTAAATTTAAATGGAAAATTTCTTGTGTGTTCACTTCCCTCCCATGACAGAAGAATTGATTGGTGATCTGAGACAAAAGAGGGAATAACCATAGATGAAACCCCGGTCAAAAGCCCAACCAAATACTTGTTAATGATGAAGCAATCAATTCGCTTCGCTATGCCCTCCAGTCAGGTCTGATCGTTCCGCCAGGTAGGGGCAATGGCCTCGGGAGCAATATCACACAGAGCAAAAGATTCCATCATATCCAAGAAAAACTTGGATAATGGGTACTCTATGGCCTTTGCTCCCCAAATTTCATGTCTCCCCACTGTCAAGTTGAGATCCCCAGACGGTATAATGGAGTTCAAACCCAATATACTTGAATCTCCAATTTTTTTCCCAAAATGAGCACCTTCCCACATATGGAGCATATAAATTAATAATACGAAACCTTTTAGGTGATCCTAACATATGTCCAGATAGGAGAATGTCTACATCAAAACAGAAAGCTTGTAAAGAAATGCATTTAGGGTTCCACATCGCTCCCATGCCACCAAAATGACCCATAGCATCCGATGCACAAACAAACTAGTCTAGGCAGACAGAAAACAAAACATCCCAAGTATTCTCACGAGAGCACATGGTTTCTTGAAGAAGAATGATATAGCATTATGAAGTCGGGCCAAACCTCTGAGTGCTCTAGCTTTGTGGGCTGCACCCAAGCACCAAATGTTCAAGGACATGATAATCATGGGGGCACCTGGAATACGAATTCATCGCCTCTAAGTACCCGAGAATCAAAGGTGTCATCACTCACATCTTTCCCACATATAAGTTCTGTATATTCCTGTTTCCTGCCCACAGAAGATTCACCCAAATCAAGAAATAATGGTTTTGCTTTATTGTAGACAGAAATTTTCTTGTATCTAGTGTCCCTTTTTTTCCTTTGTGTGGCATTCCATAAGGGTACGTCCTTCTCCTTCCCCTTCTCGGGTTGGAAAAAAGATCTTCTGATTTCCAGGGGTTCCATCTCAAAATCCAAGGACTATGATAAAGCCTCTAAGTCCTTATCAGGCGAGATAGGATCACTCTTGGCATCCATAGAGGACAATGGGATATTAGGGCACTTAGAAGTCTATATGTGCCTAGAATTCGAAGGTCCCTCCTTAAGGTTGTGACATGACAAAGGACTAGTCTCGTTTTAGCCATTCCCTAGCGAATCTAAAGGTCCAAGGGAAGACATTAACGGAACAACTCTCTCCTTGGGGTTCAAATCAGAAATTCCCATATCCGAAAGATGTTGACCCCCACCCAAACAAAGATTTTCCAACATGCAATGTGGCACATTAAATGGAATTTTAGATTGTAGGAATATTTTCTAGGCAAAATCATTCGAAATTTTAGAATTACCTAAAGCCACAGCCCACATCTACGTTGATAGATTGGGAGTTGACACTCTGGAACCCATCATTGTATTGTCCAACGAATCCCTCGAACCTTTATATCCTTGATAAGCAAATCTCTGAGGGCAAACATATTTCAAGTGGCCCGTCTCGTGGCAAAGCAAGCATCGAAAGGGAATCCCCCAATAATCGATAAATAATTCGATGGAAGAAGCCCCCCACCGAATATCCAAGTCTGCCATCAAACCCTTCCCATAATCTACTTCTACCAGAACCCACGCCATCCTCTTGTCTACTTGAGCGTAACTACCCTCATCCCAAAAATAATATTTGGCGATACGATTAGCAATATCCCCAATGGTTGCCTTGTTCCAGAGTTCAAGTGGTAACCTGGGCAGTTTTTCCCAAACTAGATTTCATTGTGAAGTTTTCTTGAAGGGGTCGAAACGAGCACACCATCTCTGCAAAATGCGGAACCCCCTACCCTTGACCCAAGGGGACACCAGAATAAGTTTGATGCCTTCAGGGCTGAGGAAGTGGAAACAAATCCACCCATTAGAAAGAATGCTAACTTTTGGGCGGTATTTTAAAACTGGAAGCCATCGAGTTTCCACCCAGGACATGACCTACTCTCCATTCATTCCCATGTGGTGCCACCGACCCACTAGTACTCTCTGTTTCAACCATTCCAAACTATCCCAAAAGGATTTCGCCCCGAGGGTAAGTGGTTGGTCCCCTGAAACCGCTTTGAGAGCCTTTTTGTTTTTCCGAGAAAGTGAGACCCTAGACCAGTCGCCAGTCAAGAAATTATCGACGCCCTGCGGCAGAGAATGGACCTCCTTATCACATAGAGGAATATCAAAGGAAGAAAGCGGGATGGATTTTTTGCACGAAAGAGCTTCGTTTTCTGCCTGTACTATAATCTCGATCACTGTCTCTGGAGAGAGAGAGAAGAGATTCCCAGCATGTTCACCATCTCTCCACCAAAAAATAACAACACTCCGGATCCCCCCACGTCACAAAATGTCAAAAGACTCGCACCTGAGTAGGTGGTTGCGGGTATTAGCCAGTTGTAAAAATTAAAAAAAAATTGTCGACCACCTCAGCATACAACGATCCGCCACCGACCAAGGATGTCCAATCATCTGCGTGCCAAGATCCCCTCGCAGAGTACATAAGAATTAAAAATTGATGGATATAGAGATTATCTCGCGCCCCCCACCCAAGATATGTTGCTAGCATTACTAGGATTGGTTAGGTTTTTTGTTAAGGTTTAAGGTTTAGGAGGGGGAGTGTTAGTTTTATAGCCAGAGGGGGGTTTTCGGTAGGGAAATGGCCCATGGTCCTTAGAAACCACTCCAAAAAACTCTGTGGATCCCCCAGCTCGCCACACACGTCAAAGTATGCACTAACCCAGTTTGGAGCAAAACCATCAATTAGGCTAGTTGATATCGGTTTGGTACCTAACTGATACCAACCAATGCCCAAACCGAATTTTTCTACTGGGTCATTAGCTTAAGGTTTCTGACCAGCGAATTTGACTGGTTACTGTTTCAAACCAGCCAGTTTTTATAACTATGTCCGCAAGTGAATATGAAATCATTGCTGCCAGCAAGATCGTTGCATTTCTTTGTAACTTGAACATTGTTGAGAATAATGCAATGGGACCTGGTGATGAATATGAAGTGGCTAGACGTAATCTTGGTATAGCATGGCCAAAGAGGTTCTGTTATCCCCTCAAAAGTTGGAACTTCTCATAACCATTAATAAAGTGTTGAAAATGTTAGCTCTAAAAAAAAATCTTTGGACTAAGATAGGGAAAATAAAGTTAAATTTAAAATGCTATCGGGATTACTAGCTCACCCTAGGTTCGTAGACAATGTTTTTAGCACATGGTCCATCTGCTTTGGGAGACTGAAGGCAGTGTTGGATGAGAAACTGATTTTCTTGATGTGATTATATTCGCACCCATCAGCCAATTGTTTAAGGTAACTTTTGCAAATAAAGGGGCTGATTTGGTTCCAAATTCATTGAAGGTATGGGTTTCAAGATATGACACCTCTCCTTGACATGATTTAGTTTGTTAGAGCATCTACAAAACAGAGTTTGTTATGACTCCTCTCTTTATAAGCTGACCTGGAAAGGCTATGGAACCATTCAAAATTTGAAATTGCAAAAAGTGAGTGAGGTTAGATACAGGTCCTTTTCTCATGCATTTCCACCAGTCAAATTCTTTCGTAAGAGTAATGGTTGCAAAATAGGAGAGGACCCAATTGGCAACTCTGCCTAAGCAAGTCTTAGCTCTAAAATAGAAGGTTTTTGTGCTTGCATATAGAGTTTTAGGCATGAACATCAGAAGCATGAATTTTAAGAAAACGTGCAAGCTCTGACTGCAAACAAAATCTCGAAGATTGACCTAATCAGAGTGTCAAGGTTCGAAGGCATGAGTCTAAAGTGAAGATAATGAACCATGAATGGGGATTTGAAGCCAGAAAAAGGGAAGATGGATGCAGCACTTAAAAACAACCAACTCGAGTAAACAGTCGATGAAGATGATGATGATGAGGGATGATCGTACCAATGCAGGTAGAGTGGAAGTAACGACAACTGAAGGTCAGCTTTGTTCCATTTTTTCCCTCTTCATTATCGATATTCTCTGTGAGTTTACTTGAATTTCATGTTTTAGTCGGCGAATCTTGGGTGGCAAGCCTGCCAGCGAATTTGAAACATTGAAAGACTTCTGCCCAAATACAAGAGCAATTTTGATTTGTCTCAGAGAACTCAGATTAGTAGATGCACATTACATTCTAAATAAAGCATTTGCTCGAATATTTCCAGTATGTGTGCAAAAAGTAATGTCAGACCAATAGAAAAATCTAAAAACATGAAAGTGAGGTTATCTACGCAATGCAGAAAACATGGACTACCTGATAGCACAACGGTCACCCCCACCCCCCTCAGCATTTGCTCGAATATTTCCAGTATGTGTGCAAAAAAGTAATGTCAGACCAATAGAAAAATCTAAAAACATGAAAGTGAGGTTATCCACGCAATGCAGAAAACATGCAACTACCTGATAGCACAACAGTCACCCCCACCCCCCTCAGTACCAACTGGTGCATAAATATATATTTTAGTTTCTGTTGAAAAACAAGATATGACCTGATGAATTAATACATGTACACATCAATACATATGTGTTTATACTGTATTCTAATCAAATTAAGTCCAATGAGTTGACTAGGCGATGATACCTAAAAACAGAATGCACCATACCCAGCAACTAGAAATCCGATCCTCTAACTGCCTAAGCAAATCTTAGCTCTAAAATAGAAGGTTTTTGTGCTTGCATGTAGAATTTTAGGCATGAACATCAGAAGCATGAGTTTTAAGAAAACGTGCAAGCTCTGACTGCAAACAAAATCTCGAAGATTGACCTAATCAGAGTGTCAAGGTTCGAAGGCATGAGCCTAAAGTGAAGAGAATGAAAATGAATGGGGATTTGAAGCCGGAAAAAGGGAAGAAGGATGCAGCAACCAACTCGCGTAAGCAGTCGATGAAGATGATGATGATGAGAGATGATCGTACCAATGCAGGTAGAGTGGAAGTAACGAAAACTGAAGGTCAAATTCGTTCCATTTTTGCCCTCTTCATTATCGATATTCTCTGTGAGTTTACTTGAATTTTATGTTTTAGTCGGCGAATCTTGGGTGGCAAGCCTGCCAGCGAATTTGAAACATTGAAAGACTTCTGCCAAAAATACAAGAGCAATTTTGATTTGTCTCAGAGAATTCGGATTAGTAGATGCACATTACATTCTGAAAAAAGCATTTGCTCGAATATTTCCAGTATGTGTGCAAAAGGGTAATGTCAGACCAATAGAAAAATCTAAAAACATGAAAGTGGGGTTATCTACCCAATGCAGAAAACATGGAACTACCTGATAGCACAACAGTCAACCCCACCCCCCTCAGTACCTACTGGTGCATAAGTATATATTTTAGTTTCTGTTGAAAAACAAGATATAACCTGATGAATTAATACATGTACACATCAATACATATGTGTTTATATTGTATTCTAATCAAATTAAGTCCAGGGACTTGACTGGGCGATGATACCTAAAAACAGAATACACCATACCCAGCAACTAGAAATCCGATCCTCTAACCTAAATCCGAATGGCCCAATCCTACTGAAAACCAAATGGGTATTTCAAAAACCATAAAAACACCTCAAAAAAATCCATCTTTGGTTTTCCCGCATTGGGTTTTAAACTTTTAAAGTGTGTATGAAGTGTATATGAAGCGTATGTGTGTAATTAGACCTGAGTAAAAACAAGAACACCCAATGTTACAGGTACAGCACAGAAAAAGGCATTCAAACAGCGTTGTTCCACTGCTTCATCTGTGATGGCTTTGTCTGGGGCCTTCCGCGCCTTCCCAAAGAGCTCCACGAGCTCCTTTTTCATGACCGTAGACAAGCCACTCTGCTGTTGCTATTGCCTAAACCTAACCATCAGCCTCAGTATCAAAACCGTACCAAGTTACCAACCCTTAGAAACAAAATCTACCGCACCACGGACGGTGTAAAGAACGGATCAGCGCAAAGTCAATATATATTTTGCTCTGAATGGAGAAAGCCCAAACCCTAAAAACCGACGATCGCACGATCAGACTGCATCAACCCCTTCGAAGACAACTGGTTATTGGTTATTAGGTTAACGCAAGGGAATTGATTCCATGTTCCTGCAAGCTATTGATTATACTTTGAGACAATGCTCAAATTTAATGGAGGTACTCTGCATTGATTCTATGGTAGCCTACTCTACATTGATTATCTTTTTGGGTTTTTTTTTCGCTGTGCCTAATCAGCTTTTATGGTTGCCACTCAAAATAAATAGACGAGAAATTGCCTCAATCAAACAAAAGATTGTGCTTTCTCACGAGCTCTAGTGATGTGGCAACAAGTTTAAAGGAAAAGGAAAAGAAAAAGTTAATGATAATTATGTTTAACAAAAGATTGTGCTTTCTCACGAGCCTTAGTCATGTGGCAATAAGTTTAAAGGAAAAGAAAAAGTTAATGATGATTATGTGTTATATAATTCCACATCCACATTTCTCACTTGGTTATCTTTTAAATATAAAAGAAAAGTTGGAAATAGAAGAAGTTAAAGAGCTGGAAAGAGATTGTACAATCCATATAATAACCGCTAAAAATCAGGGTTTAGCAGAAAGCAACAAAGTTCTGAAGGAGCAAGTGTCGTTATTGCAGGAATCTCTCTAAATAGGAAAAACAGAATGGCAACGCATGAAAGTAGAGGTGCAAAACATGAATAAATTTGCAATGGAGAATACAGAGGTGATAAATGCAAAGCTATCACAAGATAAGGGGAAAGCAGTTGCCCAAATAAACAACAATGAAGAAACATCAAGAGAAGGGAGGAAATGAGATTCCACAAAACTTTCCAAAACTTGGGCTCAAGTTATTAGCAATTCTGTTAAGAGAGAAGAAGAAACAAACATTCAAGTTAACAACATGCAAGATAGAGAAAGCAAAGAAAGACATGATAGAGCAACAAACATAACTATTAAAGGGGTGAAAGATTATGGAAAAAATGAATGTACTCTTGACCTTGCAAGAGACTTCTTGAAAGACAAACTCCAATGGCAAGGACAAATATGTCAAGCATAGAGAGTAGATAAGCTTAACGGTGAGAGAGCAAAGCCTATAAAAGTCATCATGCCCAACTTGCGTGATAAAGATATCATTTTAAGCAATAAGCAACTTTTAAGGGGTTCTCGGTTTTTTCTAGAAGAAAATTTAACTGTAAAACAACAAGAGGAAATGAGGGATGAAATGACAAAAGTTAGGGTAGCAAGAGATGAGGGAAAAATAACATGGATTTATAAAGGTAAAGCCGTGATTGCGCAATTTGGACCTCCTTCCAAAACAAGGCAGCAAAATGATAACAAAGAAGAGGCAGCGAACTCTTTAGCAAAAAACGAGGAAGCAAGGTCATTATGGGCAAGCAGGGACAAGACTCAACTGTGAGTCTTGCATGTCAAAACAAATAGCAATCAAGTCTTACCCAGGTTTCCTTAATATTAGTTTGTTGGAACTGCAGGGGTTACCCATGGAGACGAGAACCCGGGTTAGGGCCTATTGCAGAAGGTAGAGACATAATTTGCCTCATAGAAACACATGAGCATGAAGGGTGCAAGACACCTTTGTTTGAAGGGTACTGGAAGATAGCAATGTGGAACAAGGCAGCAGCGAATGGCAAAGGGCACGAGGGTATCATGATATTAGTAAGAGAAAAAGAATGTCGTTTCATTCAGCTAGAAAAAAAAGACCCAAATAAGCAATTTGTTTGGCTTAAAATATCAGAAAATGGAAATCACATTAGAATTGCAGCATGCTATTTTGCGCCGCAAGTTTCAAAAATCTACAAAAGTAGAGAGCTTAACCACAAAGATCCATTTGCAACCCTAAAAATAGATATTGCAATATATTCTCAGCTAGGTGAAGTCCTTATAGTGGGGGATTTCAATGCTAGAACTACAGGTGAACAAGCTAGCATTCTTTGTTGTAAAGAAGACAGTGACCCTATCTGGCTTACAGAAGAGAGTGATCATCAGTGGGAACGGATTTTAGAGGATAAAGGTTGCAATCTATTTGGAGAACAATTGCTTACGCTATGTGGGGCTTTCGATTTAGTGATTTGTAATGGTTTGACTAGATGGGAAAAGTCCGGCAATTTCACTTGCAATACTTACAATGGAGCAAGTGTAGCAGATTATGTAATTTGCTCGCATAGTTTGTGTAAGAAAATGGAGGAAGTGTTGATTAGAGATCAAATTTGGGACTTAAAATCAGATCACAAGCCAATTTATTTAAGTTTCTCTTAGACCGAAAAGTAGCAATTAGGGTCAAAAAATCAGTGTGTTCAACAAAATCCCCCAAAGGGCATAATTCTTTTGAATCCAAAGAATTGTAATACCTTCAAAATAATGCTAGAGAGGCTTTTCAAGAAGGAGGAAATCCCATCTCATGGCCTTCATAGTCACGGATTAACACATTTAATTTAAAGCGCACTTGCTAAGTGCGAAAGAGCAAAAATTAAGAAGTCTGAAACAAATTGCTTTTTGGTTAATGCTTGGTTTGACGAGGAATGCAAAAAGGCAATGAGAATGTGGAAGGAATCAGACATGGATAACATAAAGCTCAAAGCTTACAAGCAGATAGTTAAAAAGAAAAAGGTTGATTTCATGGTTTCAAGGAGAGAAGAACTAATCTTCCTCGGGAAAAATAACCCCAAATTATTCTGGAAGGAACTCCAACCGAAAAAGGTGCAAACTGAAAACAACATTACAGCTTCTAAATGGTTTGACTATGCAAGACAACTTTATGAGAAGGATCCCAAGGTTGACCCTCCTCCCTTGGTCAACACAGACACAAAACTCTTCACAGTGCAAGAGGTAGAGTTGGGTATCAAGAAGTTGGGCGCTGGAAAAGCAAAAGACTTAGATGAACTCCAAGCAGAGTATCTAAAGTGGGGCTTAAAAATTCTTTCACCTCACATCACAAAAATTTTCAACAACAGCTTACAGCAAGGGTTCCCCACGGATTAGACAACTAGTATGGCAATACCTCTTTTCAAGAGTGGTGACATCAATAATCCCTCCAATTATAGAACCATAATGATAAACCCCTTGTTTGCAAATTTATTTGGAAGCATGTTAGAAAAGAAAATCAGCAAGTGGGCAGAAAAAAGAGATAAACGTGTTAAAGGGCAAGTAGGTTTTAGACTTGAACATTCCACAGTTGATCATTGTATAACTTTAAGGCACATCATTGAAAAAGTTTGGGAAAAAAAGGAAGAAGTTTTATGTTGCTTTGTTGATTTCAGAAAAGCCTTTGACACAGTTCCTAGGGATAAGCTTTGGGGCAGAATGGAGGAACTCGGGGTTTTGTTGTGGTAAAACACAACCCTCCCATTTTTGACTTGTTCACTACAAATAATGGGGACCCATTTCTATAAAATTTTTACTAAACGCCTTTTAGGATTTTATTTAACTGATTATCCGACGCTTTTGTTAATTTTTCATTTTCTTTGGATTCTTGTTTTGATTGAATCGATTTTTTATAAGCCTCCCATTGACGCTTGTTTCGCCTCATTTGGTCAACTGGTTTAAAAATGGTACTCCTTTGAAGTATCATCATTTTTCTAGTCTGGGTTAAAAATGTTATTTTTATTCTTTTTCGAAGTGGTTGTAGTTTAGAAATTTTCATAGCTAAACTAAACCTCATTAAAATAAAACCAAAATTAATATATATATATATATATATATATATATATATATATATATATATCATCGGATCTGTTGCAGATCGTAGTTCGCAAATTTCATATTCATCGCAGATCGCAGATCGCAAATTTCAGATTCATCGCAGATTTCAGATTCATCGCAGATCGCAAATTTCATATCCATCGCAAATCGCAAATCGCAAATTTGAATCCATCGCAGATCGCAAATTTCAGATTCATCGCAGATCGCAAATTTCGGATCCATCGTAGATCGCAAATTGCAAATATCGGATCCATCGCATATCGCAAGATCGCAATTTCGCAATTTCGGATCCATCGCAATTTTTAGAACATGCGCATTTAAAAAAACCCGATCCAAAGTTCTTGCGATATGCGATGTGTTAAAAATTTTTTTTAATATAAAGTTTTTGTTTCATCTCACGTCACCCTCACCTCACACTCCACTCACCATATCCTTCCACAAACTTACATGGATGAATTAATGAGTTTTGATTGATTTCAATTGTTTGTTTTATGAATTTTGGGTTTGGATTGATTCCAATGGTTTGTAAATTAATTTTTATATTTTTATATTATAATTATAATGTTTATTATAATTTTAATATAATTTGAATTATAATATTAATCATATTTAAATTAACTTTTTCAAATCATTCGTATATTAATTTAATTTTGTAACTTAATTAATTTCTAAATTAGATGATAATTAATTAAAATTAATTGTATATATTAGTTAGTTAATAATTAATTTAGAATTAATTATTAGATAATTAGAATCTAATTTAGGATTAAATTTCTAATTAAAAATTCTGATTTTTAGCCCAGCAACAGAACTTCCAGATTTATGTCAGATTTGACTCATCAATTTTGGAAGCTCATAGAATGAGTTTTACTTGGCTAAATGAGACCCAAGACGGCTCATTAAAAAGATAAAATCAAAGAGAACATTTCTGAGGAGGTTCCACTAATAGATTTGGTCATTAATTAGGTCAAAAATCATGCAGCAAATCAAGCTCTGAATTTCTAAAGAAAAATCAATTTTTCTGGTTTATTTTCTGCATTTTCATTTGTCCAAGCCTCTTCTAATTGCAGATCCATTTGTCAATAATATCCTTGGCCAATTAAACCATCCCAGACATCAATAAAGAACTTATATTTTCAATTATTTATTTAAATAGAATTTGATTGGATTTGTTTTAAATGCCAGAAATGATATTTTGTTCTTATTGATTGCATCTTAATTTATTTTGATTTCTTTTTGCAGGAAAACAGTAGAAGAGATATGAAGAAAAGATCTTAATCAATGAGAATGCTCCAACAATTAAAAGATTGGAATTTTTGAGCAAATAAAAGTGGCTGGATAGATTTTCTTCAACAAACTTTCATCTCAAGAATTCCTTTGCAAATATTATAAATAGCAGATTGCAGAATGAAAATGGGGTTGTTCTCCTCTGCAATTCCAGACTTCTAAAATCATTTCTGTAATAGGGATTTAGAGTTGTAGATGAGGAGGAGAGAAAATTTCAGATCTGAACATTAATGAGAATTTATTCTTTATATCTTGAATTATGCATGATGGGCAGAGTTTGCATTTCTGCAGCTCTTGTCTTGAAAGCAAAAATTCAAGTAATGTAAAGTATTGTTAGAGACCAGGATCAGATAAGCGGATTCAATTAAATGGTATTTTTGGCATTTCTGTATCAAATACCAGTTTCATTTTTATGTTAATAAAATTGTTGTTTCGTTTTATTCATGTTTATGCATTTCTGTTGATATGGATAATTTGTCTCAAATTGTTATGTATTTCTGTTCTTATGGATTTAACTTTGATTTCTGAGTAACGATTTGCTCAGAAATCTGTATTACAAAACTGATTTTTTAAATAATAATATGTTGTGAATTTCTTTCACATATTATTGTTTAATTATTGGCTTGATTGATTTGATAATCAATATCATTTTTGTGAATTTCTTCCGGAATGTTTTGATTTATTATTTCAGTCAAATGGTCTCAATATAATATATTTTGGTACTCACAAATGTGAGTTAAATTGAATTTCTTCGTTAGCTTGACATTAATTTAAAGCCAGACATATTTTAATCCTCATTACTTAATTGTCTTGCTCTTAGTTGGGATAGATTTATATCTACCTAATTGAGATAGAATTTAGATTAGTTTCTTTTGCTTGCATCTTAGAACAAGTTTGCATTTAGATTAATTTCTACATTCTTTTAAGTCTTCTTCTCGAAGAGGTAAAATCTTAGTTGTGGTTTGGCTAAACCCAAATCAGCTTAAGGGTCATTCTCTTGCCTAATCAGCAAGAAGAATTGATCTAATATCCATGTCTATTGGTAGTTAACGATACATCGTAAACCAATAGCGATAGGGAAAAGGTAACTGGACCCAGTTAAACCAGTCGGAGCCACTATCATAAACGGAAAAGGAGTTGTATTAAGGTCCGGACCGAGTGGTTATCCCCCAATGTTGTAGCAGCGATTTTCGAGGCATCAACATTTTGGCGCTAGAAGAAGGGCCTGAAACTTGTTGTCTGTTGGAGCCTTTTCAATTTTAACATTTTATTTAATCACGATGGCTCCTCTTAAACTTCCAATTTGGAGTTGTATCCATGGACGTGCATCTTCCAATACTCCACCCGAAGTGGTAAGACTCGTCTCAGGTAAAATTCAATGGTAAGAGAAATTCTTCCGCTTTTAATCATGTCCTTCAATTTATTCAAAATGTTTCAAATTATGATTTTCAAGGAATTGATGAAGGCATCTTATGCATAATTTTTACTCTCACATTTGCGGCAGAAGCCAGAAACTGGTGTAGAACTCTTCCGGTTGCCTCAATTCACAGCTGGGATCAATTTGTTACAATTTTTATTTGTAAATTTGACCACTATGATTATGATCAGGTATATGATGAAATTGAATATCTACAGAAAGAAAATGAATTTGTTAGAGATTTTAATATTTGATTTCATTTGAATTGTTTAAAATTTAATGTCAAAGATGAACCTATGAAAGAAAAATCACTAGATTGGTTTGAACATAATTATTCTCTTCCCCCTAGTCCCGATCCATATGAAATTAGTTCAGGCTTTGTTCCACCCCCTTCTAACATAAATGAGAATTCCAATTTGGGTGTGCAAATAAATTGTGATAAAGAGGTTTCACAAAGCTTGGAAAATATTTCTAATCAAATGCAAGAAGACAACAACAGCAATTTTGGAGAAGGACCTGCATTAGAATCTGAAAGTTTCTCTGCATTAAATTCAGAAAATCAGATTGCAAATCAGTAAGTCCAAGCAACAATCAAAGTAAATAATAAAATGCAAACTGCTGTACAAATTTCTGAATCTTTTCATGATGAGCAAATGCTGAAATCAGAGCAGCAAAGCAGCCTTCTTCAAGAAAGCATGCGCAAGCAAAGGAATGATCTGGAATTTGAAATTTACAATGATCATAATGCACAAGATTTCTCAAACTGAGACATTTTTAATTGCATTATTTCAGATTCACATTTTTCCCTTTATCCTGATATTTTTTATGATGGTAAATTTTCCCCTCTTGGTATTAATGATATTTCAGAAATTAAAGAGGATGATTTAAATAAATTACCAATAAATTTTTATCAAGATAGAGAAACAATAAATGATCATTCTTTTGCCATTAATGAACATAAAATTCTTGTTCCTCTTTGTTTTGATATACTGGATGAGATTGAAGGGAAATCTAGAGAATCTTGTGAAGTCATTTATGATAATTACTCTGACATTGAAGATGTTGATTTTTCTCGAGAAAATCATCATCAGAAACTTCAAATAACATCTGAGAATGAGAGACATTTTAATTTAGAAATTATTTCAACCAATCATCATTCTAAAGCAACAAATTATCTTCATGATTTCACTATTCGAGAAAATATTTCAATTTATGATTCATATCATGATCAAGCTTTCATCCATGTTCATAATCATAATTACCTTTTTAATTCACAAGTTGGAATTCGAAATTACTCAAATTCCATAATTCTAGCGAATCCTTGTGAAAAAGAAATTATTTCAAAACGATCCCAATTGTGATGTAACATTAGTTGTACTAATAGTGATTTCATTTTATTTTTGTTTCCTCACTTATTTTGTATTAAATCAGATTTATTTTCAGATTTTATTTTTCAAATTTTTGATACATTACGCTGACATATTGAACGCTTTACTATCAAACATTCAATTGATGCATTGCCCTGTTGGAAAATTGAAATTTTATATTATAATCAAAAGCATCAAAAGTTATTTCAATTTCAATTTCAATCAATGCTAATGTTTTATCAAAAGCTTTTATCTTCTCAAAGACAATATCAACAAAAGAATGTATTTTTAGAAGTCTACCAGCAATCCAATTTAATTAATAATTTTCCATTTCATCTGAAAGATTTTCATCCATTTTTCATTAATTCATTTGAAAAATATTTGGAAATTTTTCCTTCATGAAAGATTGTCAATAGCTTAACATTTACACATAACACTAACAGTTTTTTTCAGGTCTTTGAATCTAAAAGCTCACATCTACAATCTGGCCTGTTATCTCTTTCTTTGAATATTTCCCAATCTTTAAAAGAAATTCATCCGGATTTCTATGATCTAATTGGTATTCAATTGGAAAGAAAATTTCATGAAAATGAGATTTTAGATAAGCTTCTAACAATAGTTGTACATTCTAATTTCAGGTTTAATTTTCTTAGTTCAATTATATTTGTATTTTTATTACTAACATTTGAATTGTACATACATGCAGGGATTAAAATAAGAAAATGGTTACACTGAAAATATGACTATATCTAGTCATTTTTCAAGTATATAGTTAGAATAGGAGTAGAGTTAATGTAGTTAATTTATTTTCAACAGTGTTGTAGATTAACAATAAAACAAAGCAATCAACGATTTTCATACATGTTCAGTGAAAACATTTTCTCCCAATCAGAAGATTTTAATTCTTGTTTTCTTTTTTAAATTTCTTACAGCAATACCTCTACTCTGTCTATTTTGAATAACGTCTTGATTAAATTCAATTAAGGTTGCACTTGGCATCAATCGCCTCAAAGCCACTTTTCTTAATTTCGGGATTTCTTTCTAAGATTTTCTTTTGAAATTTATATGATAAAGGTTTTGAAGATATAAAAGCTTCATGATCTCATTATCCCATGAAATGTATGATTGTCTATGATAAGCTTAATTCTGACACAATCATTATTATTCAGTCTAACCTTTTGCGGTAATCATATGAAGTTCATATTATCTTCCTCGAAATTTACTAAGCTGACCTTAAGGATGCCCATTTTTGTTGTGTGCACATATTCAAATCTGTTTTGACATTTTTTCACAATTAGTGACTTTATCCCATTCGGACCTTTAGTTTATTATCTGATGTTGTAATACGCATCATATTTATTTACTGAAAGCATTATTGAACAGTCACTATAACAATACATATTTTTCTCAAGTTAATTCGGAATGAGCAGAGGTAATAAATTGTTGTTTCAATTCAAAAGGGAAGACTATTTTCATATTTATTTATGGTAAATTTTATATTCCCTAAACATGAACAAGCAGAGTTTATTTAGGCTGATTGCTCACTCCGATTTAGAATAAATGATGAGATGATTTTGAACAAATGAAAAATTTTGATATATCGAAGGAAAAATTTGAAGATTCATAAGGTAAAAAACTACAGAGAATTTCCTTCCAGGTACGCATTCACATGTTCTTTCTCATCTATTATTAGTTTCTCTTTTCCTTAGTTTATTTTTTATTTTTGTTTTGTTTTATTTGCAAGATTTCATTTGTTTTCAAAACTGGAAGTAAGCAGCAAACCCATTTCAAAATTGCAAACAACTCTTCATAAAAGCTTCCAATCCTCCGCCAGATCATATTTTCAAAGTCCATATTCTTCTCCTGGCTTAATTTCAAGAAGCAGCGATAATCCTCGTTGAAACAGCTACGCTAGGAAGTTTTTAAACCTTTAATCTGTTTCTTTAAGCATTCCTTTTTATTAGAAAATGATTAAGATGATGCTTGGAAACAAAAAGATTGATATCAGACAGAAAGTTTTCATTGTGGCTGAATTTTATCGTCACTGCTATCTAAAAAGCCTAAAACACTTACAACCCTACAAGGTATGATGTTTCTAAATCTCGACATAAGAAGGATTGATTACACGATTATTTTCTTTTTCTTCATATTGTTGAGATAATGGTATAACTATTCTTTTTAGAGTTTGTATTTCAAAA
Organism: Pinus albicaulis; assembly: GCA_034641835.2. Taxonomy (NCBI): domain Eukaryota; kingdom Viridiplantae; phylum Streptophyta; class Pinopsida; order Pinales; family Pinaceae; genus Pinus; species Pinus albicaulis. The sequence continues at coordinate 993,590,967 of CM076570.1, read as the reverse complement.
ACTTGGATTTTCCTTCCACTTTTCAATTTCTTCATTTTTGTTTACTGATTTCTTTTCTCACTTTAGCATAAGAATTCTTTTTCCTTTTGGTTTTCAGTTTTGATTTTGGTGACTTTTCCATGATTTATATGGAAAACCTACTTGTTACCTAACAATGGTCAACATACATGGAGAAAAATTGTTAATAGTCATCTATTAATTTTTTCTTTAAAATCTCTTACTAAAAGTTTGATTTTCTTATTATAAAGATAGACATATTTAAGGAAGAGATTACCAATTTAGAGAAGTTGACAAAGTATCATAAAATCTGGAGAAATTTCTTTTTCATCAAAATTGTAATCATTTTGAGATTTCAATATTTTATTAAGATCTTTCAAAGTTTTATTATCAGTCAAGAAAAGTTATTTTTAACCAAGTAAAGACACTTTACAACAAAGCACCTTTTAACTCTGAAATTGTCATTCTTAACTCTTAAGGAGTCAATGATTCTCCCTGTCCCGAAGAGTCTTATTTTTCTAGAGTATAATCCAGAGATATATTTAAACATAAAAGATAAGAGGTCTCATCATGAGCCTGCTTACCATGATCATAGGGGAAAAATAGGTTGACATTACCAACACTGCTAAACAAACCAGAGTAATGGCTTATGATTGCAAACAATTATAGGACAATAGGTCTCATCACGAGCCAGCTTGTTCAGTCTAATTATAACCAGTGAATGGCATTGTCAACTATCTGGCTACCAAACCAGGACAATGACTTTTAATATTTATAATAATAATAATAATAAAAGAAAAAAAAAAGAAAAAAAAAGAAAAGAAATAATAATAAAAATAATATAAATGGATTTATCTCTAGGTCAATAATTCCTAAAGAGATGGGATTCTGAATCATTGATGATTAAAAGGTAACCTTGTCGAGACTATAGATGTTTGCTGGCAACAGTGGCTCTACCTGTGACAAATGAGTATATTTTAAAAAGCTAAGTTGTAAAGTGACCCCTGCTTTATCTCTACAACTAATTAAGGACTGATATAGAGTTTTGAAATATTTTAATTTATGAGGAATTTTAAGAAAAATTACAGTTAGATGATTCTTGCTTTTATTCAGACTAATGAATCTAGTCAAGCATTTCAAGCATAATTCTCTCTTCTTTAATTAGTTTTACTTTGATTTTAGGAAAATCTTATTCATATCAAACAGAGATAACTGGTTCTTCTCCCGTGTGTCGCCATTGTTGTGGTAAAACACAACCCCCCCATTTTTTACTTGTTCATTTCAAATAATGGGGACCCTTTCTATAAATTTTTGGCTAAACGCCTTTTAGGATTTTTATTTATTTGATTATCCTACGCGATTGTTAATTTTTCATTTTCTTTGTATTCTTGTTTTGATTGCTTTGTTAAAATTGATTTTTAATAAGCTTCCCATTGATGCTTGTTTTACCTCATTTGGTCAACTGGTTTGAAAATGGTACTCCTTTAAAGTCCCATCATTTATCTAGTCTGGGTTAAAAATGCTATTTTTATTCTTTTTATTTATTTTCGAAGTGGCTATAGTTTAGAAAATTTCATAACTAAACTAAACATCATTAAAATAAAACCAAAATAAAAAACTGATATTCAACATTAAATTTTGAGATTAATTAAATTAATTATTATAATAAAATATAATTAATTTAATTAAAATTAAAACTTAATATATAAAAAATAATAAAATAGAAATAAAATAGAAATAAAAATTTCACATCGCATATCGCAATATCGGATCCATCGCATATCGCAATATCGGATCCATCACAATTTTTATAACACGCGCATTTAAAAAACCCCGATCCAAAATTCTTGCGACATGCGATAAAACCAAATGTGATGTGTTAAAAGATTTTAATATAAAGTTTTTTCACCCCTTATGCCTCCCACACCTCCACCTCACTCACCCTCACGTCACCCTCACCTCACACTCCACTCACCATATCCCTCCATAATCTCACGTGGATGAATTAATGGGTTTGGATTGATTTCAATGGTTTGTTTTATGGGTTTTGGGTTTGGATTGATTCCAATGGTTTGTAAATTAATTTTTATATTTTTTATATTATAATAATTATATTATAATTATAATATTTATTATAATTTTAATATAATTTGAACTATAATATTAATCATATTTAAATTAACGTTTTCAAATCATTTGTATATTAATTTAATTTTATAACTGAATTAATTGTTAGTTAGTTAATAATTAATTTAGAATTAATTATTAGATAATTAGAATCTAATTTAGGATTAAATTTCTAAATAAAAATTCTGATTTTTAGCCCAGCAAACAGAATTTCCAGATTTATGCCAGATTTGACTCATCAACTTTGGAAGCTCATAGATTGAGTTATACTTGACCAAATGAGGCCCAGGATGGCTCATTGGAAAGATAAAATCAAGGAGAACATTTCTGAGGAGGTTCCACTAATAGATTTGGTCATTAATTGGGTCAAAAATCATGCAGAAAATCAAGCTCTGAATTTCTAAAGCAAAATCAATTTTTCTGATTTATTTTCTGCATTTTCATTTGTCCAAGCCTCTTCTAATTGCAGATCCATTTGTCAATAATATCCTTGGCCAATTAAACCATCCCAGACATCAATAGAGAACTTATATTTTCAATTATTTATTTAAATAGAATTTGATTGGATTTGTTTTAAATGCCAGAAATGATATTTTGTTCTTATTGGTTGCATCTTAATTTGTTTTGATATCTTTTTGCAAGAAAACAGTAGAAGAAATATGAAGAAAAGATCTTAACCAATGAGAATGCTCCAACAATTAAAAGATTGGAATTTTTGAGCAAATAAAAGTGACTGGATAGATTTTCTTCAACAAACTTTCATCTCAAGAATTCCTTTGCAAATATTATAAATAGCAGATTGCAGAATGAAAAAGGGGTTGTTCTCCTCTGCAATTCCAGACTTCTAAAAGCATTTCTGTAATAGGGATTTAGAGTTGTAGATGAGGAGGAGAGAAAATTTCAGATCTGAACATTAATGAGGGTTTATTCTTTATATCTTGAATTATGCATGATGGGCAGAGTTTGCATTTCTGCAGCTTTTGTCTTGAAAGCAGAAATTCAAGTAATGTAAAATACTGTTAGAGACCAGGATCAGAGAAGCGGATTCAATTAAATGGTATTTTTGGCATTTCTGTATCAAATACCAGTTTCATTTTTATGTTAATAAAATTGCTGTTTCATTTTATTCATGTTTATGCATTTCTGTTGATATGGATAATTTGTCTCAAATTGTTATGTATTTATGTTCTTATGGATTTAACTCTGATTTCTTAGTAACGATTTGCTCAGAAATGTGTATTACAAAACTGATTTTTTAAATAATAATATGTTGTGAATTTCTTCCACATATTATTGTTTAATTATTGGCTTGATTGATTTGATAATCAATATCATTTTTGTGAATTTCTTCCGAAGTGTTGTTGATTTATTATTTCAGTCAAATGGTCTCAATAGAATATGTTTTGGTACTCACAAATGTGAGCTAAATTGAATTTCTTCGTTAGCTTGACATTAATTTAAAGCCAGACATATTTTAATCCTCATTACTTAATTATCTTGCTCTTAGTTGGGATAGATTTATATCTACCTAATTGAGATAGGATTTAGATTAGTTTCTTTTGCTTGCATCTTAGAACAAGTTTGCATTTAGATTACTTTCTACATTCTTTTAAGTCCTCTTCTCGAAGAGGTAAAATATTAGTTGTGGTTTGGCTGAACCCAAATCAGCTTAAGGGTCATTCTCTTGCCTGATTAGCAAGAAGAATTGATCTGATATCCCTGTCTATTGGTAGTTAACAATACATCGTAAACCAATAGCGATAGGGAAAAGATAACTGGACCTATTTAAACCAGTCGGAGCCACTATCATAAATGGAAAAGGAGCTGTATTAAGGTCCGTACCAGGTGGTTATCCCCCAATGTTGTAGCAGCGATTTTCGAGGCATCAACAGGTTCCCAAGCATTTGAGAGCAGCTGTGCATAGTTTGTATGAAGAGGTGAAAGTCAAAATCAGAACTTCAACTGGCATTTCTGAGAGTTTTAGAAGCGGTATCAGGGTCAAGCAAGGTTGCCCATTGTCTCCTACCCTTTTTGGGTTATATATTGACAAGCTTGAAGAGTGGCTAAATTCGCAAGGGGGTGACGGTATCCATTTGGGCAAGTTCGTTATAAGACTTATTTTGTATGCAGATGACCTTATATTGATTGCTAAATCGGCTCTTGGTTTGCAAGAGCATTTATGTTCTCTTGAGAATTTTTGTAGAAGGGTTGGGATGCAAGTCAACATTAGCAAAACAAAAGTAGTGGTTTTCTCTAACAAAAGAAAGCATAACCAACATAAGTTCTATTTTGAAAGCAGCATTCTGGAAGAAGTTGCAGACTACAAATACCTCAGAATTGACTCCAACAGAAATTTAAGTTGGGATGGTTGTAGAAAGAAAAGAACTTTAGGGGGTTGGAAAGCATTTTATGCTCTTCAAAACAGGTGTAAAGAAGTAGAGTTGTGGGACTGGAAAACCACTCTAACTTTTTTTGGGCTTCTAGTGATTCCTGTGATTCTCTACAGTTGTGAATTGTGGGCCAACAGCACAACCAAGATGCAGTGGAAACAAATTGAGAAAATTCAGAAACGTTTGATTACAAACAAATTAAAAATTAAAAGTGCAGTTCCTTATGCTATCCTGTTAAGTGAAACAGGGGCTGCTCCTATTGAAGCAATTGTTATGGTGCAAGTCACAAGGTATCTGAAATAAATTGAGCAAATGGAAGAGGGTAGATGGCCTAAGGTTGTGTTTAGTGACAGATTGTGCAAAAGACAGAAGACTTGGATGTAGCAAAATAACAAATTGTTAGTAAATGGGGTATTTGCTTGAGCATGTGTCCTACAAATAGTAAAGAGATAAAAAAATTCGTTATGGATAAGTTCCACAAACATACTTGGGAGAAAGAGCTAGAGAGAAAGAAGAAGTACTACATTGAAGAGTTTAACCCCACGCATAACCATCAACAAAAGACGTACATAGGGGCTAATATTTCTTGGAGATCTAAAATTCTTATTGCTCAATTAAGGACTAATTCTCATCAACTCCGTTGTAAAACAGGGCGCTAGAAAAGGCCAAAAGAAATGTGGGAGGAAAGAGTATGTATTTTTTGCTCCTACGGAAAAGTGGAAACAGAAAAACATTTCATTTTAAAATGTGAGGCCTTCAAAGACACCAGGGAAAACTATGCAGGTATTATGGCAGCTAGTTCTTGGGATAATCTATTCAGCGAAGAGTTTGTCGATAAGCTGGGAGCGGTTATTGTAAAACTTCATAGGAAAAGAGCTGAATACAAAAGCCAGATAGAGAAGCAATATGTCCCATAGGATATTTTTAGCCTCGTGGACATTAAAAAAAAATTATTTCTTTCTTTCATTGATTATCCTTTTCGTTTGTTTTTTCGTTGTGCCTAATCGAGCGCTACTCAGGCATGGGACTTGGGACTTTTGAGAAGGTGGAGAGAGGTTAAATGTGGGCTCTCTTTGACGTGACATTTAAAAAATAAATTATTGAATTTTTTATTTATATATGTAAAATTATTTATTTATTGTTTTTTAGGCTTGGTAGCACTATATCTTTAGCATGTCTAATATATTACTTAGTTTAGGGTTGGAAATTGAACGGGGCACTTCACATCAAGGAGTGCCTTAACAAAGCACCTATCACTCTCTATTCAAAATTTAATGGACCAGTCTAGATCTATCTTAATTCTGGATCTATCAAACGCCTAGAGGGATCAAATCTCTAGAAGTGCAAACCTCTTTTTTGAGTGCAAAACTTGAGGAAAGGTTTGCACCTTGAAAGATTTGGTACTTCTCAAGGCTTGATAGATTCGAAGTTAAGATGGATATACGCTGGATTTTTACACATTTAGAAATAGATTCTTGAAATCACTTTGTTCCAGATCGAGACAAGGTTTCAGGCCAAGCATAAATTAAATTATTCTAATTTGGTGGTATTTCACCCAAATATTATTTTCCACTCCACACAGCTTGTAACATTCATGGACCCACACATTTACATCTTTCGTTCATAAAATAGTATTAATTTAATGGAATTAGTTTTCATAAGGTAGTTAGAGTTCGGTAAGGTGAAACTATCGAAGAGTAACCATATTTTTTTTACATGAAGGCGATAATGAGGGAGTACGGAAAAAATGCTTTTGAGACTACAACCTAGAGATGCAAACATTAGAAAGATAGTCTTTTGTCGTTATTGCAAACATGGTTTTAGTGTTTGTTGCACTTGGAAGAGCTTGAGAGAATTATTAGAGGATCATGGGGCGTTTTGATTATATCCGTGGAGTATGGCGAGTTGAGCAAGAAAAAAAAAACAAAAACAAAACAATGTCATCTCCCAAGCTAAGCAATTCGATGGACCTTGCCAGATCAAGATTGTTGTATGCATGTTGTTTCATCCAAGAAGACTGTTTCGTTATTACTTGCAGATATGGAAAAAAGGGACACAAATTGAGAACTAGAGCCACTATGAGAGGCCCAAGTTTCCATCGTGAGGCTCAAATACGAAGATGGAAGCTTATGAGTAAAAAGATAAGTAATATTTTTATTTCCGTGAAATATTGAATGGTTCTTGTGTTAAGTATTATGAGTCGATTTGATTATTTTCTTGAAAATATTTTCCATGTTTATGTGTTTATGTGGGTAAAAGATAAGAGGATAAGCAATATTCTTTAAAAATAATATGCAAACATGCACTTATGTGCACAAGAAATAATATATACTATGTTAGTTTCTTTTTGGGAAAGATTATGAATTTACATTGTCTATTTTCCTACAAAAATAATATCTATGGTATTAGATTTGTTTTGAAATATTACCTATAAATTCTAGTGCATAAATTAATCAAAGTCAAAGTTATTTCTTGAAAGCTTTCATAAGGATTTGGGCATGAAGTGGTAAGAATGCAAGGTTGATAAAAATTGCATATGCATCTTGTGCATAAAAGAATAAAACTCACGCTAGCTTTCTTGGAAATATTATGTGTTGGTATGACAAAAGTGATAGATGTTGCATTAGAAAGAACACATATTCATATGTGGTAAAATGATAATTATTGCGCTAAAATACTTGGAAACAAAAAAAAATACATTGCATACACGAAAATAATTGTTATGGTAAATGGCCCTCTTTTGAAAAAAATATTTTGTGGAAAAGAAAAAACATAATTTGTATGCATAAGGGGATCAACTATGATATTAGCTTTCCTTTGGGAGAAACTACATGTAGAAAGATAAAGAAACAAGGTTATATTAGCTTCTGTTTGAAGAAGAAATATGTATTTGTTTACACGAAAATAATAACTAAATGATGGTAGAATTCTAAAGAAGGGAATATGTTGTGCATACATTAAAGAAGAGCTATTATGATAAGCTCTTGCATGCACAAATAATAGTCATTGTGTTATAGAGATGTATTATTTGCATAGATAGAAGAAATATTGAGTGATAATGTTTCTTTAGGAAAAATTATGTATGTACTTTATGCTATCATAACTATTATGTTAGTTTCTTTTGGAATAAGATCATGCATAAGCATGCACTATTTGTATTAGTTTTTTTTAGAAAGAATATACATATTTGTATGTGGGAAAAGATAGCATGTTGTGTTAGAGTACATTGGAAAAGATTGTTAGTATAATCTTTGAAAAATAGGACATATATTTGTATGCTTTTGCATTAGTTTTACAGAAAAGAAAACATGCATTTACATGCTTTGTTGTGTTAAGCATTCTTTTGGGAAGGCTATTTTGGAAACTATATGCATTTGCAGGCATAGCAACAACATTTGTTGTGTTAGCTTTCTTTACATGCACCAAAAGTAATAACTTAAGTGTTAGTTATTTTGATTATGATTGTAACTGATATATTAGCTTCTTTTAAAAAAAATGTTAGACAGTTGTAGCGATTTGTCTTGCAAGAATGTGTGCTTATGCGAGGGAAATATTAGTTAATATTTTATAGACATCCTTTGATGGTTACATGCTTATAACTAGGGCATATGCAGTGTTGTTAAAGGAAGACTGTTATGATATTATGCTTGCATGTCATGATTGTACATGAAAAGATGGAGAAGCATAACTAGTATAGATTTGTGAATGGGTTGATTAATACTTTATGAATCCCGACATCAATGTATGTTGAAGACAACATTAGCAGGAAATGGTGGTGATTTGCGCAAAGGATATATTATGCTTAACATGGTGGAAGGTAAATGATTAATGGTTCATGCAGATGAGTGCGGGCTGCAGGATGGTCCATTGTAGGTACAACCATGCCACCAAGATATGAAGATAGGAATATTAATGGGTAAATGCTATCATAATTAGTGTAATGGATTTAAGCTAGATATTTTTATTTAAACGATATTTTCTTGTAATATTTATAACAATGGTTAAGGGATAGTCTCCCTTATAAGCCATTGAGTGAGAGGTGAGCACCCTCACGAGCGTTTAATAATAAAATTAAACGTTTGCTGGTTTTCACCCTATGGGGTTTCCAGGGTATATCGGTGTTCAATGATGTGATTGATTATTGTGCCAGATTGATGAGATTGATTCCTTGTTTGTTGTGATGTTCATAATGTCAAGTATGTGATTAATTAATCTCGTTAAAGGAGTCATGAAATGGATGTAAGGTTACATCATGTAGTTTATGTTAATAGACCACAAGAATGGTTGTTTATAGTTATGCAGCTTACTCTTCCTCTACTAAAGTTACTCTATGAACTGATGAACATTCTATCTAATGATTAGTGAAGAATCTTGAATAGTGATCTGGATAGTTACATGTGGTTAATTTGTATAAAATTTGTTTAATTCCTTGCATTTCCATGTGAGGATATCGGGGTATGTTACAAATGATATCAGAGCTAAAGGTTGCAGCAGTGGCGCCTTTGGGATTTGTTAAGTGAAAATAAATTGAGGCATGCTACTATTGGACATTAGTTAAGGTATGATTATAGCAATCTACATAATGATTGATATATGCAGTAGTCTACTTTTGATATGAGATGTGTGATTCATGTTTAAAACTACATTGAAGAGTAATAAGTAATAAATTTTGTTGCAAAACAGTTTTTATAACATTGGATCATGTTGAGGATAAAAGACAATAAAACATTTGTTGCACTTATGAACAACCTGAGTACTCAGTAGTGTAAGTGAGATTTAACTATCAACATTTGCATATATGACATATTATTGATACATTTAATAAACATAACTAAAGTTACCATTCACTACTTGAATTTGATGAATGTGTATAGTGATGGTGTGTGAAACTAATTCATGAATGAAAAGATGGGGAAAGTCCTTGAAGAGGATGATAGAGTATTTTAAAATGAAATTGAATGAAGCCTTTTAGATGTTAAAAATACATAATCCGTCGAGTAGTGAGACTTGACTATAATGGCTAGTTGTTACATGAGTCATGTCATGGTTGCATTAAGATTATTAGTAGCATTGATTAGTAATGCATGACTAACTAATAAAACTTATATGAATGAATTGATTTTGATTAAAGCTTATTGAAAGTTGTGAACAAGTGATTATGGTAATTACTTCACCTGTCAGTCTGTTGGTAGTAGAACATTGTGGGAATTGGAAATGTTTGGACTCTTACCTTAATTGTTATTGACATACACACACACACATATATATATATATATTACATGACATCATTGTATGCATGAAACTAAAATGATTGTGGAAGATAATACTTGTTTAAACAATGCATATTTATGACTAGTGTTGTTGATGAGATTAAGCATGGGTAGCTTAATATCAACAAGAAAAACTTTGAAAGTAAAATGATGCAATGTGAATTGCAACCATAAATGACAAAGTATAATGTTATAATGTGCATGATTATGTTATTTGGAAAATCATAATGCATACAACGTGTATGTCAGTTGTGTTTCCTACCAATCTAAATACTGTGGACTCATGTTGAGAGCCAAGTATGATGTATGATATACATACAAGTTTATTTTCCTTTATGTATAATGTGCATATGGTTCATTATGCAAATTACTATGGGAAAGAATGCTAAAAGATAAATTTAACATACCAGACAGTTGTGAAAGGCCAGAAGGCGTTGGGTTGATGGCAGTTGCCTACCAGTAGGGGTTGATGGTGCTTGCTTGCTTGGATTTCCTCTCCCTAGAGATAGATGGTCTCAGTAAGGGAAAAGAGTTGACCAAGATGGTGAAGAGGGAAAAATCCTGAGGCAACTCTATTGATTTTGGAGCCTATTGGAGGAGGCCCAAAATTCCTCATAGACAAGACGATGTCAGAGGAATAGGCAGGATGTTGCCAAGAGGAATCCTATATTGGACCTTGTGTGGTCATTATAGTTCTTGAGCTAGTTTTCCAGTGGAATTTCAGGCTAGACCTAGTATGGTATATGTCAAAGAACTGTCTGTATGTGAAATTTACTCGATTTGGTTGTCGAAACCAGTTCCCATGGGTTGGGAGGAGGTTTTTTTTTTTTTTTAATATCATTGTGGTTCTCATAGCATAACAAGTTAATTAGTTAATTATGTGTTGTATTAAAATGATTTTTTATATCATTATGTAAATATTTTATGTACATATTGAGAGGAAAGGAACTTAGCGCTCAAAAAGGAATTATTGAAAGTATAAGTTCCTTTATTTTATTACTATTCTTTTGAATGTCTTAGCAAGCGCTAGGACAATATGCACATGGTGCATTGATTGACCATGTGTATGATTAGAGAGATAGGTGTTGTCTGAGTACTTTTTGAAGTACTATGTAGATGTCTTTAGCGGGAGCTAAGACAATGTGCACTTGGTGTAGTGATTTATAATTTTTATGATTTATCATGAATAGAGGGTTGGTGCTCTCTTAAGACTAGGAAGAGTATTGTGACTAAAATATCACTTGAAATTGCATGAATGATTGATAGTTTAAAGTATATCATTTGATTGGAAATGATGTGACTAATTTGATTGAATTTATTAGTCATACATTACAGGCTACTTTCCATGGAGTGTTGATGGGTTGTTCAACCATTCTTAGATTACTTGTTTAAAAGTCATCATTACTTTCAATAGTAACTGGTAAGTAATGGTAAGTGGGGATAGAGATTCTATTTTTTTTTTAATGGTATTCCTTGGAAATGGAAGTGCTTTATTTTGAAGGAGAAGGATCCCCTTTTAGGTTATTTAGATTACTATATCATAAATAAAGTTAAAGTCTTAGCGAGAAATGAACACCGAGGACAATGTTCTCTTTAAGGGGGGCGTATGTAACATCCATGGACCCACGCATTTACCTCTTTCGTTCATAAAATATTATTAATTTAATGGATTTAGTTTTCATAAGGTAGTTAGGGTTCGGTAAGGTGAAACTACCGAAGAGTAACCATACTTTTTTTCCATGAAGGCGATAATGAGGGAGGATGGAAAAACTGCTTTTGAGATTACAACCTGGAGATGCAAGCATTAGAAAGAGAGTCTTTTGTCATTATTGAGAACATGGGTTTAGTATTTGTTGGACTCAGAAGAGCTTGAGATAATTATCAGAGGATCATGGAGTGTTTCGATTATATCCGTGGAGTAGCTAGTAAGATTGGCGAGTTGAGCAAGAAATTAAAAAAGAAAAAAAGAAAAAAAAAGACCTTGCCATATCAAGATTGTTGTCTGCATGTCGTTTCATCTAAGAAGACTGTATTGTTATTACTTGCAGATATGGAAAAAAGGGACACAAGTTGAGGACTCGAGCCACTACGAGAGGCCCAAGTTTCCAATGTGAAGGCTCGAATACGGAGATGGAAGCTTATGAGTAAAAAGATAAGTAATATTTTTATTTTCGTGAAAAATTGAATGGTTCTTGTGTTAAGTATTATGAGTCGATTTGATTATTTTCTTGAAAATATTTTCCATGTTTACGTGTTTACGTGGGTAAAAGATAAGAGGATAAGTAATTTTATTTAAAAATAATATGAAGACATGCACTCATGTGCAGAAGAAATAATATATACTATGTTTTTTTTTTTTCTTGTTCAGACTAATCCTAATTTTTTCCACTTTTTCTCCTCCCATGCCACCCACGGGTTTCGAACCGGTGACCTTACAGAACGGAGTGCCTTAACAGTGCACCCCATCACCGACTGTTCTACACCACGTGGGCTAATAATATATATTATGTTAGTTTCTTTTTGGGAAAGATTATGAATTTACATTGTCTATTTTCCTGCAAAAATAATATCTATGGTATTAGATTTGTTCTGAAATATTACTTATAATTTCTGGTGCATAAATAAATCAAAGTCAAAGTTATTTCTTGAAAGCTTTCATAAGGATTTGGGCATGAAGTGGTAAGAATGCAAGGTTGATAAAAATTGCATATGCATCTTGTTCATAAAAGAATAAAACTCATGCTAGTTTTCTTGGAAATATTATGTGTTGGTACGACAAAAATGATAGATGTTGCATTAGAAAGAACATATATTCATATGTAGTAAAACAATAATTATTGTGCTAAAATACTTGGAAACAAAAAAAAACTAAAATACTTGGAAACAAAAAAAAACACATTGCATACACGAAAAGAATTGTTGTGGTAAATGACCCTCTTTTGGAAAAGATACTTTGTGGAAAAGAAAAAACATAATTTCTATGCATAAGGGGATCAACTATGATCTTAGCTTTCCTTTGCGAGAAACTACATGTAGAAAGACAAAGAAACAAGGTTATATTAGCTTCTTTTTGAAGAATAAATATGTATTTGTTTACATGAAAATAATAACTAAATGATGGTAGAATTCTGAAGAAGGGAATATGTTGTGCATACATTAAAGAATAGCTATTATGATAAGCTATTGCATGTGTAAATAATAGCCATTGTGTTATAGAGATATGTTATTTGCATGGATAGAAGAAATATTGAGTTATAATGTTTCTTTAGGAAAAATTATAGGTGAGTACTTTATGCTATCATAACTATTATTTTAGTTTATTTTGGAACAAGATCATGCATATGCATGCAATATTTGTATTATCTTTCGTTGGAAAGAATATACATATTTGTATGTGGGAAAAGATAGCATGTTGTGTTAGAGGACATTGGAAAATATTGTTAGTATAACCTTTGAAAAAGAAGAAATGTATTTGTATGCTTTATTGCATTAGTTTTACAGAAAAGAAAACATGTGTTTGCATGTTCTGTTGTGTTAAGCATTCATTTGGGAAGACTCTTTTGGAAACTATATGCATTTGCATGCATAGCAACAACATGTGTTGTGTTAGATTTCTTTACATGCACCAAAAGTAATAGCTTAATGGTTAGTTATTTTTATTAACTTTATGTAATTTTCATGTACGATGATTGTAACTGGTATATTAGTTTCTTTTAGAAATGTCTAGAGAGCTGTAGCGATTTGTCTTGCAAGAATGTGTGCTTGTGCGAGGGAAATATTAGTTAATATTTTATAGACATCCTTTGATGGTTACATGCTTATAACTAGTGCATATGCAATGTTGTCAAAGGAAGCATGTCGTGATATTATGCTTACATGTGATGACTGTACATAGAAGCATGTCGTGATATTATGCTTGCATGTCATGACTGTACATGAATAAATGGAGAAGCATAACTAGTATAGATTCTTGAATGGGTTGATTAATACTTTATGAATCCTGATATCAATGCATGTTGAAGACAACATTAGTAGGAAATGGTGGTGACTTATGCAAAGACTATATTATGCTTAACATGGTGGTAGGTAAATGATTAATGGTTCATGTAGTTGAGTGCAAGCTACAAGATGGTCCATTGTAGATACAACCATGCCACCAAGATATGACGATATGAATATTAGTGGGTAAATTCTATCATAATTAGTGTAATGTCTTCAAGCTAGATATTTATATTTCAATGATATTTCCTTGTAATATTTACGACAATGGTTAAGGGATAGTCTCCCTTATAAGCCATTGAGTGATGGGTGAATACCCTCACGAGCGTTTAATAATAAAATTAAACTTTTGCTAGTTTTCACCCTATGGGGTTTCCAGGGTATATCGATGTTCAATGATATGATTGATTATTGTGTCAAATTGATGAAGTTGATTCCTTGCTTGTTGTGATGTTCATAATGTCAAGTATGTGATTAATTAATCTAGTTAAATGAGTCATGAAATGGATGTAATGTTACATCATGTAGTTTATGTTAATAGACCACAAGAATGGTTGTTAATAGTTATGCAACTTACTAATCCTCTACTAAAGTTACTTTATGAACTGATGAACATTCTATCTAATGATTAGTGAAGAATCTTGAATAGTGATTTGGATTTATTTATTTATTTTAAATTGTGCGAGACTATTCCATTAAAAAAGCTCATAGTACAAATGGATTTACAACACAATCATGAGAAGCAGGAAACCGGGGGAGCATGAAAGATCAGCGAACTACCACGGTTTCACGATGTTGTCAAGAGAAGCAGAGGAGGAACATGAGGAGCCAAGAAAATAGAAAAAGATCTCTAGCCAGAGAGGTTAGAGTCCTCGACACGAAGTTTCTTCCCTTTCTTTTTTGTGACTTTGACCCAGCCATAAGGGGTTGGGCGGATTGAAACCACCTGAAGATTGTTGCAGGTCAAAGGAGGAGATTCTTTGTCCGAGTTTGAGGTGTTGGACTCATGTGAACTTTTCTGAAGAGTTGAGGAGGCAGGGGGCCTCTCGGGGACGAGCGGGGAGAGCGGTTGCTGCTGAGTATCAATTTCATCGTCTGAGTTACACTCTTCTTTGTCTGAGCTGGGGGAAGCAATGTCCTCCATGGGTGGCGGAACAAAGGGTTTCCAACTTTTATCTTTCGAATTGCGAGTGTTGTTTTTCTGTTGGGATAGATATAGAGTGCGTGAATTCTGAAGATGTCCAGTTTGATGGTAATGCTGACAGCGGAATGTGGTATTTTCATAGTCTAAAGTCTGCGACCAAGAGAAATCCCCGACTTTGAGAATGATTTGGTCAGGTAAGCCTTTGCTAATATCAATCTCGGCACAAATTCTTCTGTAAGTGTAGAGACCCCTCAGGCCTCTCGATGGATTTGTAGCCAGAAAGCGACCCAGAGAGTTTCCAATGGCTTGGAAGACCTCACCGTACCAAAGATGAGTGGGCAAGTTGGGAAGCCTGACCTTGATCGAAAGTTTGGTGATGACTGCAGTGGAAGGATCAAAGTCGGGTAACCAGGGGGTTAGGAATATCCCGGCTTTTCCCCAGAACCAAGGACCACCTATAAGGGCAGTCTGGTATTCCTTGTTGTCTGCGAAGATGATGACGAAGAATCCCTTGAAGCAGAGAATGACCTTGCAGTGCTTGGTCCAGGTGGAGTGAATTCATCTGTATAAATCTTCTGTGCGGGGCCAGAGTCCATTGAACCTGCAGATGAGGGAAAATTTTGAAAAGAATTGGAGGTTCTCTGCCAGAGCCGGGTGGGAGATTTCTACAGAGGGGACTTCCTCCATTTTTTCAACCAAAAAAAGGCTTGGGAGCCTCCGGGGGAGGAGCAGAATGCTTGGATGGCTGAGCATTAACCGCTTCTTTGTAAGAGAAACCTTTGGGAGCAGAGGATTGACCTACTGCGCCTCCCCTCAGATGGAGGGAAATATACACCGTGGCATTTTTTTTCTATTTTTTAAAATGATAGAGGGAGATAGTCATCGAGCTGTTTACCTGCATGCAGAAGACGCAGAGAAGCGGAGGGGATCCCCAACTTGAGTTCAAGGGCTTTTGAGAGAAAAAGCATCAAGTTCGAGGACTGGACCCACATAAGCAGAGTTTTACCTGTGAGAAGAACGATCTGAATATGAAAATCCAGTGTCTGTGGATCCGGGAGTCCCTTGCATTCCGAGCAGAGAGTTTGGAAAAGATTGGAAGGCACGCGGCACAGCAGGGGGGACTCCAAACCCGAGAAGGGAGGAAGCCTTCGACAGACCTCCAGGAAGGAAAAAGCCGGGTGAAAAAACAGAGGCGGAGGGCGGAAAAGGATTGCAAATGTTTCAAAGCAGTGAGAGCCTGGGGTGTAGCCTGAATGTGCACAAGAAAACTGCCTATCCGTAACACGCTGAGGAGCCAGCCCAGAGCCGTCATCGGGGTCGAGCAAGTGCAACTCAGAGAAGGGAAGAGCATTACCGGTAGTGGGCAGGAAGACTGAGCCGCTCTTGCAGAAAAGGAAGCCTGAGAAAAGGAAGACCGAGCTGCCCTCGCAGCCCATCCTGTCGTAATCCAGGAGAAGCCCTCGCCGGAGCATCAGAACTAAATCTGAGAGACTACCATAGGCAGCCAAGCCGGACTGTAACGTGGTGGCTACATAGGAGCCATAGTCACTGGCAACGCAAACCCTGGGAGCCATATTTTTTAGCCATAGTGATTTGGATAGTTACCCGTGGGTAATTTGTATAAAAATTTTCTAACTCCTTACATTTCAATGTGAGGATATAGGGGTATGTTACACAACTCTCGAAATCCTTTCTCAAAAATATTATTTCACTCTTCGCATTGTCACAGAGATGTTTCCTCACAAATACAATTCGACACTTTATTTGTGCTAAATTTATATATTTAGGGAGAGAAGTGATTTTTCATCAGGGCCCACATTAGATGAATTATATTAAATTTTAAATATTAAATGTTAAACATTACTTTTACATTTACATTTACGTTTACGCGAGATAGTCAATGCATGTAGTGTACTCAAATACACACCTTCGGGATCCAAATTTATTAAATTAATAATATATTAATATGAATATTATAACTAATAATAATATTAGTATTAATCTTTTAATATTAATATTAGGGTGTTTGGCCCTTAGGCTTCACCTAAATAAAAACATCTTTTCTAAGTGTTCTAAAGAGGAGTATGGAGTAAATATAAAAAGAGGTTTTATATTTTACCCTACGTCTGGTTTATTTATATTTTTATTTATTTACCATACCTCTTTTATTTACCATGGTATTTGGTCCATAGGCTTGGTATATACTTAGATGTTGATTTCTAATCATATCTGATATATTTTATGTATTTACCATACCTCTCTATACCTTTTTTTATATATTATTTAACCCATGGCATTAATAATAATTTGTTCCATGGTATTTGGCCCATAGGCTTCACCTAAATAAAACCTCATTTTTTAGTTTTAGTAATATAAAAACGTTTATGGAGTAAATATAAAAAGAGGTTTTATTATTTACCACATCTCTAGTCTATTTATATTTATATTTATTTATCATACATCCAATTTATTTATATTTTTATTTGTTTACCATACATCTAGAGTAAGTATAAAAAGAGGTTTTAGTTTTTATTTAAGGGCAGTGGAATCGGAAAAACATTTCATTTTGGAATGTGATGCGTTCAAAGACGTCAAAGAAAGTTATGGGAATATGTTAGCATTGATTTAGCATCGGTTTCTTGGCATTGTCTTTTCAATGCGATGAGATTGTTGGAAGGTTGGGCCAGCTCATCATCAATTTGAATAAGAAAATGACTGAAATGCAAAAGGAAAAAAACATTTTTATTTATTTACCATACCTCTTTTTTGAGTGTTGGTAAATATACTTAGGCATTTCAAATATTTACTTACATTACATTTCTTACCTTACATTTCTCACATTACATCTACACATGTGCCTTATACGACATTTCAAATGTTTACTTACATTACATTTCTTACCTTACATTTCTCATATTACATCTACACGTGTCTTATACTCCAACAAGTCAATTTTTTACATTACATTTCTCACATTACATCTACCCATGTACCCTATGAGGACATTTCAAATGTTTACTTCCATTACATTTCTTACCTTACATTTCTTACCTTACATTTCTCACATTACATATACGCATGTGCCTTATACTCCGACACGTGAAATGTTTACATTACATCTACACATGTACCCTGCACTGGGCTGTAGAGCGCCTCTCCTCACAATTACATTTCCCACATTACATCTACACATGTACCCTACATGGGATTGTTGAGTGCCTCTCCTCGCAATTACATTTCTCACATTACATCTACACATGTGCCTTATACTCCGACACGTCAAATGTTTACATTATATTTCTCACATTACATCTACACATATACCCTATACTGGGCTGTAGAGCGCCTCTTGGCGCAACAAATGGAAGTTTATTTTAATTTTGAATTTGTGAACTATTTAAAATAATAAGCATAAATTGATTTATTTTATTATAAGAATATATTTTTATAATTATCTTGAGATGGGGTGTCTACAATTTGAAAGGTGGGGAGATGGAAATTTATTTTAATTATGAATTTACTAACTATTTAAAATAATAAGCATAAATTGATTTAGTTTAGTATAAGAATATATTTTTATAATTATCTTCAAATGGGGTTTATGCACGTGAAAGGTGGGGAGGTGCATTGTTGTCATCTCACCAACTTATATGGGAGCACGACCTAGCAGCATGTTCTTTGAAGACTTTAACTAGCCTATATCCATCTTAACTCGAGATTTATCAAGCTTTTAGAGGGATCAAATCTTTTGAGGTGCTTCTAAAGTGAAAATAGATTTGATCCCTATAAATCTAAAGTTAAGATGGATCTAGGTTGGTTTTATTATAAGTTTTTATTAAATTTATTATAATATGTGTGCTTAAATTGCTCTCAATTTTATATATAAAATTATTTTAAATTTTTATTTTTATTTTTATTTATTTTTAAATATATATTTATATTTTAAAAAATGTTTTAAATCTTTTTTATTGATTTAAAATGTGGAACATATTCTCATATATAGTTGTGTAGTAATTGAATTTAAAATGGTAATTGCGTGGAGAGGTGCTCTACAGTCGAGTATGGGTAAATGTCAAGCATAAATATTTAACGTTTAACATTTAACAAATTTAATCTAATGTCAATGTCGGCCTTAATTAAAAATCGATATAATTATTATGTATAAACAAAATATAAATTCAACATTGGTTTTACGGAAGTGGAATTTATATGTAAGTTCAATTAAATAATAACAATAATAATAGGTTCCCCGATCGGGGTGTGAGCTGGATAGATCAGGTCCCGCAAATGCTAGTCGATTGTAATGAAGGTATCAAGGCAACAATCCACCACCCTCCACATGCACGAGGCACATGGAGCAGTGACCTCACGCATGTCTACATTTATTTCCAATCCAAAAGGTGGCAGTGCAATAATAGTGGTGATGGTCTCTGACTTTTTCACTGGTAAGGTAAGTAAGTTTCTTGCTTGCAAAATTTGTTCAAATTCGGTTTGGTCTGAGCAGAACTGTGGCTTGGGGGAGGGGTCCATCGTTGTCCTTCACTAGGTGTTGGTTTACTTACAATCGGTGTAGTGCCCCACTTTGGTTGATGGACACTGACCCTTCATACTTTATTCTTTGAGGACCTTAGGTTGAGGATCTAGACACATGACTCCATTATTAGTGGATTTGATGGTTATGTATGTTCTTTATTGAAACTGTGATGATGACATCATTGATGGATATGCATGTTCGCTTTTGATACCATGATGATGATAGACTTGATGGATAGGTAGGTTTTCTATTGATGTTACGATGATGATGGTTTTGATGGATATGTTAATTTCCCATTGATGTTATGATTATGATAACCATGATGGATGTGTCCCTATGGTAGCTACTTACATTAGTTATGATTCAAAATGAACAACGATGTAAATGACGGTCATGTTGATGTTGCTATTATGATAATGACTAACAATGAGAAACCTTGTTACTGATGATTATTGAGTATGACAAGAAACTACCAGAAGCACTCGCATATGATGAGCTGACAACATCTGGTTTGATAGGAATTAATATTTTGTCCTTGAAATTATAAGTTCAGTTTGGAACTTGATATACACTCTGATGATATGTCAGTGGTTGTAGGAACATGTTAGTTGCTTGGCCGAATGACTCACATATGGGTGATGGGATTGTACAATTGGACGGAACAACATGGGAGGGGTGGAACAGTGTTCCTGATCTCACCTGCTAGCCTCCTACCGTGACTTAGGCTGGAAAGGTCGGAATACCTTCACCTTGAAGATCACGATGTCGTGAGGGTAGGTCCCAAATGTGGTTCGCTCACGAGGATTTCTGGGGGGCGCACATCAAGGCGGATTCCTTGATCCCCAGCACCATTAGTCTCACTATAGCAGGCAACATATGAGATGATAGGGGTCTTTTTCGTTGCACATATAATTTCCTCTCGTAACCACTAGATACTTGAAGGGCAAGTGGTGTGGCACACTTGGAATTTCAAGAGAAATTCTTGAAGGGCACGACTGACTTGACACCCTTGGTATCAAAAATAAATTCTTAGGCATGGCACTCTTGGAACTTCGAATGGAAGTTCTTGAAGGGCATGACCAACTTGACACCCTCAACATCATTAAAGAAACTAATCAATATAATCAATATATGAAAATCCAACTAATTCATATCAAGTGACATATGATGTTAGAACCAAAAGAATTAAATTAAGAATAAAACTTAGGGTAAGGGAGGAATAGGAAGAGATAAAATATTTACCCTGATAACTCTACCCTTTCCATATTAAAACAAAATATTAATTACATAAAACTTAATTAGGCAAAAAGGGGAAAGAGGGACATAGAGTTAAGTAGAAAGATTTACTAAAAACTTCATTAAGTGAAGAGGGTGGTGAATTAAAATAAGATTAATAAATTAAAATTTGAGAAATTTAGAGAACTTCCATGTGGCAAGAGCCAACATAAGAATATTCATGAAAAGAACAAATTGAGGTAGTTAGGGGACCAAATCTGAGAATCATCAATCAACTTCAGTAATAAACACAAATTAAGGAGTAAAAAGGGGGAATCAAGAGATAACTAGGAGAAGAAATAGGAAACCTTGTTGGGTTGAGGGAAATACTATTTTTAAATGAATAATTAAATAAATTATTTTTGGAGAGTCATGATGAGAGGGTGACACATGGGTGGGTGAATAATCAAATTTTGGGGTAATAAAAAAATAATTATTTATGCATGAAATTCCAAGTGTCACCTATGAAAACTTCTATAAAAGAAAGGGAAATGGAAGAGAAAAGGACCTTTGTTTACCCCATGGTTGGATGGAGGATATTATATCATTTTGAGTGGTTATGAACTATAGTTGAGTTTGGTGGGATAGAGTGTTATAGAGAGGGGACTCTTGAGCCAAGAGTGGCTCGCCTCTATCAGCTAGCACATTCCTTCGTTGTACAACCCCATTGTAGCTCGGGGGTCCGCGGGGAAGGAGAGTACCCAAGAAGTAGGCTAGGAGGTCAACCGGTGGGTCATTACATTCGGATTAAGCATGACAACCTTCAAGCTTGGAGGTAGACGACGGCAAGGGAGCTCAAGCAGCGACAAGTCAAGTTTGGTTCTCGTCCAATGGTGAACGGTACATGTGTTAGTTAGATTGTTTTTTAATTATGTTGATTTCATTGTGTCCATAATCAAGTTAAATATATGTATGTGTTATGAAGTTAAATTTATGGACTTGATATACTTGATTTAATTTTACCGAGATTTCAAACTTGTATGTTATGGTTTCAATTCCTTGTTACTGGATTTAAAAAAAAAGAAAAAATGTAAAGCCTAGTGCTCATCTAGTAAATTAAAGGGTCGGTCTCTACACTTGGTATCAGAGCAAAGGTTCCACCTCTAGGACCTATAGGCCCATAAAATATTAAGGTTCCTCGTAAATTTTTGAGCCATGAGTTTTGTAGTCTTTGTGGACTTAGAAATCCTTAAGTTTGGCATTTGAAAGGAAGCCACAAAATGCCTTATTCTTTCCTGCTCACACAGCTATATTTGTTAGATTGTTGCAATCTACATTGGTGCACATCTGTTGGTGCAGATAAGAATGTTAAAGGGACTTTAAGTTTTGTCTTTGACTGTCCACTATGACATTGGGTGGCACTTAGTATCATGGTTTGAGTTTAAGATTGAAATGGGTAAAGATAAAGTTTGAGAAACTTGTCAGTGTAAAAGGTCCCATAAGATTCGTCATTAACATAAAAAGAAGAAATAAGCAATTTTTAGAAATTTCAAATGTGATAAAACTTGTCAAATTTGACTAAATGGTTGATACAAGTTTTCTTTATTGATTATCATTTCTTCTTTTATTTCCTTTAACATTTTAAATTTGCTACAAATTTGAAACTGTTGAATACTCCCTGAAGACCTGCTAACTGCTCTTTTACTATGCCTGTTGATTCTCCGCAAAGTGGAATTTTCCCTTTGATTGCTGATCTTATGCTTCAAATCCGTCTTAAAATCTGAAAATAATCTTTATTCTCATCTTCCTTGGAATACTCTGCCTACTCGTTTAACTCACTTCTCATCTTTTGACTGCTTATATTTGCCTTGAAATTTGGGATTTCTATCATTTTTCTTTGACTGAAATATCTACCCACTGATTTTCCTCCTAGAAATCTTAGACCTCTGGTGCTAGGTGTCTCATCACTGTTGATATTCTATCAGTATAATTTCAACTAGTCACTATGAAACTAGAGTTTGTTTTTATCTATGTAATCTCCAAGAGTTTTTTTTTTTTTCAACTGTCAGATCTAAATCTATTTAGAATATATTTTCATGGGTTGCCAGGCATATCACCCTCACAAATATTTTCAAGTTTAAAAACTATCATATGTTCAGAAGTAACAAGTTTCGTTGCAACTGGATGCTTTTTCCAATAAAGAACAGATCTCCACGTTTTCAAAAATTGGCATATTTCATGCTCAAGATCTGTAAACTCAATCATTGGAGGGTGGGCACTTGCATAGAAAGCTCTTCTAATATTTTTAATCACTGGTTTATGAACACCAGAGAGTGACTAAATTCAAAACTGCTTATTCATAAACAAGACACAAAAGTCCGCCTCAGGTATTAATGAAAACCTTGATTTCCTCTACATCCAATTGCTATCATTTTCAAGTATAGAAGTGACTTGAAGTCTCAAAACCTTTAATCGGGAACAAGAATCAATGACAAATTCTTCACTGATTATGAAAGGATATTAGTCTTTCCCTGGTAAACAATAGTGAATTTCTCTTATATCTGCAACACTTCTTGTTCACCACGATTTCTATAGAGTATCCCTTGTCAACTTCAGGTATGTGTAGCTCATCCTTGACTCAAAGGAGTTTAGATTCAGATATGACTTCTTCCTCAAGACAATTTGTTTTATGCTGGCAGTCAGATCATTACTAACTGGAGAAACACATACATGATACATCAATAAAAGCATCATTATCATCTGCTCTTGAATTTATCACTGAACTTGGAGAAAAAAACCCGTACCTCTGCATATTCACCTTGCTATCATAGGTTCTGCTGTTGAAGTAAAATTTATAAAGCCTTCTCATCTCCAATTGTTAATTCATTGAAAAATACTATAAAAAAGTGTTATCATCCTTTAAATTACTCACAACATATCCAGTTATATTGCCATAGTCATGCAAATAGTGTCCCTAATAAAATAAACCTTTTCAATACGAATGTTCTAAATTTCAAGAATTCTAAATGTTTTTTTTTATCCCATTTATCATGATTTGAAAAGTTGATGAAGAAATCAGGTCCACCATCAATCTAAATTATTGCACCTTTCTTTATACTTGAACAAGCTTATTTAGGAATCTCTTTAATAGAATATAACACACAATTTTGTTGCAATTCCAACAATGATAAATTGTTTCTTCATACACACAATAAAATGTGTGTATATAATACAATGGGTAAGGAATCCGCCTTGGAATTGTGCTCATGGAAAATATGAGTAAGGAAATCAAATGAAAACTGGTCTTTATTTCCAGGATCTGGTCCATAACAGCTCTTTACCAATCCACAATAATATTTGAGTTTCCATATGAACCTTGCTGCCAGATACCCTGTCGCTGTCACTTGTGCACACTGCGTTTACCCAAATTTTGTCTTCAAATTATGCCTGCTGATCCTCTCGCTGGCAATGAGTTGTGGGTAATTTTTGTAAGAATTTGTCAGTTGTCCAACAATCAAGGCAATGAACCTTAGTGCCATTTGTCTTGCTAAATTCAAGACTACATTATAAGCTCTGAAGATCTCAAAATGATTTTGAATCATTGGTATAACTGTATCTTCTCTTCCTCATGAAACCCTGGTGCTTTATATCTGAAATAATATGACTTAAATGATGCTTACAATTAAAAAAAAAAAAACCTTAGTGAAAGCGCTATCGCTGGCTTGAGATAGAGATGTAAAATATCCATCGCTCCAAAAGAATTCTGATGAATATATAATGACTCTGGATTTTGTGTTCGCTATTCTGATGAATATATAATGGCTCTGGATTCTGCGTCCGTTGAGCAAGTTCTCTTTTGTTCCGTGAGGCATCTGGATCAGCGTATGAACTCTTCTCTTTTATACAGTTTCTTGTAGGTACTCTTAGACCCGGTGATGGTATAATATTTCCTCAGCTCTTCTGGGATTCACATTGGATGTCATAGAAGTCGAAATGGAAGAGGATTCCATTAATTATGCATGATTTGAGATATATTTTAGCTGTGCATAAATCCGGATATGTTTTAGCTGGGGTAAGCCAATTAGCTATTAAACTATGCATCTAGAATTTCTTTCACAGATTTATATAGGGTTTGATTAGATGGATGAACTCCCTAGACCATTTTTATGTAATAATTTCTAACTGTATTTTTCTATTAAGAAGAATTAACGTCTTCGAGTATTTCTCGGTAACCATTTATTTTATGATGCGAATTTTTAGTTGCATGTGTAACATGCATGTGTAATCACTGGCCCTATTAAAATGAAATCGACATGGCCGAAGAATCCTTTAAGGTATGTGTTTCAGAGCTCACTTTTAATGAAATAGAAACTTAGCAAGAATAAATCGTTGGCTATGAAGAAGATGTTACACAAGAATCTGTTGCTGGAAGTGGAGCTGATGAAACTCCGAAAAAAGGTCATGTTCGAATTTATAGTTCAAACTTCAGGGATTTTCTTCTGAAAGGAGAGTTGAATCTAGAATTGAACATTCGTCACAAGATAAGTGCAGAGCTTTGATCGTAAGTAATGGCGCGTTGCAGAACCATTTTAAGATTTTCCGATGCAGCCAATGGTAACCCTGCTAGAGAGGCCGAAGCCAAAGGTAAAAAGTTTTCCGAAGCCATGTTAGAGAGGCCGCAGCAGTAGGGATATAGAGAGAAAAGGACTGAATAAAACCAGCCGATTTCTTCGCTAACGCCTCTCTGAAATAATGAATGATTCAACTTCGGCGTTTCAGTAGTCCAAACAGAAACGCTGCTAGCATTATTGAGGTTGACAAGAAACAGGACAGTATTGAATTTTCGAGGCTCTGTGTGAAGCTGCAGGGAAGTTGGATGCCGATTTTATGGTGATTGTAGATTGTTTGGAATGCTTGGCTCTGCGGTCTGCAAACCGATGAGACTACTGGGATGTGAACATGATCCTTTGGGGATTGGAATGTGCTGAAACCTTTTGGTGTCCTGGTTATTAAACCTGCAGCTATGGTGTCGGGCCTATACAGTTTTTCTTTATGGTTAGTTTGTGAGGAATTCTTCGCTTTCTGGGAAAGCAGATGATCGTTTAAATTGTGAAGGCAGTCCTCACTAACATAATACTTACTTTCTAGATCACGTCACAGAGGCACCTCCTCTTAGATGCTTACTAAAGAATGAGTCCGAAATGATGTGGGGATAAACGGGAATTTGGAGGAACGACTAATGTGGCTGTGGAGGAAGGGGTCACAGATTAGACTCCCCAGTTACTGTGGGGCACAGGTGACCGTTCTGGTTTTTCCGACTTTGTAATCGATCGGTTTTGATTTCCGGTAGGCGTTTGAGGTGGTTTTTCCGACGACCATGATAGTGCTGGCATACTAACGGATGGGACGACAGAAGTAATGTACTCTGTACCTTAGTGGTGAAGCCTGGGGCACGCGTTATCCTTTCTGTTACTAGGGAAGTCTTAACTTCGTGTCTGTTAGCCGTCCATCATTTATGAGTTCACTTAACACATTTGTCAGAGGAGATTATGCTGGGTGCGGAAGATCAAATGGGATAGGTGATGGGGCCAGCGGCCGACGGAGTTGGGACGTGTCTCTTGGTGAGGGCGTCCTTCAAAGGAACGTTTATTAATCTCTGACCGAGCTTGTTGAGCTGGGAGGGCTAGTGGAGTTTTGGTACACCTCGAAGGAAAAAATGTCAGAGAGGCAGTTATGCCCCCATTTCCTTAGTGGTGAGGCAAGTGGCTCCATTTTTTCTTCCGTTTAACTACTGTACATCGCGGGGTGATGGGCTCTGTACATCAATGATGTTTACGAAAAAACAATGATGCAAGGGACGTTCACAGGGGATGTCAAACAATTTTTTATGGGAATTTCGTGATGATGCCAGCTGGCGACGGAGATTGGACGTGGCCCTCTGTGCAGGTTTCTATTGCATAGTGGTAAGGCATGCGCCTGGGTTCCGAGACCGACCTAGTGGCACCATTTGAAACATACAACTCAGACTTGGCGCTGACGTTGGATTCACACGTGAAAGATGGGAAGCATGGATGACCTGGAGGCTTATGTAGCCAATTGTGATGCGGAGGTGATTGACGCGTCGTTCTTACGCGAGATCGGGGTGGCGGAAAGCCAAGGAACGGCTTGTAAGCTCCGAAAGCCGCCCTTTCGGAAAACAAGTCCATTAGCGCATTACACCATTCTGCTAAGGGTGCTTGGTCACGAGAGCAAATTCTGAAAGCGAATTCGGAAAAAATTTCACCTGTGCAGCCAACACAGAGGGGAAGTAGGAAGCCCATTAAACCAGGGGAGGAAGTGCGCCTATTGAGCTTTGGGTGCGATGTTATGTGGGAGCGCATTGAGGGGTTAACAAATAGAGCTGTTTTGGGAAGGTGGAAGTTCCAGAACTTTGGGAAAGGAAATCTCATGGACTGGTTGATGGCGCAATGGGAAAAATTACTTGGATACAGACTGAAGATCAACAGACTGGAATGGGGATGGTACTGTTTTCATTTACTGAAAGACGAGGATGTTGTAGAGGTCATGGGGAGAACTTGGGTATTTCGCAGAAGCTTCATGGCTTTACATAAACGGGATGCTGGTTTCCATCCTCGCCACAATGCCCCAGCTAACCATCTGATGTGGGTTAAGCTGGACTGATTGCCACTTCATTTTTGGAGCCTGAAAGTTTTAAAAGCTATAGGGGACAACATAGGTACATGCAGATTTGTTGATCCGAAGTGTTTCGGGGTTTTCGATAAAAGGACTGCATGGATCCTGGTAGAAGTGTCTTTCGTGGGTGGACTGCCGACAATAATTGATTTATCATGGAACGGGGTGGTCTATAGACAAACTATCGACTATTGGAAGATGCCATTCAGATGTTTTTTCTGTCACGCTTCGGGACACTTGATCCAAAACTGTATAAAACGCCGGGAGGTGTTAGCTGGGAGGCGGAACGATAAGATGGTGCAGAATCAACGGACATGCTCAAATCACACTGATATGAACGAGCGGAGGGACGGGACGCCAGCAAATTCATCGGGTAAGCCAACGTTATCTGATAGAATTATCACTGGAAAAATCGATTCTTTCATTGCAAAGAAAGTCGACTGTCGGATGTCTGTTCCAATTGCCCCATTTGTTCGGGATGGGGGGGATTACACTAATGGTCTGTCTCCCTACATTTCACGGGGGCAGCGCCTTAACCAGTCCAAGCCGGGGTCTTCAATGTCGGCCGAAGACTCTCTCCCTTGTGTTCTGTCAGGAACCGCTCTACCTTTGGTTATAGAGTCGGGTCCTACAGTCACTGTCCCGAATCAGATCTTTTCTGTGCAGCCTATTGAGTCTTTTTTCGAGTCTCCACAACAGATCGAGGAGTCTGGGTCTCCGGTGACGGGTGACCATGCTATGCATTCCCTGAGAAACTCAATTGGGAGCGACCTTGAGCTCCTTCTTCTGGGTCGGGACTCTTCTCTGGAACCTTTGTCGATTGACACAGGTAAAGGGCCGACTTCACCAATAATTATCAGTCCAAAGTCGAGATCTAATGTCACCATTAGACGGGATCGGGGTCTTCCTAAGCGAAAAAAGAAATTAAACTTAATCTCTGATATACCGGATTTTTCTCCTGAAGGAAATTTTCGTGAGGTACCGGTTTCCACAACAATTGGTCGGGTCCTTGGAGCGTTGACCCAGAAGCCAGGGTTATCATGATGAAGCTAGTCTCTTTAAATTTGAGGGGGTTGGGGGACAGGGAAATTTTTTTGTCTGTGTCGATTTTTTTTTTTCGTTATGTAAGCCTACTTTTATCTTTATTCAGGAGACTATGCAACCTGATGTCTGTGCTATCCTTTATTTTCGAAAAATGTTCCTAGATTGGCATTTAGTGGCAAAAAGTGCCGAGGGGCGCTCCGGTGGCTTGGTGGCTATGTGGGATCCTAGGTGGGCGACCATGAAAGCTTTCAGCTTTTTTGGAGGCATCCTCTTATCGGGATTCTGTCGTGGCTTCCAGGATAGAATTCATCTTATAAATATATATGCTCCTTATCTTGACAGAAAGGATTTCTGGCAAAGGATGGATGATTGTGGTCTGTTGTCCTTAAGTAATCTCTTGATTGCTGGGGACTTCAACTGCGCTCTAAATGATAAGGACGTATGGGGGACAAGAGGCAGACGGGATCCTTTAGCAGATGATATTAAAGGGATTTTTAATAATGCAGGACTTTGTGACATACAGTTTAAGGACTCCAGTTTTACTTGGTTGAATGGGCGGTCCGGTCAGGATTTCATAGGAAAAAAGCTTGATAGGTTTGTCATCAGCAATGGTCTTCGATTTAGAATGTTGAATCTGGAGGCTGGTGCGGGGGATCTGACTGTTTCGGATCATAGACCGATCAGTCTGGAATGGGATTTTGAGACTGGAAGGAGTGGCATCCCTTTCAAATTTAACAGAACGTGGCTTGAAGATTCCTCTTTTAATGTACTGGTCAGAAATTTTCTTACAAAAAACAAGAGACCTGAAGGTATGTCAGCAATGGTCTACTTAGTAAATCTATTGAGAAATCTGAAGATAGAAGTTAAATGCTGGGAAAAGGGACAGAAAGCTAAAATGAAGGATAGGATCAGAAACATAAGGATGGAAAGAGCTCAGATTCTGAAGGATGTGAAGGAAGGGAGACCTATTCCAGACTATTGGGTGAAGTTAAAGGCTTTGGAGGAAGAATACATAAAATTTCTTCTGATTGAAGAAAAGGGGTGGAGATTAAAAAGCAGAGTTACGTGGCTTCAGAGCGGGGACAGAAACACAAATTTTTTTCATAAGTATGCAAATGGGAGGAGGAGCGCAAATGCTATTTGGAACATTGAGGTAGAGGGGAAAAATTTTAATACCACTGAGGGGATCAAGGGGGCGACAAGGGAATACTTTGGTAATCTCTACAAAAAACAGGAGCTGACTGATATAGCGAGACAGTTGGATCACATAAATGAATTCCCGAATATGTTCTCACAGGAGGAACTATTAATTTTGAAGAAGATGGGTAGTCTGGAAGAGGTGAAAATGGTGCTGAAATCATTCGCGGTGGATAAGAGTCTGGGGCCAGATGGCTGGACCCCAGATTTTTTTCTACATTTCTTCGAAAACTTCTCAAAGGAGCTCACGGACATGGTAAATGAAATAAAGATGCCGGGAAGGATCCATGGGGCCATAAATTCAACATTTTTAGCCTTGATTCCAAAGAAGAAGGGGAAAATCTCTTTTGACGAATACAGACCGATATCCCTCTGTAATACTCTGTACAAGATTAACTCTAAAATAATAGCGGAGCACATAAAAGGGGCTTTATCAAAGCACATCACAATGGAGCAATCGGGTTTTCTTATGGATAGAAGTATTCATGACGCTGTGGCCGTCACGCAAGCGCTGATTCACACAATTCAGACAAAAAAACTGAAAGCTGGAGTTATAAAAATTGATTTAAACAAGGCTTATGACAGGCTTGATTGGAACTTCATAAGGCTGATACTATATAAAATCGGCCTGGACAGGAACATGGTGGAATGGATCATGGCTGTATAACCCGGACCTCAGTGGCGGTGATCATAAATGGAATAGCATCTGAGTTCTTCAACCCGGGGAGGGGGTTGAGACAAGGCTGTGCTTTATCCCCTCTGCTTTTTATCCTTTCCATGGATGCACTGAGCCTAAAGATTAAAAACGCGATGAGGATGGGATTTTTCAAGGGGATAGACATCTGCAGAGGAAAGTCGGCATCACACAGCCTGTTCGTAGATGATATTCTTGTTTTTGGGGAGATGGACCGGAAAAATTGGGGGCAGTTTAAAATCATTCTAAATAGATTCTGCAGTGCATCGGGGATGCTGGTCAGTTATAAAAAGTATTGTCTATATCATGGGGAAGGAGAGGAAGAAATATTTCAGGAGGTGGGAAGATTGTTAAATTTTAAGGTTGCTCCTCTCCGTGATGGGCTATCTTATCTGGGGTTTAGACTGAAGCCCACTACTTACAAGGCGGAGGATTGGAACTGGCTACCAGAAAAAATTCAGAGGAAGACTCAAGTCTGGTCTAATAGATGGCTGTCAAAGGGGGGTCGCCTAATCCTGATACAAGCAATATTACAACAATATTCGGTCTACTGGGCCCATCTTTACATCTTACCATGGAAAACGGTGGCAGAGATCAAGAAGCACATTGCGAGATTAATTTGGCAAGGAGGAAAGGATCATAAATCCTTTCATCTGGCACGTTTGGATAATATCACCTTACCAAAAGAAAGAGGAGGATGGGGAATTCTGGAGATTGAATCCTTCGGAAAGGCGCTTATTCTAAAATCTCTATGGAGAGGTTTGACAAAGACAGGATTATGGTCGGAGATTATTAAATATAAATACCTGGGACAGAAAGAGGCGGAGGATAGCTTGAGGACAGGATGGGACGCAGTCCATCAAAGATCTGAAATTTGGAAGGGATTTTGCAAGGTTCGGCCTGCCATGGAGGAAAACATGGAATGGAATTTTGGAGAAGGTAACAAAACACTGATTGGAAGTGAGCAGTTTAAGGAACAAGGGAAACCGATCAACATTTGCAGAGAATTTATAGCACATATAAACCAGGGGGGAATCTTCTATTTGCGACAGATGATTAAAGAGTGGGAACGAGACATTCCAATATGGAAATCATATAAAGAAATTGGGCTTAACGAGTTTTGGAAAGCGAATTGGGAAAATTATATCCAAACTTTGAAAGAAATGGGGCTTAAAAGGAATGCAAAAGGGGACAGCCTGACGTGGGTCAGGACAAAAATGGGTGAACAGATAAACACAAACGAAGCATATAGAAAAATCATCCAAAGTCGTTGGGGTGATGAGCAACAGGTTTGGTTCAAATACATGTGGAATGTTAAGGTGCAGATCAAAATGATAATTCTACTGTGGTTGATTTGGAAAAATAAGAATTTGACACGGCAAAACCTACAGAAAAAAGGCTGGCAGGGGCCCGGCATATGTATCTTATGCGGGGAAAATGAAGAAGACAACACACATCTATTCTGTAAGTGTTTTTTTGCAAAAGAAACTTTAAATCATTTGTGTGCCATTTTTAAATTGCCATTCCCGGATTACTCTACGACAATAGACTGTGTGAGATGGTGGTTTGGGAGGGGTAAAATTTGGCGAACTATCCCTTTCCTGTTTCATTGGCACATCTGGATTTGTAGGAACAGAAGGATTTTTGAGGGCAAGAAGTACACATCACAGGAAATCTGCAAGAAGATTTATAGTTCAGTGGAATTGATTAACATATTGAAGAAAAAAGACTGCAATCCCCTGAAGGAAAACTTGAGGCTCCGGCCTATCGAAATACGATACCCCGCAGGATTTTTTGATGGGGCATCTCAAAACCAGAACTGTGGATGTGGAGTTTGGCTGTTGCTGGCACCGGATTGCCATTACAAAATCTCATGGAACAAGGGAAGAGGCACAAATACTAGCGCTGAAATTATTGCAATTTGGGGGCTGCTTTGGTTTGCTTCAAATCTATCGATGGAGGAGCTGTGGGTTTATGGGGACTCGAAAGTGATCATAGATCATCTGAAAAATGGAACACATCTGAACCCAACATTTCTAACCCACTGGTTGGAGCGGATATATACCATAAAGAGCTATTTTGATCATATCACATTTTGTCATGTGTTCAGGGAGAAGAATCAGGAAGCTGATAGATTATCAAAAAGGGGCTTAAATGGCAGTTTTGGTGAAATGGAATATGATTTTTTCACTTCAGATGGACCCGGCACCATAGGGAAGGTGAAGTTCAACTAATTTTCTATTGACTGTTTACGTGTTTCTGAAACTGCACCATGGAGAAACTGCTTACGAGCTTTGACAAAGTAACTGTAGAAGCTAAATTTTTTGTGAGGAACACAAACCAGTGTTATATTGACTGTTACTGTGTTTTTGTTATCCGTTTTGTGAGGAACTCCAATACAAATGGTTCTAGCACCAGCAACTAGCAAAATAAGAAATGATAGCGTTACTCTTATATGAAGGCACTCAGAAACAACAACATTTCTTAAACTTTTCTTGGAAATCTCCTTCAAAATAATCATGTTTGGGAAGAGACCAACAAATTTAGTATTCTCTTTTCCTTGAACAAAATGACTCTATACAGTTTTTCCTTTTAAAGAGATTTCCATTGTATAAAATATTTGAGCTGCAGTGATACAATCCTCCGTGCTTCCTCAAAATTTGTAAGAAAACTACATATTTTGTTTGAGCCTTCTTGATTGCCCCATACGATGCCAACATTGTTCTCAATAGAACTAGAATAGACCCCTTTGCTAGGTTCCTTTGTTGGACGAAGCAACATTGTATTGCAAGATACAGTTCTTGCAATCCCAACGCCGTAAAGCTTGACAACACTTCCAGCACCAATTTGAATATATTTTGGAGTTTCATGTCATGATGTATAATACGGTCAGAATGGAGATAATGAAGAGCCCATACCAATTGCTGAGCAAAATACTCTGCCCTAGAAGAGCCATGACATGACCATACAAAAAAAAATGGACTCGGTCCATGTGTAAGTAACCTGTGGATGCCTGAGATGACAAGACTTCGAATGGATAACTGTTTCATAAATGGTCACTAAATAAACACATAACCTGCGATGAAAATTTTCAGTACACCTGTTGCTGAAACAAAAATGATCTGGCAGAAACTAGAAATCGTATTGCCAATTTGGGAGACCAGATCTGCAATTGCTTTAAATTTTATGCCGTAGGGTTTTAATTTTAAAAGATGATTGCTAGATTCAAAGGGATCGGGATGACCAAGATGATCTCTGGAATTAAATATACATCTAGAGTCAGTTTGTCTTAGAGCCTCAATTTCTACCATATATCGTGACCCAATTGAATTTTATGGTGCGTAGTAGCCTGTAACACATTGAATGCAGTGAAATCTCATGTCTCTGTTTTGTCAAATTTGGAAACCATGAAGACTGAGCGTATTGCTCTTCCAAGGCTGAAGTCAAAGAGTATATACCGGAATTAGTTCATATTTTATAGCAAACAATGACGTCAACATAATTGTTATGACTAATAATTGCTCCAATGAGGCCAGCATGATAGATATGATAAGTATAAAACTGTTTTTAAAAACAAGTAACTGCATATTTTTCTAAATATTTGCTCAACGAAATTGTATTACTATTCACTTTTTGAATTTATTTTAATTATATATACATTTAATTAAATAAATTACTCCATTCTAACGTAAAACATTTAAATTACTCCATTAATTTTTAAATATAAATTAATTTAATGCTTGAATATATGTTGTATTATTTTTAGCTTATTTTCATGGTATATTTATCTTTTAATCGCTATTACATATATATTTTAAAAAGAAAAACAATTAAACAACTTTCATTTTTAACATACCTATCGTTATAATGATAAATGTATTATCTGGGAATTGAATAACCGTATCTGTTGTTTTATTCTACAAGGAGCGAAAGATACAATGAAAGACGGAAGCTTGTCCTGGCTTTTATGGGTACGAGATTGTGTATATCAGATTTTGAGAGCCAATATGCCAATTAAAAAATACAAAAATAAAAAAATATACAAAAATAAAACATACACCAACAGTCATCCTCAATATGCTAGCTTAGTTGTTTTATTTTTAACTTGAGAAGGAAAGAGTAGTAGTAAATTGGGTGTGTTTAACTGAACTAAAATCAAGTTGATACATTTACCATTACCATTATTCCAAAATAAACGGAGCTTAGAATCTAAATAGATATAATATTTATTTATGTCGTCAACCATATTAAAATTATAACATGTATTTATGCGGATTTGTTTTAGTGTGCAGATTTTGGTGGGTCTTTGCATCAAGGTGGTTGCACAGGAACAATTAGTGGATTCCATTTGGAACTAAGGTCCGAAATATTCTTTACACTTAGTGGCCTTTTACTAAATTAAAAAGGACTTAGATATGTCACACAACACATACTTTGAAAAAGCAATTTCACATATGATTAAAATTGAGGAACCAATTTCAAATGCATAGTTATATATTAAATTTATACATATTAAGTGTATTGAAATTGATTAAAATAATAATAAAATATTTAATTATAATATTATTTTATTTTATATATAAATAAAATTGAATGATAAGAATAAAATAAATAAAAAAAGAGGAAGGGATATATTTGGTTTGTAGAAAGTAAATTAAGATTTGATAGTTGATTTCCCTCTTATTCTGTGATAAGTGAGTGAGTGTGATTATGTGTTCAAATTTATGTATGGTTGAAGTGCAACCTTGCTCATTTTAGATAGGATGTTGGGTTCTAGAGTAACTAATATAGTAAAGAAATGCTATAATTTATGCTATAATTAGGGATATGGTTGTATTATTCATGCATGATTGTTAAATTTTTTAAAATGGTGATTAAAAAAAAAAAATTGATAAAATTAAAATGTAAATAAATAAAAAAATTGTGAGGAGTCACTTCCCTCCGTTATTTATGTTTTCCCCAATACTCAAGTATGAGTAAAACTGAAATGGTGTAGACTTACTAGTGTTTATTCCCATCAAATTTTATGTAGTATTACTAATGTTGATAACCCACCAAAATTTATGCAAGTCCTTGTATGTAAGAAAATTAATTGATCTATCCACTTCACATGTCATATTATTAGTTTATGTGAAATCAAAACTATAAGATTGGATTTTCCTATTGACCATTATTAATTTGACATTGGTCAATATAGGTTATAATTTTTAGGTATTTTTTTTTCCAAATTTTAAATTCTAAATTAAATAACAAGGAGCAACACTTGTTATAAAATAAATATTATTAACTTTTAAAGAAAATGAAAGGTAAGAAGGGATTTCAAAGTAATTATAGGTTCACTTAAATTAAGGTGCATAGTCTAATATTAGGCTATCCATAAATCTAGGGTTAGACCCAGTGATCTATTGAAACACATACATCAATTTAATATATGTGCAGCATGGCTAATGCATATCTGAAAGTTAGGATGGATTATACATGCATAATAGATGTATCCTTAAAATTTAGTAAATCATACATATTGTGATACTTAATAAATTAGTTAATGTTATTTAATAATAATAATAAACTAGTAAATTCCTTATGAGATATAAATAGTAGAGGTATTGATGTTTACTTTGGTAAGGATGTTAATCTCCTAAATTATGGCAATAAAACCTTTCACTCTTTGAAAGCAGATCAAGACCCTTTATATGATTGATAAAAGTCAATGCAACAAGATAGTGAAAGATAATGATTCACGGAGGAATCTAATACCAATAGATTGCTAGCAATTGATTATATTGGAACAATTCTTGAGTCTAGAGCGCATGGAAATAGAGTATGATGACCTAAGAATATGGATCGAAAATATGTCAACCCAAGGATTACTTGGAGGTGACTCTCTCTAGGATGAATCATCCACCAGAAATCAAACAAGAACTCTTGAGGGTTATATTGTCCTTTGATATCTAAGACAAAGTAATGATGAGAAAAATAACAAGCGTGTTTTGTCCTTTCATCTTGAGAAATCCCAGTTGATAGTCTACTTCTGTTATTATTTTAGGTTATTAGTAGTTGTATAGTTTTACTAAGAATTTTCCAAAGATGGCCACAAGTACGTTGTCTTGTGCATGGTTCTTCACCCACTGAATCTATCTCATATGATCATACAATTTACTATAAAAGAATAGGCCCGTGACATAGTGGTTTTTGGAAACGCTTAGCCATCACAATTGATTTGGAACACCTAAGGACATGTTGGTGGATCCAAAAATGGATCAGAGATTATTTACATTAAAAAGATACTATATATATGGCCCGATACATTTTACATCGAGGAATCAACATATTGATTTAAATTTTCATGTTGATTCCTTTATGGGAGAAGAAGAGGGAACATGCAATTGCTTATTATTCAACAATTGCACGGTAAAGACGTGCCATGCATATGATACATGAAGGAGTTTAGCTTAGGTGATTGTTGAGACAACGATGATTGGACCCATTGAATTTGATAATTACCATACTCTTAGGTTCAAATATGTGATAGCTAAGAAATTCAAAAGGATTATTACTAATTTGATATAGGTTGATATTGAGTGCTAGTTTTTGGAGCCTATCATATACTTGTATGGTTTTATTTATTTTTGTTGGAGCTTTATCATATAACGATATTAAGGAGATCATGTTAAAAGATATCTACTATGTGACGATTCCTAGCCTAAAAGCCATTTTATCAATTAAAACTAAGTGGTGTAAGGATGTAGTTAAGATTAATTCACAAGAAGAATTGATGCACCTTGACATAGGTTCATTACACATGTGGTTTGAGTTATTGGTCACTCACTAATGGTACATTCTCTTGCAAGATATTTTGTAGTATAGATGTTAACATGTATAATTATGATCATTTTAAATTTCATAAGAAATCAATTGTGTTAATATATGAGAAATAAACAAATATAAGTTGTAGATATTTTGTTAACTTACTTGGGGATGGTGTTTATACGAACTAATGGTTCCAAGTAGTCCACATTTGTTACAAAATGAATATTGATGTAATGTATTAGGCATATCCATACACATATTATACATTGTTGAATGACGTTGTGTGCCCTAAAAGCATTGGCATCAAGAATGATAAAATATAATTGTGGGGTTTGATTGCCAAAGCATGCGACACATAATCACCCAAGACCATTTAAACACTATATAAGGGAGGTAATCAAAGTTAACAAGTAAATATGATGTCTATATTACTTGTGTAAAGGGAACTATAAAGAAGATGAAAGATGTTTTAAGTATGACCCTCAAATATTTCGGTATTCCTTAATGGACAAAATCAGGGAGAAATTGCTTGGTTTAAAAATTGAGGATACTTGTCACAATGAGGATAGTAAGATTTTAATATAGAATATTAAGGATATGCATCTCTGTCTTAATGTCCTTTCCTAAATCTAAGGACTTCGGGACGAAGTCCATTATTAAGAGGGGGTGAATGTAGTGCCCCACTTTGGTTGATGGACATTGACCCTTCATACTTTATTCTTTGAGGACCTCAAGTTGAAGATCTAGACACATGACTATTATTAGTGGATTTGATGGTTATGTATGTTCTTTATTGATATTGTGATGATGACATCATTGATGGATATGCATGTTCGCTATTGATATCATGATGATGATAGACTTGACGGATAGGTAGGTTTTCTATTGATGTTACGATGATGATGGTTTTGATGGATATATTAATTTCCCATTGATGTTATGATTATGATAACCATGGTGGATGTGTCCCTATGGTAGCTACTTACATTAGTTATGATTCAAAATGAACAACGATGTGAATGATGGTCATGTTGATGTTGCTATTATGATAATGACTAACAATGAGAAACCTTGTTACTGATGATTATTGAGTATGACAGGAAACTATCAGAAGCACTTGCATATGATGAGCTAACAACATCTGGTTTGATAGGAATTGATATTTTGTCCTTGAAATTATAAGTTCATTTTGGAACTTGATATACACTCTGATGATATGTCAGTGGTTGCAGGAACATGTTAGTTGCTTGGCCGAATGACTCACATATGGGTGATGGGGTTGTACAATTAGATGGAACAACATGGGAGGGGTGGAACAGTGTTCCTGATCTCACCCGCTAGACTCCCGCCGTGACTTAGGCTGGAAAGGTCGAAATACCTTCACCTTGAAGATCATGACGTCGTGAGGGTAGGTCCCAAATGTGGTTCGCTCACGAGGATTTCTGGGGGGGCGCACATCAAGGCAGTTTCCTTGATCTTCAGCACCATTAGTCTCACTATAACAGGCAACATATGAGATGATAGGGGTCTCTGTCGTTGCACATATAATTTCCCCTCGTAACCACTGGATACTTGAAGGGCAAGTGGTGTGGCACCCTTGGAATTTCAAGAGAAATTCTTGAAGGGCACGACCGACTTGGCACCCTTGGTATCAAAAATAAATTCTTAGGCATGGCACCCTTGGAACTTCGAATGGAAGTTCTTGAAGGGCATGACCAACTTGACACCCTCGACATCATTAAAGAAACTAATAAATATAATCAATATATGAAAATCCAACTAATTCATATCAAGTGACATA
The DNA here is from genome assembly GCA_034641835.2 of Pinus albicaulis. Lineage (NCBI taxonomy): Eukaryota > Viridiplantae > Streptophyta > Pinopsida > Pinales > Pinaceae > Pinus > Pinus albicaulis. Next base: position 993,552,052 of record CM076570.1, on the reverse strand, counting down.
TGATGTTAGAACCAAAGGAATTAAATCAAGAATAAAACTTAGGGTAAGGGAGGAATAGCAAGAGATAAAATATTTGCCATGATAACTCTACCCTTTCCATGTTAAAACAAAATATTAAGTACATAAGACTTAATTAGGCAAAAAGGGGAAAGAGGGACATAGAGTTAAGTAGAAAGATTTACTAAAAATTTCATTAAGTGAAGAGGGTGGTGAATTAAAATAAGATTAATAAATTAAAATTTGAGAAATTTAAAGAACTTCCATGTGGCAAGAGCCAACATAAGAATATTCGTCAAAAGAACAAATTAAGGTAGTTAGGGGACCGAATTTGAGAATCATCAATTAACTTTAGTAATAAACACAAATTAAGGAGTAAAAAGGGGGAATCAAGAGACAACTAGGAGAAGAAATAGAAACCTTGTTGGGTTGAGGGAAATACTATTTTTAAATGAATAATTAAATAAATTATTTTTGGAGAGTCATGATGAGAGGGTGACACATGGGTGGGTGAATAATCAAATTTTGGGGTAATAAAAAAATAATTATTTATCCATGAAATTCCAAGTGTCACCTATGAAAGCTTCTATAAAAGAAAGAGAAATGGAAGAGAAAAGGACATTTGTTTACCCCATTGTTGGATGAATGAGATTATGTCATTTTGAGTGGTTATGAACTATAGTTGAGTTTGGTGGGATAGAGTGTTATAGAGAGGGGACTCTTGAGCCAAGAGTGGCTCACCTCTATCAGCTAGCACATTCCTTCGTTGTACAACCCCATTGCAGCTCTATCCACACTTAAATCAATACTTTCTATTGCCTTGCACAATATTTTGTTGTAACATTTGTTGTCCTTCCTTCTAGTTGCATTGCCAAGAAAGATTCATTCATTTGTTATGGAACCAAACTTTCCTTATCTTCATTTATCTTTATATAGCATTTTCTCCCAAACACTTTGAAGTAGTTAATTGTAGCTAGTATACCTTTCCATAATTCATAAGGTATCTAGGTGTTGTCACTCTAATTTGTGCTCTATTTAAAATGTAGATTGATATGCTTATTTCTTCTTCCCAAAAGGTGTCTAGTAGTTTAGCTTCAATCAACATTGTTTTAGACTCTTCTTGTAAAGTTCTATTCTTCCTTTCTACAACTCCATTTTGTTGTGGAGTTATTGTTTTTGAATAATTTCTCTTTATTCCATGATTCTTGCAAAATTGATCAAATTCGTTAGAAGTAAAATCTCCTCCTCTATATAATATTAAGAACCTGATTTTTAAATTAGCATGAGAGAGATTCTGAGGTAAAAAATTAGCCCCAAAAAAAAGTACAACAAAAATAAAATGTATATGAATCAATAATATTCAATATTATGATGTCAACCATGGGTGATGATTCAACATTTTTGGAGTAAAAAGTTAAAAAGATAAATAAATAAATAAAAACTATTTTTTCAACTTGTCTCCTTACGATTTTACTCAAATTTCAAGCAGGAGCACTCATTGGATGAAGAAATTAATTTTGAATCCAAAGAGTACCCATGTTGAATACTTTTGATAGACCCTACAAAATTTAAATACACGAAAAAATGTGATTGCAATCACTTTTTTCATGTTTTTCACATTTTTCGTGTAATAGGGTCTAGTGAAAGTATTCAACATGCGTAATCGTGTTAAGTTTAGGGCTATATTATTCTTCGTTGTAGATAATTGCATTTTCAAAAAATTTCACCATTTAGACATTACATTCACCCCATAAAATCATATCATCATTAGCAATTGTGTAGACAGAACAATAAACATAAAAAATGCAGCGGTATAGTAAAGAACAAAAAAATAAAATCATGCACAATAAAGACACAAGGATTTAGGTGATAGACAAGGGAAAAACCCCACAAGGGGGAAAACCCAACCAGATTCTTATTCTATTTGATATTCATCACTAATGTTACACTGAGATACAAATTACAATATCATGAGACTTGAGTCTTCCAACATCAATCACACTATGCCACCTAAGGCCAATCCAACAACATACAAGAATATTCACTACAAGGAAAAGACGCTCTAGAGGAGGTTGTAAAGGAGGTTTTAGTGTTATAAAATTGGCCAAAATTGTCAAAAAATCATTTGCTACAACATCCTTTTTCGGTAACGGAGGTTTTGGTGGAGCTTCTAACGGAATTTCAACACAACTAAAAAAACCTAGGTGGCCAGAGGTTATTACAGATGTTTTTCTCATCGGTGTTCTAATAAGGTGTCAACGCACCGGTGCATTTAGAGTGAACGCATCGGTACTGCAAACCTACCAAGCACTAGGACAGAAAATAAATATAGGACGGCCCGCGGCATTTAGCCCCATCTTGGTGCGTTTCATCCAGACTGTCATCCTGGGGTGATCGAAGGTGCGTGCATCAAGTCATTAAGGTCTAAACCGCACCGGGTGCACTGTAGGTGATACAACGCACCGGGTCGTTCTAATTGGTATTGGGATGAGTGCAATGCCCATTGGTTGTATCAATGCACCGGTACGTAGTATTATACAAATGCATCGACGCGCAATATCACACAAACACATTGATCGTTCTAATTGGTATTGGGATTTGTGCGATGCCCATAGGTCGTATCAACGCACTGGTGTGGAGTATTATACAAACACACCAGCGTGCATTATCACACAAACACACCAATCGTTCTAATTGGTATTGGTATTTTTGCGGTGCCCATAGGTCATAGAAATGCATCGGTGAGTAGTCTCACATAAACGCACCGGTGTGCAGTGTCACACAAACACACCGAGATTTATAATTAGTATTGGTATTTGTGTGGTGCCCATAGGTTGTAGAAATGCACCGACACGTATTAGAATACAAACGCACCGGTGCACAATAACTGACACGCACAGATGTTCATTTTGTATTTTTTAGAAACATCGACCTGTGACAATGCAATTATTGTGATTTTTTAAAATTCATTATTCATCAAAAGTCGACACATATCTTATAACAATATTCATATCAATTAAATTTTTATTAGTGCATTTGAATGTGATGTTTGGATTAATTTCTTTTATCATATCATAATTATTGTGATTTTTTTAAATTCATTCATCAAAAGACGACACATATCTTATAACAGTATTCATATCAATAAAATTTTTGTTAGTGCATCTGAATGTGAAGTTTGGATTAATTTTTTATATCGTATGATCATATTTCACATCTCTTCATTATAATGTTTAATCATCCATATATTTAATGGGACATTTAATGGTATCCCTTTGTCTTTCAATTGAGACACTATGTCCATTACATTAAGCAAAATGTTTGATTTCACAAACAAATATTTCAAAAAATACAACGCCTTGCTTTGATATCCAAACATAATGATCATCATTCTTCTCTTGAACTGTTGTCACTGCTCGAGCTACTTCCATGACTTGGATTATTTTGAGGAATGTTTTGTTCACGGTGTTGATTGTTTTCTTCTTCTTCACCTTCCACCTACAAACATAAAAATAAATTGTAATGAGTATATATACATTGGTGAGAATAATGAAAATTGCAATATCATATAATATACATCAATGTAAATCGAAAATAAATGACATACCATAGCAACAATTGACTCATGAACTATACACATTCTTTCAAAACCAAATTTCGTGCCATCTTTCAAGATTTCATCTATTGGCACAATTCCATACTTTGTTTCCTGTAAGTTTTATAACCCATAACAAATCATATATTTAATATGAAAGATTTTTTATTTTATTTATTTATTTTTTTCTATTAATTATAGATGGAGCTAAGTCAAACAAGATCGATAGATGCTTACAAATTCCACAATTAATTTTTGATATGCCAACATATACTCACAACCCATATTTAACCCAATGTCAATCAATTCGTCTGATGGTTCTTCTTTGTATGTTAGCACATGTTTGAAGACATTCAATGATGATTGTTGTAAAACAATTTAAAATATACAAAAATTAAATCTAGTTAAGTTGTTATAAGGAAGTAACAATTATTCACAAACTTAGATATCAACCCTTTTCTTCCTTGTCGTCCTGTTTTATGTGTTGAATGGGTTCCATTTTATTTTCTTTTGTGCAAGAAAATACTTGAAAATTAATATTTAATGCTAAATTATTTATTTATTGTACCTAATTGAAAAATTCAATGATTACATATTACATTTGAAGCACGTTCTTTTTGAGATGGCTCCTTGTGCGATGCAATTATGTCCATTTCATTGACCATATCCTTGTACACTTTTTTGGACATTCCTACTGACATATTTATGATATTTGCTCGTTCATCCTTTGAGATTTTCATAATATTCATGAAAATGTAACATGACAATAAGTTATTTAATTTTTATATTGATATATGAAAAGTAAATATAACAAAAGTGATATTTATAAATGATTGCTTTCTAGTAATATATATATATATAATTTTAGAAAAATATTTAATAGAATATTACTTTTTCATTCCTTTTCTATTGTATGTTTTTTCCATTAAAACTCTTACATGTTTCATTGATCAATTCTCTGGAAACTCTTCCTGTAGCTTAGATAAAATTTGGTTTTTATAATCATTAGATTGATTTTTGTATTGTAAGTGGAAAGAACATTTATACATTCGTTCTACGAGATCCCTCAAAGTTTTGTAACAGGTTTTCTCGCTTTCGCTAACCTCCAACACCACTCCAGATGAGCTAAGGAGAAATTCATTTTCATTTGCATTTTCTATTTTTTTATTTTCTTAAAACAACATTAATTTTCTGAGTTGTTGGTCCCTGTAGAACATTAAAAATATGTAAATTAATAGATTGTTTGAAACATGTTATCTAATAATTTTAAGTATATTATTAATGAAAAATAAAAAAAGAAACGCATATTGGATCGATAGTATTTTTTCATTCACCTGATTCATCATTTTGCAATTTTTCCATCAAGCTTTTATGCTCTTTTGGTCCTGGATTAGAAATAATCTTATCGAGTTTCATCATTGTATGGCTCTAGATGATAAAAATTAAACAATACATATTATTCAAACTTACATATAGTTCAAAAATAATAACTTTTGTAAATAATTTACAAAAAACTTGCCTTTTTTTCTTTTCTTGATGTGCCATCAGTATTTTTGTTACTTGATCTCTTGTGAGTCATTTCTTTATCAATATGAAACATGTACCATACCATTCATTAATATATTTTATAAATAAATCATAAACTTTTCAGGTAAAAAAAATAAAATCAAGAAACTGGTGCACCTTTAATGATGTACGCACCAACGTTGGTGCGGCGTGTTCTTATAAACACGCCACCAAAACAGCAGAAACACTGTACGGTGCTCTATGTCAACAAGGAGCACTGGTGCGTTATATGTTAACCAACGCACAGATTAACATAGACAAACTAATAAAAATCCTCTAGTGTTAGTTTTTGTAGCATATGATGTCATAGAGTGGGTGGTGCAGCATATCCTTATAAACGCACCACGCAAACAGGGGACCACCTTACGATGCTCTTTGTCAACAAGGAGACCCGATGCATTATATGTTAAATGGTGCACCGATTGACATAGACATAAAATAAATTTTTTTTTTGTCAAACAGTACGTGTGCGGTGCGCTATAATGACATAGCACATCGACGCCCCATTTTACATATGGCGTACAGATTATATATATATATATTTAATGAAACAGTATGTGTGTGGTGCCCTATGATAAAACAACGCACCAATGCAGTAGTTTACTCAGGGCGCACTGATTAAAAAATTTCTATTTTTTTAAAATTCACGCAAAGGCCGACATGGATTGGGATCCAATTATGCAAGTCGTCTCGTGGATTAGATGTCATAGGCCTTTATATATAGCAATACAAACCCTATAAATCTAAAATGAAAAGCCTGAATTATGAAATCATAGAAACAGGAAGAAGCAAGGACATAAACCAAAAGAATAAAGGGTTTAACGTAAGAATGGATTTTTTTTTTCTCTGAAAATGAGCAGTAAATTTAAATTTTTTACTTACTACATAAAAAATATTGCAGAAAATGTAAAAAAAACAATAAAATTTAATCCTCAGATGGTTTGAAATTCTATGCTATAGGGTTTGAATCACCAGAGGTTTGGAATTCTAATTGTCTGAATAGTTCTGTTCGAAATTATTTTGCTACTCCACAGTGCTCTCGTGCTCTCTTGCTCCAGGTATGTCTTGTGTAAATCTATCCCTGAATTTTTTGCAAAAATAATGAAATAATGAAAAGCGTTTACTATTTAAAGAATTGTTTTATGAAATTATATTTTCAAAAATACTTTTCCTTCAATTTATTGCTTTTTTTTTTCACCTTAAAAAAATAAAGTTGCACTTTTTTTATTTGCGGCTATTCAGCTCTGGTGTGTCAATTAATAACACTACACCGATGCGCAGTAACTAAAACGCACTAGTGCGGTTATATGTACATTAGCACCGATAACAATAAGTCCATTTTTAAGGCACCAAGATTACTTTTAGGTGTGTACACCAACATTTATTGTTGTTTTTGCTCAAATGCAGGGAGAAAATATCATAATTATATCGAATGGACAACTCTTAAAAATCTAGCTCGTTTCATAATATTTCTCAAAGTCCATCACGGAGTTCTCCCTATCCATCTTGAGACAGTATATTTACTTCATATTTTATTTATATTTTCATTATTTAACTGAATTTATGTTTTTTATCCATCTCAATCAGCTTAATAAAATTTATAATGTATACAAATTTGCAGGTTCATGCAGATTCAAAATCGAGTTTAGATGCACAAAATATTCAAACAACTCTAAAACGTCGGAAGCTCTTATCAGGAGCAACATACTGTAAGGCACATTTGGTAGATGAAAATGGATAGCCACTTCACCCTGCCAATTGTAACAATATTGCATCTTCTAGCCACAATCCTGGTACAATTATGGTAATAATAATTGTTTGGTATCTTAATGTAATTATTTCAATGTCAAACCAATTAATCATGCATTGTCAATGTGCTTACTAATTGATATCATATATTTTGTACTAATCATGTTCAAATATATTTTTTGAAATTATTAGGATTCTAGTGATGATGAGTGACCCACCTACCATATTTCGTTGCACCCCACGACAATGTCAAATCGAGAGAAGGTTGAATTAAGAAAAAAAATCGGAGAGGAACGATACCAAGAATGGTTGAATCAACCACATATTCAATTCCTACTATGTCCAGATTAACCAATTAGGAATGACTACCAATAGTAGTTCTTCACAAGCTGGCAATGGAGGCAATCAAATAGAGGTTGGTATGGATGATTACTTAAGGGATACGACTATCGTGGAGAAAATGTTGTCAGATGCATTCCAGAATGATGATCAGCTAGGGGATGATACTCATATCGTTGACACCTTTTTCGAAAGCCTTAAATTTGCTTCCACCACCCCTCTCTTTGGACCTGGCGGTTAGTCAAAGTCTACCCAGTTAGGGACAACGATGTTACTGTAAAACTTGAAAGCAAATTTTGGATTGTCGAATGCATGTTTCTCGGAAATTTTGAGGTAAGTTATAACCATAAAGTCCTCCCTTATATTTTGAGAAATATAATCACACAATGAACTTTAAAAATGGTCAATTTTATGAACGTTAATAATCATATTGACATTAATGTACATTTAATATTGTCCATGATCATCACAAACTACAAGTTATTCAAAGATAAGGTTCTTCCGAGCGAGAATGTCTTGCCTGGTAGCTGTGAAGAGGCAAATAAATTGTTGAAAATGTTAGATGTTGAGTACATATCATATCATGCATTTCCAAATGATTGTATTCTATATAGAGGAGAATATGAAGACAAAGAGATATGTCTGAAATATGGGCATGACATGTATGATAAATTAAAAAATAAGGGTAAATCATGTGGTCCTCCTTTTAAGATATTGAGGCACATGCCTATAATCCCAAGGATTCAAAGGCTCTTTTGTTGCAAAGAATTAGCTATGTTACAGGGATGGCATGCCTCACACAGAAGTGAATTGGTAGTTATGTGAATCCCAAGGGATTCAATAGCCATGAAGCATATAGAGGATACATGGCCTGAAAAATTCAAGGATGAAGTACAAAGTCTATGACTCAGCATAGCCATGGATGGCGCCAACCCATATTCCCTCTAGAACACCAACTATTCAGTTCGGCCTGTAGTAGTGATCAATAACAATATCCCCCCATGGTCGTGTGAAGAATGAACATCTTATGTTGGCTCTCATAGTCCCTAGTAGAAAACAAGTGAAAAATATGGATGTCTACTTACAATCACTGGTAGATGAATTGAAGTAATTATGGGATGGGATAAATGTATATGACGTATCAAGACCCATCGCAGTAGAGAGGCGTTTTACGTTGTATGGCATATGTGCTTACATGACACATGATTATCCAGGCTTAGGAGTTTGCTCTGGTAAATTACATGTTTATTGATTTGTTTTTAAACATAACAATATTCTTTCGCATATTAGTTATTTAATTCATTGTAATTGTTCTGATCTTCGTGATATTCTTTAACGTGCCATGCATATAAATTGTATACAATAATCTCGCAGGTCTTGTAACAAAAGGGTATTTTGGATGTAAATGTTGTGAACCTTCCCTGAAAGCTAGATGTTCCAACAACCTCTGAAAGCCAGTGTATGACTTCTCCAGGGTATTCCTTCTAGAAGAACACCCTTACAGAAGAGCAACATCTGCTTTCAATGGTAAACGAGAGAGAACCCAAAGGCTTCAAATAAAGACACCAGTTGAATGGCTTAGAGCATATGAGAGAGAGAAGGAGAAGGAGTTCATAGAAATGTTCGATTCAAATGGGGAGCCTATGTTCGATGATCCAGAATTCTTCGACACCTATACAGTTGAGAAATTTCCCATTGGGATGAAAAGGAAATCTATCTTTTATAACCTCCCATATTGAGAGCATCTTAAGATTACCCACTTATTAGATCCCATGCATATATTTAAAAATGTTTCATCTTCTTTATGGAGGCACATATCATCGAAACAAAGTGACACATTGGTTGTTAGGAAAGATATTATTACTTCAAAAACTAAAAATAAACGTTGGCCAAGACTATTAGAAAGTACATGATCAAAGGCAAGCGTTGGTCCCTCTAATTCATGGTATTTCAAAGAAGGTGATGTCCCATGGATTTTAAAAAAAGATGATATTTCTTTGGCAAAGGAAGTTATAATGGGTGTGAGGGTGCCATCTTCATACATGTCTTCACTACGACACTGCTTCACCCTGGATGACCATTTTTCGGGGTTAAAATCACATGACCATTTGAATCTTCTAAGTGTAGGTATAATGTCAAAAGCATGATTTTATTATTTGTTATATTAATAAATTTTATCCCATGAAGGGATCATAAAACATAACTAATTTTGTATATTATTGCACATGTTTATAACTTTGCAGTGTCATTATCCATTGTTCGTGCGTGGTTGTGTGAAACATGAATTCCCCCAAGACCTAGGACATGTCATATCTAAATTATCTACATTTGTATGTTGGATCACGTTAAAGGAGATACATGTGGCTAGAATTCCACGATGGCATTAAGAGGTAGTTGAGATTGGTTGTATGTTCGAGAAGGAAATATCGACGAGTTTCATGGACTTGCAGGTTCATCTTCTAATCCACCTAGTAGATGAGGTTGAATTAGTTGGGGTGGTTTCTTGTCGTTGGATGTTCTTCTTAGAGAGGTACATGAAGAAATTGAAAGGTTTTATTCGACAAAGGGAAAAACTTGAGGGATCTATAGCAGAGGGGTACATATCATATGAGTATTTTTATTATGCCAATGAGTACATCAAGCAGATCGACAACAGACCAGGTGTGGTGATTTGGGACGATGAAAGGGATGAAGACAAAAGAGAAGGGGAGCTGCTCCAAACTAATGGAAAAAGGCACTTGATAAAGAGTAAGAGACTTATAATTTTTCAAATTTACACAAACTAAATATTCATGTTGAACTTTGATATAATGTATATTTTGATCTCATATATACTATATTTTGATTTGATTTCATCATCGAATGCAGAAATTGAAGCAATCAATAAATTTGTTCTTTACAATTCCAAAGGGACACAACCGTGGGTCGCATTGTACGAACAAAAGAGGATGAAATGGGATAGTGACAGGAAATAATTCAAACAGTTGAATGGTAGAAGTGTGCCTTATCCTAATCATTTAAAAGAAAATATGCCCCAATAGTTGGGTTGTTGACCAAGTCAGAGAGAAATACAGTGCAATCGGTTGTTACCCGCGTGTTGAAGAGGATGTGCTAATCGTAGCTATTGGGTGCACCCACTAGGTAATAATCTATTTATGTATATTTGAAACTTAATAATGCACCTTTGAAATGTAATTACATCTATATTTCATATTTCAACTGTTGGGTTATTATAAGACACATGACACTATGAATTTCTTAACTTTTTTATAGGTGCATTTGTTCCCATCTATGTGGGCATATAGACACCATTTTCGCATAGAAAATGCCTATGATGGAAACATTGCACAAGACTGTGGAGTGGAAGTCGAGTTCGATCGATCTAGTCGATCTAGCCACACTAATCAAAACCTAGTACGAAGGACATTAGGTTACGTCAGAAAGATACACGAGATCATTAAAGTGGATTTCTCTTCTTTCCAATGTGTTATTTTTAGGTGCATGTGGTGGGACACCTTTGATTAGAATAATGTAAAGGAAGATCATGATAGTAGGCTAATATGTATCAACTTTAGAAAGATGTGGGATGAAGCTAAGGAGCCCTATGTTTTCCTCAAAAACTGCAACCAAGAGTTTTTTTACCCAAATGTGTTGGATAGGGATTGGTGGTTCGTATTGAGACATGACCCTAGATCAACACATATTTTTTATAACAATAGTGTTATCATGCCAAGCGAGCTGGAAGATAGGGTGATCATAAGAACCGAGAGTGATATGGTACATGTGTTATTTCATCATTTATACTTTTTTAGATGGGTTTTTATAAACAAGAGGACTTAATTATCTTATAAATAAGACTATTTTTTTCGAAACATTATAATATGTATTTTGAATTAATTGGTAATTTGTATTGTGTTAATGTTAAAATCATTTCACTTGATAATTTGCAATTATGTTGATCTCGAAAACAATGGCGTACTGTATAAAGTTTTTTTTTTTGGGTATGTAAGATCATAATAAAATAATGATAATTCTAAAGTACATGAATTTATTTGAATTATTTTCTAAACTTTATTATGTTACAAAAATTCATATTATTCTAGATTTATTATTTTACAATTATTTACAATTTTACAAATTTAAAAATTTTAATAAAATCATTTCATATTAATACAATTAAAATTTTACATACAATTAAAATTAAAATTACAATGAGTATTACAATTACAATTTTACAATTTCACATACAATTACAATATTTACAATTACAATTTTAGAATTTTACATACAATTACAATTTTACAATAGCAATCATTTCACATTAATACAATTAAAATTTTACAAATATTTTACATACAATTACAATTTTACAATTTCACATACAATTACAATTAAAATTTTAGGATTTTACATAAAATTACAATTACAATTGCAATTTTACAATTTTACATATATACAATTACAATCATTTCACATTAATACAATTAAAATTTTACAAATATTTAACATACAATTAAAATTAGAATTAGAATTAGAATTACAATTACAATTTTACAATTTCACATACAATTAGAATTAGAATTACAATTGCAATATTTACAATTACAATTTTAGAATTTTACATACAATTTTACCATTACAATTGATCACATTAATACGATTAAAATTTTACAAATATTTTACATACAACAAGAATTACAATTACAATTACAATTACAATTTTACAATTTCACATACAATTACAATTAAAATTACAGTTTTAGAATTTTACATAAAATTACAATTACAATTACAATTTTACGATTTTACATATATACAATTACAATTACAATCATTTCACATTAATACAATTAAAATTTTACAAATATTAACATACAATTAAAATTACAATTTTACAATTTCACACACAATTACAATTACACTTTTAGAATTTCACATACAATTACAATTACAATTACAATTTTACCATTACAATCATTTGATCACATTAATACAATTAAAATTTTACAAATATTTTACATATGATTACAATTAAAATTAGAATTAGAATTACAATTAAAATTAAAATTTTACAATTTCACATACAATTACAATTACAATTACAATTACAATTTTACAATTTTACATATATACAATTACAATTAAAAATAAAATTACAATCATTTCACAATAAATTAAATATTACAATTACAATAAAATTTTTACAAATATTTCCCAGATGCGGGTGCTGATTAAGGTTCTTGGAACGGCGAGAGAAGATGGCTACAGGAGGCTAGGCCACTTTCCACCACCTACTTGTGGTACCTCCGCCATAAAAAACCGTGAGTTGGTTCCGCATTTGAAACATCTCCTCCACTTGCCGAGCATTTACGTCGCGTGCTAGTTATCAGTCCTCCTCCCTTGCTTTGGCATTCAATTTGCCTCGATTGCTCGGCTCCTGCTCTCCGCTCCTCTTTTGACTTCATTTGACCTCATAGCCTCACAAAGGAATTCATCCACCTTCTCCTCACAGTCGTTCGACTCTATGTGGCCCTTCTTGCTCTCAACAGAATTCCTCTCTGCCATCTGTTGAACCGTTTGTGCCCACCTCCTCGCCCATCTGCTCGCCCATCTGCTCGACCACCTTCTCACCTTCACACCAGTCTCTTTTGGCTCCCAGCTCTCCCTCTCAGTCTCTGGAATGTGCTCACTCCCTTCAGGCCTCTTGCAAGCAAAACATGTCGCGTAGATAGCGCATGAGATGCAGATGCGGAGGTGGCGGTGGTAGGGGAGTTGGCGGCAGAAACAGAGGTGGCTCTCATTTGACGCCTGCTGCAGACAAGACTTATTTACCTCCACCCAGAAACAAGGCGCGTTTCATTTTCACCAGCAGCTTGGACAAACTGCGCATTACTGTGACCATTTCAGTGGTATTTCAGGAGGAAGCTTCCAGAGACATTGGCTCTGGTTTCGACGACATTGGCTCTGGTTCACGTAAACGCCGGAGGAATTCGACCATTTTTGAGGTGCCTCCTCAAATCCTCAGAAAAGAAGCTGGCTTTCCAACCAAATCTGGTTCTCCGACCTCCAACAACGACGATTCAATAAGTTCTGAGAGCGAGGGCTCTACCTCTCCTTCCTCCTCCGAGTTCTCTGCCCAGCCATCCAAAAAAGAAGAGGTCGACCCGAAAGCAGGCTATAGCTGCCCGATTGTGGAAGAAGATCCTCCCCACCACGGCAGCTAGCATGATGATAGGTCGTTACTATTTTTCTTGGCTTTTGGTCTATAATTCGGTGCTACCATGGACACAACACTTGTATGCAGGATAGCATTAGTTTCTTTCTGTTTTGGAACAATGTCAGTATGTTGGTTTCCTAATCATGGGCAACAAATTTTTGGATCGGTTTCCCGAATATGGGTGATCTACAGTATGTTGGTTTTGATACAGTATGTGTTTTCTACTTTCGCTTCCCTCCAAGCTAGGCCTGTTTTTCCACCTTGGAGGTGAAAGCCTGCTCTGTAAATTATGTTTTATTAATAAATTTAAACCGACTTAGAATTTTTTTTTTTTTACAAATATTTGACATAAAATTAGAATTAGAATTACAATTACAAATACAATTACAATTTTACATACAAATAAAATTAGAATTTCAATTACAATCACGACATAATATTTAATAAATATCATGATTTAATATAATAAAAAAGATAAACATCACGATCATGATAACCATCGTAAAAACATCATATTCGACTAAAAAACACATTCAAATTCGCTAACATCATCTAATCATCATGATCATGATCATCTAACAAAACACAAGCATTGTATAACATCATCACAACACAAGCATCAAATATAAATCTCATGTCGAATAAATGCTATCATATACACATCTATCTGCAAGCTGCACATTAAATGAACATATCTAACATGACCTAACAATATACACATCATGATGATCACCAAAATGTAAATTAAGTACAACTGCAACATGAACATAAAATACATGGACCATATATATATATATATAATGTCAAAAATATACAACTGTAATATAAATGTCAAATATCAGCTAGTTGTACATCAACAGTAGTACTAGTCGAGGCCTACTCAGTCAATGGTGCATTCTCGACAAGCTCAGATAGATGTCGATCATCACGTGCATGCTCATCTAGAGGTGCCTCATGCTGATCAAGATCAACTGCCTTCTCATTATGACTCAACGTGGATGGTCCAGCCTGCTCATGATCATGATTGCTGGATGTTGCAGGCTGCTCATGATTACTCGATGTGGATGGTCCAACCTGCTCATGATCATGATTGTTGGTCAATGCTGCAGGCTGCTCTTCTCCAGCGCGAGGTGAACGATGATCACTCCCCTAATCGTGATCATCAGATGATATGTCAATGCTTGATTGTCGACGTACTGCATATCGACCACGCCTGCATCGAAGGGCCCTCCTCAACCGTGCCACTAAGCTAGTAGCTCCTATGACATGCTGCATCAGGGTCAACACATCATGTGGCATGCCTCTCGACATCGTTGTCCTCCTATCATCGACCTGTATCTCTCTGATAGTGGCTGGCCTGACTCCCTCCTCCACAAGCAGTCAACAAAGTTGGTCACCCAAATCCATATTAAATCTAGTGTTAGGCCTACGCCTTACACCAGCCAGTACCTGCATATGATCATGAGGACCGGGTGTGTTTGCACCGGCCTGATCCTTTGCATCTGCCATTTCTTGATCGTCATCAAGATATACACCTAGATCATTTGGTAGCGATGGCATCTCATTGCCATCAAATGACCCAATATCTACAAAATATATATAAGTACACAAAAATACTTAGACAATTTCATTAAACAATTTAATAAAAAAAAGTTAAAGAACATGTTAGAATAAATTTAAAGAAAACATTAATATTACCTCTATCATTTGGCAACTCATCATCTGTGAAGAGGATGTTAGCAGACCCTCACTAATCCAAACCAGCATATGGACAGGGGACCATAACAAAGGCATGATCATCAACACTGGTTAGCAACTCCAGTGCATCATGCGATATCCTCAAGGAAAAGTCTGGATCACCCTTATTGGGAATCATTTGTCCCCACATCTGCATCTGTACATGCAACATCGGCCTACGAGGTTGCCGAAAAAAAGTAGGCCTCATCTCTGGAAACCTCTCAAAAAATAAACAAAATAGCTTTGAAGCAAAAGGGAAGTTCACCCTCCCTTGTGCCTGAGCACGACATCTATCTAAAGTTGTATAGAACTACCGCAAAAAAATCATAGACCACCTAAAAATTCGTGGCGCCTGTAATAAAGAATCAACATAAAATAAAAGCAGGCAACTAATGCAACCTTGTTTCGGTGCGCAGGTTTTTAAGGCGCACTGCGCGGTTTCTTCCAATCACACCCGACTGTTTCAATTTTGGCACGGGTTTTTAGGACGCACCAGGCTTGAATCTATGTAGAGCATCGGTGCGCTATGGCATTTAGACGCACCAGGTGGGCTTGTACGGAGAGCCCAGTGTCCCAGTGTGCCAATTTGTAGTAAGCACAAGTGTTTTTCCAGAGGAAATCACCGGTGCGATGTAGGATGAGAAACGCACCAGACAAAAAATATTTGCAAAAATGTCCACCTGCCAACCTCTTCTAGAAACCTCCGCTACAAACATATATTTGGGCTATTTTTATAAGGGGTTCCTCAAAAACATCCGCTAGAGGGACTTTTCCTTGTATTGATTAGAGAGGCATGCAAAAACCTCCATATTATATTGTCATAGGGCACTTTCATTATCATATTTAAATTTCAGTGTCATACCATATTGAATGCCACTTTCATATCAAGTGTTACCATTATACCAAAGGACACTGCCATGTAGATCTTTGTCATATATCAAAATCATTGTCACATATGAAGATCGCGGTCATGAAGATCAAGGGCATATATCAAAGGTATGAACACACTGATCATTGTCATAGTCAGTAATCATACAAGGTCATTGTTATTTAACAATTTCACTTTCATGTACGTTGAATTCACTATCTTCATATATCTCATTGTCATCATATATCATACTATCATCATAAGCCAGGTCATCGTCATCATATATCATAATATAAATACCACTATTACTGCCAGTATCAGTCATCAATAAGTTTTACTGGCATATTTAGGGTTATTGTTCTCTATATAAAGGATCATTTCCATGCCTTCAAGCCACTATCATATAAATTACAGTCATTTCATACCATAGTTCATTTCCATGCAAAGGATCATTGTCATATGATACCATCACTCAGTCATATTATCGTTGTTATTTGAATCACAGTCCCACTATATATTTTTCACTTTCCATACATCAAGAAACAAGTACCTCTGACTTACAACTCTCCTTTCATGATAATCACGTGCAACATATATAACACAAAGAATCACCAAGATATTAATACAAACCACAGAAAAGCGTGAGAGCCATAGAGTCACTAAGCCACACAGAGATAGAGCGAGTGTCATAGAGTCATTGTACAATAGATGAGATGTGAACTACATGATTGTAATACTAATCGTAAAGGTGAGTGATGCCTCTGTCAAATTTTAAGATTCCATAGAGTATAGCATAGCAATACCATGATGCTGTAGAGTGTTTTCACTATGTAGCAATGCCATAACATAGTGATGTCAGAACAATGAGATTAACATTTACATTGTAATGTAGGTGCGATGTCACTATGTTTGGAGCAAACCATTGTGTGATGTCATTGAACCAACTGTGAGCCACGCAACAATATATCTGAGCCTTTGTTGTATAAGTCCATGAACCCAACAATGCTCAGAATGAACCATAATATAATGTGAGCCACACAACAATATATGTGAGCCTTCAATATTAAATATGAACTTCAGATGGAAGTCAACGAACCAACAAAAAATTGCGAGATTCCGATATACTGTGAGCCATAAGAAATTGAGCCACATATTTCCACTCCTTTTTCATCTTTGTTAGATGACTTGTGTGGTCGTTTTCTCATTGAGATGGATCGATAACACACACACACACACAGATATATATATATATATATATGGTCAAATTGGTGACTTAAAAGATCGAAAATGACTTGAATAATTTTGAGAGGGAAATTCTTAATTCAAATTTTCTTATATTTAAATATATATATTTCATTAATGATTTATTTAATAATTATTTTCCTAGTCAAATAATAATGATATTCCCCAATTTCTAATTTTCTCTTTTAGGGTAAGATGGGCTTCATTAGGATGGGAGGGTTTCCGATGTAGAAATTCATCCCAAAGCTGCCCAAATTTCCATAACCGATGACAGAGGAGATCGATTAGATCTTCCAAACCCTATCGGTCTCCAAGTTACGTTCCATGACCTCATCTCAGCTACATCAACAATCCATCCATCTCATCACGTCTCATATTGAATTTTTTCCTTTTATCATCAGTTGAACAATGATGTCTCTATCTAAAGAAGAAGAATCATCATAGGGGAGATTTGACTTCCACCCTATATCCACAGAAAACAGGGGAGATTAATTTGTAACCCTATATTTGATGGACAATACTTAGGATATGACTTACCATAATAGGTCAGTATCGTAGTTATCTTATTGTCCACTCATGTTCCCACCCAAGTGGTAGAACACATTCATCTTCTAGCTTGGGGGCATATACCACTTACTACATCTGGTAAGGATTAGTCCAAACCCAAGTCCTCCTTACCCATTGGCCAAATGGGTGGTAATCCTGACAAGCCCAACTTGTCATAAATGAAAAGGATCACACACACCCTATAGCAACATAGGCAGGATACATATTACCATGATAAGTAAGGATCACAACTATCCTATTGTCATATAATAGGAAGGATACTACTTACCATGAGAAGTAAGGATTACAACTATCATATTGTCATATAATAGGTAGGATACTACTTACCATGAGAGGTAAGGATCACAACTATCATATTGTCCATATTTCCCTCAACCCTATGAGCTCTTTGGCTCAATTCCTCTCCCTAGGAGCTCAAACAAGAGGGAATAACATAGCTCAGTGTCCTTGACCAATCGTGACCCTTTCTTGGGAGGGTCACATCCATCAGTCTAAGGTGCTCTCTAAATACGAAGAACTTCCCTTTCAAAAAATGCTTGGTGAGAATGTTAGCAACTAGCTCATCTGTTGAAGCCTCAATGCTTCAATTCCACAAAAAATCATTGTTGGATCCTCACTTCTCCTTCTACAACATATCTCAGATCAATGTGATTGGATCAATCATAAAACACGATATTATCTTAAATTTATGTCTCACTCATATTATCGTAATATATCATAGCTATGTCCATAACAACACTCCAAAGAGATTTCTCAATCACACTGCTTCACATCTAGCCATGCTAGAAATATTTTGCTCAGCCTCATCTGTACTTAAATTAACAGACTTTTACTTCCGACTCATATGGGAAATCATGGAAGATCCCAAGCTACAACAACACTCGTATGTGCTTTTCATGTCAACAACATTTTCAGTCTTAACCAACCATCAGTGTATTCATCAAGTTTTCAACAACATGTATCAATCCATAATTAATAGTTCCATGTATATATCTTAGTACATGGTTAGCAACAAGCCAATATAAATATACGGGCTCTATCTAGCTCATCATACAGAGTATATTTCATTTTCTTACCAGCTCATCATGGGATTCATCAAAATCTAAACCTAAAAAGGAGACTCTTTCAACTGCTTCAATGAAAATCATCATGCAAAATCTTTGTCAATATTAATTTTCTTGACAAGGAAGTCCTCATCATCTCTCAGTTACACATTTTAATCTCAATTAGTTGATCATCGGGGATAAAATGTAAACTCCCTCTCAATGAGGTGATTTGATATCGTGAAAGAATAAATTATTAGCATGTAAAACCAAATATCAAAGGCATACCTTCTGTATCAGATGTCCATCAATCCAGGCATGTAAGTTACATGGTAATAACT
The DNA here is from genome assembly GCA_034641835.2 of Pinus albicaulis. Classification (NCBI taxonomy): domain Eukaryota; kingdom Viridiplantae; phylum Streptophyta; class Pinopsida; order Pinales; family Pinaceae; genus Pinus; species Pinus albicaulis. Next base: position 993,532,791 of record CM076570.1, on the reverse strand, counting down.
TGAGTCCATATGGTATTTTCTCCATGATTCTTATATTATTTTCCTCAAGGTAGCTCCAAGTATGCTTCTTCCTTAAGAAATCCAACTTCACATACATATGATAATAGTGCATCTAGCAACAAGAGCTATGATCATCTTCCTTTGAAAGAATATTCCTTATCATAGTTGAACTTAATATCGTAGAAGAATATGACATTGCTACTTCTTGTCGTCTAAAATTTCCTTGCATGAAGTACATATAGCTATCATCATCTCATCAGATGGTTGCATCCAACCTACCAATCCACTCCCTCTGAATAGGAATCTTCTTCAATCATATACATTAACCTAGGAGACGGGGATCCTTCTTTCAAGATTTGAGTTCTTTTCCACTTTCAAGTGCCATTCTAATCGTGGGATGGATATACAACCTTCTCAATCTCTATATTGAGGAATAAATCCTTACATAAATATGTTTTTCCTCATGACCCCAAGACAATAGAAAGAACAATAATAGCAAATTAAATAAACATAATGAATTCGTACCTAATGATGAGGAAGGTCTATCTTTCTTCTCTAGATATGAGTGTGGCTCCTTCATTTTCCAGCTTTAGCTCCTTCTTGGAGCCAATTCTTCCTGCAATAGTCTAAATTTTGATGATCCTCGAGATGGATCACATCCTCAACCAAGAAAATAGAAACATTCAAATATTCATGAAGGAAGAATAAACAATAGTCTAAAATGATAAAACCTAAATAAGAGAAAAAAATAACATAAGACTTGAAAGCACTTCTCTTTCATGAGGATTATAGGAAGCTATAAGATCCCTCTTGATCCCGTCTCCAGGAGCCACCACTATCCACAACCATATGTTAATGTCGTATTCAAAAGAAGCATCAGTTTGAGCATCGTCTGTATTATCATTTCCAAATCCTTGATATCCTTTATCAACAACCAACCTTGGCTATTAATGTATATCTTGACCATTGAATCTGTATCATACCCTCTCATAGGGTTTCTCTGAATTTATCCCAGGTACTTGAATAACTAAATGGATTCTTACTGATCAGATCATACCAAGTTTTCAATACTGTATAACCCAGGCCTTTACCATATCTAAGGCAACTTCTAGTGTTTCTTTCAAACCTTAGATTCTATTTGCAAAAATAAAAACTTCCTAGGGTTTCCTTCAAACCCTAGCATTCTTTTAGGTCTCTGACATCTTCATCCCTTCCACTCTACTTTGATCATGAAATTCTTCATAGGGGTGATGTTTGTGACTTTTCTTCATCCCAACACTGATACCATGTTAATTTTTAGGGCTATATTGTTCTCTGTTGTATAATTGCAATTTTAAACTTTTTCTTCATTTACACATTACATTCGCCCCATAAAATAATATCATCATTTTAAATTATGTAGAGAGAAAATTAAGCATCAAGAATATAATGGTATAGTAAAGAATAAAATAAGAAAAATATACACAATAGAGACACCAGGATTTAGGTCAGAGACTAGGGGGAAAGCCCAAATAGATTCTTCTTATATTATACATTCATCAAATGTTAAGTTGAGATGCAAAGTACAATATCATGAGACTTGAGTCTTCGAACATCAATCACACTAGGCCACCTAGGGTCAATCCAACACCAGGAAAGAATATTATAGAAACATGCACAAGCCTCCATAACATATTTTCATATGAGCACAATTAAAACTATCATAGGGCATTGTCACTATCACGTCATATCGAATATCACTATCATATCAAGGGTTATTGGTATACATCAAATGACACAACCATGTAGATCTTTGTCACATATAAAAAACGATATCACATAGATCATTGTCACATATGAAGATTAATGTCACATATCACAGGTATTGTCCTACTGATCACTACCATTGTCAGTCATCAAGAAGGTCATCATTATATGACCAAGTCACTGTCATATACATTGAAGAGATTGTCTTCATATATCTCATTGTTATCATATATCATACTGCCATCATGGAGCATGGTCACTGTCATTGTGTTGAGAGGCGCTCTCCAACATGTAATGTAATATTTAAATTTTTGAATTAAATTCAAATTAGATAAAAATAAAAATACATTAAATTAAATTAAATTAAATAAAAATATTAATTTAATGTAAACGTTTTAACTCAGTCAAAATAAAAAAACCCTCAGAATAAAATAAAATAAAATAAAAATAACCCTATAAAAATAAAAATCACCCATGGTATTAAGAACCCATGGTATTCATGTGGAATATAGCCTATTTAAGGGGGAAATTAAACCAACCTAGATCCATCTTAGCTCTATATATACCAAGCCCTGAGGGGGATCGAATCTATTTTCACTATAAAAGAGGTTTGCATATCAAGAGAGTTGATCCCTCTCGGCGCTTGGTAGATCCGGAGTTAAGATGGATCTAGGTTGGTCATATATCATAATAGCAATATCATTGTTAATATCACTATTAGTCATCAACAAGGGTTATTGTCATAGTTAGGGTTATTTTTCTCTATATCAAGGATCACTACCATGCCTTCAAGCTATTATCATATAAATTACAGTCTTGTCATATCATAGCTCATTGCCATGCAAAGGGTTACTATCATATGATATCATCACTTAGTCATAGTATTACTGTTATATGAATCACGGTCTCACTATATATATTTCATTGTCCATACGTTAAGAAACAAGTACCTCTAACTTACAACCATCCTTTCATGAGAATCATGGCCAACATATATAACACAATTAATCACCAAGATATGAATACAAACCATAGAGAAGTGTGAGATCCATAGAGTCACTGAGTCACGGAGAGATAGAGTGAGTTCCATACAGTCACTGTACAATAGATGAGATGTGAGTTACAATAATCTAATACTAACTGTAAAGGTGAGTGATTCCTCTATCATATATTACGATGCCACATAGTATAGCACAGTGATACCATGATTCCATAGAGTGATGCCACTATGTAGCAATGTCAGAGTATAGTGATGTCATAGCATATTAAAATTTCCATTTTAATGTAGGTGTGATGCCACTATGTGTGGAGCGAGACATTGTGGTATGTCATTGAACCAACTATGAGCCACACAACAATATATGTGAGCCTTTGTTGTACAATTTCACGAGACCAACGATGCATAGAACAAACCATAATATAATGAAAGCCTCACAATGATATATTCTATCCTCTGATATTAAATATATCCTTCAAATGGTCAACGAACCAATAGACAATTGAGAGCTTCAAATATAACGCAAGCCACAATAAATTGAGTCGTGGACTTTTGCACTCATTTTTTATCTTCGCTAGATGATGTGTGTGGTCCATTTCTCATTGAGATGGATTGATAACATATATATATCTTTTCATGATCGAATATGTGACTTAAAAGATCCATACCGACTTGAAGAATTTCGAGAAGGAAATTCTTAATTCAAATTTTCTTATATTTAAACATACTTTTTTGTTTAATGATTTCTTTAATAATTATTTTCCCAATCAAATAATACTAGTGTTCTCCAATTTCAAATTTTCTCTTTTAGGGTGAGATGGGATTCATTGAAGTAAGAGGGTTTCCTATGGGGAATTTCGTTCGAAAACTTCCCAAATTTCAACTCCTCCTTGGATACAAAGTTAAATTCCACATCCAATGAGTCCTCCCTCTCAAAATTTGAGTAAAATCCTAGGGAGATAAGTTGAAAATACGAGTTGAAAAAATACTTTTTTTTTTCTATTTTCCCTCCAAAACTTGATGACGTAATTTAATCTTATTTTATTATTTCCACTATTATTTTATAATATTCCTTGGGAGACCCATTTTAGACATCAACTAGGGCTTTTAAAGCTTTAAACTTCTTAAATGCTTCAAATTTTTCTTTTAGAAATGCAACCCATATCATTCCTATAGAATTATCAATAAGCAATATAAAAAAACTCTGACTTTTCAAAGTTTGTGTTCTTGTTGGCCCGCAGAGGTCTGTGTGTACAAGTTCCATTGGCTTTGATGTTAAGTACTCCTTTGTTTTGAAGTTAACTCTTATCTACTTCCCATGTTGACATGGCTTGCAAATAATGTCCGTAGGTTTTGAGATCCTTGCCCTATCTCTTACTGCTTGTGTCATGTTTATTTTTCCTAGATTTTCAAAGTTTATATGATCCATCCTGCTAGGTCATCACAAGCTTTTTTCTACTTGTCCCATACAAAATTTATCTCCTTTGACTTCATCGAAGACGTATACATTACCCAGGGTTTTGTTTGAATTTTCCACTAGTCTTCTTGAACCTGATTTCCTTATCTCACATCCTTTAGAATGAAAACAATGTTACCAACTTAATGAGAACTATAATCTCAAAACGAGAAATCTAGCCCAAAAAACCCCTATTTTTGTAGAAAAACATGGAAAACACTCTAAAATTGAAAAGTGGTGATGCTGAACCACTCATTTCTGTTAAAGGTTAAAATTCCAACAATTTTCAACCATGATATTTAAAAAAAAATCATGATCATGGAAAACCTTAAAATTCCAACGAATTTCAACCATGTTGTTAAAGATCAAATAACATGACTCTGAAAAACCTTAAAATTCTCACATTTTTCAACCATGGAATTAAAACAAAATGTCACAAGTAGAAAAAAACATTAAAATTCCAACAATTTTCAACCAATATTATCAGAACCAAATAAGTGGTATAACTGGAAAAATCTCTGAACTAGAAACCGGTCAATTGAATCGAAATGTGAAAAAACCTAGACCAAAAAATTGTTTTACTAAAAACACATAAAATATTCAATTTTTAAAGAAAAGCATATGTGTGTGTGTGCGTGCATCAAGATGAATCCAAACCATTTATATACGAATATGCAAAATTTTTCATTAATACAATAAATAAGGATGCATATAATAAAAATTACCACTTAATTCAGTACATTTCTAAACCAAAATTACATCAACAAAGATGCTCTAGATAGCCTCTAATGTCAAAAAAAATCACGCTACAAAAAATACCTATATATCATCACAACCATTTCCTATATTGGGATATTCATCATCCACATCACCCTTCAAGCATTTAAATAAGATAGAAAAAACTTCACATATCAAATCGATATTTTGTTTAAGTGATGAGTACATTTTTACTAGGGTCATGATAGAAGAGTTTAACAGTCAATGCCACTAACACAGAGTTACATAGAAGGTTTCGTACTCTTGATTAAATGATAGTTCCATATGCATGTACATGACATAATCAAATTGAAATATTGCAAACCCCTGAATGCTCAAATCATGAAAATTGTTAAATATTCTATATTTTGAATGAGATCTAAAATTTTACTTTCTCCATATGAAATCCAATGAAGTCGAAACCTCTCTCAAACATCCCAAGTCAATTAATGTTAATATTAAAAATTTAAGTAAAAAGATGAAAATGGAAGATAAAGAGAATTTCATATTTACTTTAAGAATTTAATATTACCATTAATTGCACAACAATAGTAGGGCCATATGCATGAATATTAGATTGCCCGACTCAAAAATTATATATATAATTTGGTACTGAACCAACCATTTCCAGTTCTAGACCTCAAACTGGACCAGTTTAACCCCCAAATTAGTTGAATCAGTTGGTTCCACCAGTTTCAATTTGGTTCTAATAACACTATCTTCTTCTTCTTTTTTGCCTAAGTTGTGTGAGTCTTGAGATGACTGCACACTTAACCTTTGGCTTGAGATATTGCGACCCAGGGGCATCTAAGCCATCAAAATCGCCCGAGGATCGCACCCAGCTTGGGCCACACCAACCCTTAATATGGATTGATTTTTTCCCATGGATTTTCGAACCAATTACCTTCACATCACAGAGTTCCTTAACAAGACACCCCATCACTATCTATTCTACACCTTGTGGGCCGATAACATTACTTTCAACCATGGCATTATTATTCAAATATCATGGCTAAAAAAAACCTTAAAAATCAACACCTAAATCAAAGAGTCATTCTACCAAGAACATTTTTTTCTAAAGGTTAAAAGTATAGCTCCTTTGAGATCTTATCCTAAGAAAACATGATCCATTATTAATGGGGCATTAAAATCACAATATTTTTTTTTTAAAATGACTAATAAAATCATTATAAAAATAATGATGTAATGTAAAAAAATAATAATTAAAATCACAACAAAAAAGTTAAGTGAAAAAAAAAACCAAAGTACATTCTTTTTTAAAACAAAAAAAATAATAATTAAAAACCCATAATTTCAAAAAACAAAAAAACACAATGACTTGAAAAATTATATATATATATATATATATATATATATATATATATATATAAGTATCAAAATATTAAAAAATAAAAATAAAGTTACATATTAAAATGTTTATGGGACAAGCAGATGGTGACAGGTGATCTGTTAAGGTCTTTTGTAGTGAAACGATCACCAATTCAAAATTATGTGGGAAAAATACAACCATGATAAGAGCTATTGTGGCCTTGCCCAAGTTTTCCATGTGATTTTGATAACTCCATCCATGCTAAGAGCTAGTGTGGCCACTGCCCAAGTGCAATTCCCATGTGATTTTGATAGTTCTATCCATGCTAAGAGCTAGTGTGGCCCTACCCAAGTGCAATTCCCATGTGATTTTGACAGTTTATATACCACTAGGTCATGGATACTCAAATCACAGATTAAGCATCTTATTCATCTCAAAATTCACATAACCTAGAAAATTATATATATATATATATATATATATATATATATATATATATATATATATAATCTACAGTTTAGTTTATAACTGTAGATTATATATATATATATATATAATCTACAGTGATAAACTAAACTAAAATCATATAAATTTTATGCAATTAGAAATAAAATAATTATAATAATAGAAAGAAAGAAAACGAACTATGTGATATGAAGTCCCCAATGGGGATGAAGAACCAAGCGCATGAGGCAACACGTGGTCCACGATGGTTAACATTTGGTGAACGGGTCAAGGGTCGACCTCCTCGTCCTCTCAAATCGCCCTGCGTACGAGAGGGAGTAATGGCGTTCGTGTGAAATCCTTCATCACATAGACCAGCACGGGAGGAAAAGTTCTAAGGCCAAGTATGGTTGATGGAAAATTCATTTGTGTTTCATTTCGGCTTCAAGAATTCTGTTGGTACTTAGCTCTTAGGAGAAAGAAGGGTTGTTGGTTGCTATGGGACTGGTGGTGTCCCCAGAGATGGTGCTCCTTTCCAGGCTTTTGTCATTGTAAGTTGGTAACTTTCTTGTTCCAGGGATGGTATTCAGTGTCTCTATGTGAATGTGGAATGTTGTTTCTGGAGGAGCCGACCATTTGGAGCTTCTGGTGTATATGTGAATTGGTTTTTTCGTGTTATTGGTCCTTTGGAGGTTGGAGTGGGTAGCGTAGATGGCACTGTCCCTGGGAGTGGTGGCGGTTTTGTAGGTGGCGCTCATTCTTCGACTTCTGGTCCTGTCATTGGGTTGCTCTGCTATTTGATGTGTGATTTTCTACGTTTTCGGGGGTGAAAGGAGTAAGGTTCTTGGAGGTTGAACTGTTCTGTTATTGTTGGTGCGGTCGGGGGGGTGCTCCTCAGAGTGTATTGGGAAATTGTGTGTTTCCTCTGGCCCTCTTGTTTTCTAATTATCTAAATTGTAGAAGTTATTTGTGTCCAAGCCTGGGGTGGCAAGATCAGTTGGGTGGTGGGTTACATGCAGTCATTCGGCATTGTTTCGTGGAGGGTGGTGTGAGTTTACAACCCCATATGGATGGATGGTGGTTAAGAAATTAGGTGAGGCAGGTCTAGTTGGTGGGGGACGTGTGAGCCTTGAAGGCTTCAAGTACTGTTGTCAACATCCCTTTTTTCTGCTTTTCTCGTGATGTTTTTATTTCGAAGAGTATGCGCCCAGCTCCATGAAGAGGAAGGTCCTCCTCCCCAACGAAGCCCAACTCAACTATTCGAGGGGATTGAGAAGTTCAATTGCATCCCATGGCATTGAGTGTGGAGACGACAGGGGCTCATCGGGGTGGAAATACGATTGGATGCTCTCTGTGGATGGTGTCTGGTGTGTAGGGTGGTCGAGGGCATGGTAGCTCGATGAAGAGTCGTGGGGGTATATCACTGCAACTGCAGCCGAGGGGTGGGTGAGGCATCGTGGCAACACGGGCCGACGAGGAAGTGTAGGACACGCAGTACCTGGTTAAAGGGAAATTCAACATTGTTGTCTGGAGAATTGTAGAGAGTTGATACAATCCCTGTTGGAGCGGCTCAAAACAATGGACCATATCTGACAGGAGGAACATGTTGAACTTGTAGCTACCTTGGACAAAATGCACTACTTTAAGTGTCATGTTTGAGAATGCATTGTGATGGTATGGTGATGTAATATCTCCAAATTAGCAATCAGCTAATTTGGGATATTAATTTCGATAAATTTCTTCTTTTCCTAAGTTTGACAAGAAATAAAGGGGTGAGGGGACCCATGAATAAAACATTAGATTATAAGCACTTTCCTAAAGTCACTTTAGCATATATTTACTTGACAGCGTGGGGCCCAGGAGGGTGAAGTGGCAGCGTGAGGGAAGAGGCAACATGGGTTGTTGATCAACGGTTGTCATTGATGTCAACCCAAGAAGCACCAGGGGCTACCCCAATATTGTATGGTAATTTGACCTACCAAATTACTATATTCTGGGTCAAGAATGATTTTGATGGTTTCTACTTGTCGAGATGTTTCCATTGAAATATGGCACGCCACGTAATTCTTCACGGTTTGAGAGATATTCATGTTTGAAGTTTGTAACCCAGTTAGTGGGCTAAAACCCCATGGGGTTGTGGCATGGGTCATTGAAAAGTCAATAATTAATAATTTTTAAGCTCCTAAAATCCCTCCCACGTTCACTTGTTTAAGCCTCTCTCAACCTCAGCATTTATATAAATTATGATCCTCATATCCTCCTTATGTAGGGATTTCGCTATCTGAAACAGGTCATTGTGGAATTTTCGCTCTAACTTTTTTTCTACGAAGGTTCAGAAGCTGAAATTTTTATGAGGTGAAGTCGAAATCCTGAGGAAACTCCTATAAAAATTTCAGATCAAGGTGCGCAACATTTTCAGAGATATGTTCTATGGAAGCCAGTGTTTTTGCAGGCCCCTGAAATTCATCTCAAAGAAGTGACCTTGGGAAAATCTTCATAACTCTCTCTCTGAGTATCAGATTGGAATTATGTAAAAAGTGGCAGATAGTGCACAGACTATAGTTTTTGCTCTATCAATTTCAGAGCCGAATGAAGATACAGTGACACGTGGCATGTCGTACAAGTTTGCTCTACTGAAATAGTCCATAATTAGGGCATTGTGAGAGATTGGGCATAACTCTCTCTTGAAGAATCCAAATTGGGTCAGACCTATGGCATTGGAAAGAAGACTTAGAGGACTACTATAGGGCCGAAAATCACATATCGGGGATTTGAAATAACATAAATACACTAGATTCAATATCAAGCTCCTAGAAGGCAAGAAAAATCTAGATCATGTGTTGTCAAGGGCTGCAAAGGACCAGACTTTCTAGGGCAGCAAAGCAAAGCAAGGTGCAGCAGAGGGTAGCATGAAAATAGCAGAAATCAAGGTGCAGAACAACAACAATAATTTCACCACATGAAGTCTTCAAGTGGGCAGCACTACATACAGTCACTGTAAAGGTATCATTGTACTAAGTCATTGTAAATACATTATTGTAAAAATTGTACTAGTGTCTATCTGCCAAGAGTTGAAGAGGCATTGTCAGGAGGTCTAGGATCACCATTAGCTGGTTGTGTCATAGTTGGGGTTATGGTCTATTGTGTCTTATTCTTCTACATCATTCTATATCATCGTAAATTGGACCATTTTCCCTAGTATAGGAGTCCATTCTTCTTTTATTCTTCTATAGGGTGGTAGGGTGGTGCTAGGGTGAGTTGTAGCTTATTGGGTGTTGGGGCATCCATTCAGTTGACTACTGAAGAATCTCGGGCGTTGGAGCATCCATCCAGTGGGAGCTAGAGAAGAATGATTTTATAGATTCTAGGAAGTTGAATATTAAAGAATTATTAGAAAAGCATTAGGTGGTTTTTATCCCGGAGTGGGTTTACACCTTAACAAGCATTAGTCACTTCCCCTTTTGATGAAGAGATGGGAAAGTTCATCTAAGGACCTATTCACCAACTTGCCTACAATATATGGTAAAGATTGTGCCTTGATACTTGTTGATCAACTAACGATGTATGATCATTCCTTTGCCATACATTTGCAACACATTGCTCCACAAGAGAGTAGGCCTCTCTTTGGATTCCATGGTCCTTTTGGGACTACATTCATTGATGGGATTGACCACTTTCTAGAGGACTTTGGGCAAGACTTGTTTTTCTTGGCTCATATTCAGTTAACACCTAATGTCCTTTACTATTTTCAAGCTTTTGAGAAGGTTATGGAAGCAAACAAGTGGTTGGGTGGCCACTTATCATATCATGTTTTGAGACAGCAAGAAGCAGAACAACGCTAGTCTCACTTGATGGACTATTGTCACCATCCAGTATGTCAAATGACACTTAGTCCATGTTTCTTTTGGATCCCATATGGTGAATACACTCTATTCACTATATGTGGGATGGATTGGGCAGAGGGATTCTTGGAACCAAAGAGTGGCATCATGAGAGTCCAAATGCATTTTGGCTTCCTAATGGCCACATTTTTACAGCCCAAGATCAGTAGTTCTATATCTATCATAACTGGAGAGAGAGACAACGTGAGTTGAACAATTTAATCTCCCATTTTCGGCCATGCAACCCCTATACATTAGATTATAACCACTTTCCTAAAGCCACTTAAGCACATATTTACTTGAAAGCGTGGGGCCCAAGAGAGTGAAGTGGCAGTGTGAGGGAATAGGCAGCGTGGGCAGCATGGGCCCATGACAGCGTAATGAGAGAGGGACAGCATGGGCCAAGAGGGACACGTATTTTGGTGGGGGCCAAATGAGAGCAAGGCTCTCAAATCATAAAAAGGGGAAGAGGCTCCTCATTCTCTCATTCCATTATGCATCTATGATTTATGTCTTTTGACAATGAGCACGCTTTTGCTTTTGAACGAAGTCTGCAAGTGTTGTTTAGCACACTAGGTGTCTCCGAGTGGAGATCCCAACCTCATCCCCCGGGGACTTCGAGTGCATGCTCGGGTGAGGAGTTATATTCATTGTTTTGTAGGATGGAGCCATAACATCTTCAACCACGAATTACGCATTTGCTTGGGCAGCGCAGTCTCTGGGAGATATCACACAGTTTGTGGTAGAGGCAGTTCCGAGAGTGAGGATTTATCAGGGGATTCAGCCCGAGATAGTGTGAAGGGATCAACCCTTCACTATTTCATCCTTTTGGTACAGGAGGAGGCCATTATTTGCAGAGGATCATTCAGGGCCAGTCTGTTTCACTAGGATAGCGTTATTCCTTAAGGGAGGTCAAATTCCAGGGTCATCCATTCCCGAATTCCTTTCTGGGCTTTTCTAGGTATTTGGTGGAGAGCTCATTCCCAGAGTTTCATATTTTTATGAGTAGGGGAATAGCCCCAAAGATCCATCCCATTCCAGCAGTAGCAGTAGTAGCAGCAGTCTAGCAATAGCAACAACATCTTTGGATATTATGCAGTCCTTGATAGAGCAGTCATTCTTTGATCATTTCTGAGAGTATTTCCAGCTTGCCTTGTGCAAGCCAAGGTGCCATCATTCTGATCACATTGTACTCATTGTATCTTTCAATTACATAATAAAATGGCTCAACGTTTCTCCATATTTGCATTGTTTATGTGATGTCTCTCTATTTGTTGTAAATGCTTGTTTATGTGGCTTTATGTTATTGTTGAGCTCCAAGAATGTTTTTTCTTCCACCACATTCCACTCCATTTCTTTTGTCCATTATTAATCCCAGGCTCAAATGATCAATGAAATTAGTTAAAATTGCTTTAAGAATGAATATCATGGTTAACTTGCTATGTTTTTATGATTTTGTCATTGTAGTGCTTTTGAACTAAGACTAGCTACAGAATGCAGACATTCTGTAGCTAGTTTCCAATTCTGTAGCCGTCTTCATGTTTAAGCAGGTTCCAGATGTCCTCTCGGAGAAAACCACACATGGTCATATTCCACATCATGCCTTTAGCATTTGTTGCTCTCCATGAAGATTGAACGGACTTCTGTACGTGGTTATGCACGTGGGAACTCAAACTAGGAGTTAGACTCCTAATAGGACAAGGACAATCCAGATGTCCTTTGTCATATTACGATGCCACCTTTAGAGTTCTAGTTCGATTTTAATATGGAAAGACAATAATCCCTGTATTATCTCAAGTTCTGTTATGTAAATTTGCTATAAATGTAGCTCGAGAAACCGAGAGACAAGGTTAGATCTTGGTTAGATTTTATGGTTGACTGTTAGATCTTTGAAGTCCGAGCATACTCTGTTTTGAAGTGATTCCTCTTTAATGAAAGAAGCAACATTTCCTTAAACGCGTTGAGTCGATCTTGAACTAGATTTTGTGCTACTCTGGTGGTAGAGGGCCCCTGCCTCCTGAGCGGCCTTGTTTATACAGTAGATAAGTATTTTAGTCTCGTTTCTATTTCTAGTTTAGGCAAGTTTCTGAAGTTTATGTTCATACTTGTTTACATTAATTATCATAGCTAGACTTACTCTAATAAGCTCTTCCAAAATATCATTATGATGAATAAGGCATGGCTGTGGTATTGTAGGTTTTAATTGCATTCTCTTTCGTTAATTATCACAGTTGGACTTACTCTAATAAGCTCTTCCAAAATATCATTATGATGAATAAGACATAACTGTGGTATTGTAGGTTTTAGTTGCTAGTTTACACTAAGTAGCATAGCCAGTCTTACTCTTACAAAGCTCTTCCAAAATATCATAACAATGAGTAAGAGGTAGCTGTGGTGTCTTAGATTTTAGTTGTATTTTCTTTCAGTCTTGTGTTTATGTTCAATTGCATTGAATAATATAGCCATACTTGTTCTCACAAACTCTTCCAAAATATCATTCATACTGAACGAGATGGGCTGTAGAATTCCTTAGGTTAGTTGCATGTTAACTTAGTTATAGCACTCCGAAGGTAGAATGCATGTGGTTCAACTCTGTCATTTCATTTCCAATTTGATAATGGCTTTTCAGTTTAACATTGTTCACTGTACTTCAAATATACTAGTGGCACTTTAGTTTAGTTTCAACTCACCGTATTAGCACTCCAGTTTAGTTGTCATCCATTGCATTTTTAAATTATATTAGTTGTTAAATTTAAATACCACGGTCTTCATTATTTACAAAAATTCTTTTGTTCCAAACTCATATTAATATATAATTATCTGGACAGAAGTAAGTATCAGTCTAAAGGCCGGAGTATTTTGCAATCTTTTTATCATTTCACAAACAAGCCTTTTTCTCAAAGACTATTTAAAAAAAGAGAAAGTTATAACTTTTGAGTAAGGCCTAGTGGTGCTAGATTGAGTTGCAAAACAGAATTAGAAGCTAGTTTAGAATGGAAATATTATGGTGCTACAAATGTTCTTTTCCAAATATATTCCAATAGATCTTTAATCATGGATGAGATGTTGTAACATTGTAAGTTGATTGTTTGATTGCTTAGTTAGGAGAACTTCATTTACACTTAACTTGCCCATTTCTCAAGCTCTTCCAAAACATCTTTGATGAATGAATTGGACAAGTTTAAGCTCATGTTGTGATTTATTTCCTTGAAGTCATTATCAAGCTTTGTATTTTGCTAGCCCTAGTTTAGGCTTTGTTTTGTTTTAGTATTTGCATTTGTCATTTTCCATCCATAATTTAGGCTTCACTCTGTTTTTAACCAGTAGCTTCTTTTCATCAGCATTTAATTCTTTCCCTTGTGAGCATAAAACCATAAAAAAAACCAAAAATATCATAAAACACTAGACACAACGTAGTGAGAAACAAATACCTAGGCACATATAGTGCACCACACTTCAGCAGTTTACCAACCCTGGTTGACAATTAATGAACTCAATTTAGGAGGCTAGGTTTAGCACAAACAATTATGTCTATTTCTATCCGGAATATTACAGGTGAGGAAAAAACTTGCTAACAGAGAAGGTGGAGTCATGGATGGCTCACTTCGAAGAACATGTCCAATGTTATTTTCGACCTCTACCTCCTCTTGGAACAGCCTCAGATAACCCAGCCTCAATCACGTCGAATGAATAGCATGATTCCAGGTGTTCCCTTTGTGTTACTTGTCTTCTGGTGCTTTTGGACTTCTCGGTTATGGACGATGTCATTAGTTTCCTTTTTGTTTTTGTTTTCATATGCTACATGCGGTAGTCAACAAACCTGGTCGGGGTGAGACTACTTATTTTTGTTACTACACCTGATGTATATATTTTTTGAAGAATAAATAGAATCTCGACGTACCAAAAAAAAAATGTGATATGAAGTGGGAGGGCAATGTCGACCTCCATATATTACAATTAAATTGGGTGTTTCCTTTTTTTTCCAAATGTTTTTTAATTTTAATATATATATATATTTTAAATAAATATTAGTTTTTTTTTAATAATAATAATAAAAAAACAAAATTTTAATTAAAATTTTTAAAAATGTTTATTATTATTATTATATATAGAGAGAGATATTAGGTGGAGAAATTAACAACTAGGCCAAGTTTGTACTCACACAACATGGGGACAATTTGGATTGTTACTCTATACCTTTAGGTGAACCCATGTGTGTCCCAATGCACAACCCATATGGCTACCTAAAAGGATTGGAACTTCAAACGACATACTTCACAAACTTCATATCACAACCATCACCAATAAAGTTTCCCCTTTATGATTTATAATTTTTAAATATATATCAATAGCTTTTAAAAAAATATTTTTATTTTCTTTATTTTTATTTTTTAATATCTTATTATTATTTTGTTGGGAGCTATTAGTTTTTTTATTTTAAGTTTTTTTTATTTGGTAAAATTTATTTATTTTGTATTATCCTTTTCCTCTCTTTTTTTTTAGTAATTTGTTTTCTTATATTTCTCTTATTTTAAAAATTAGTGGTTTTCAGTGTTTTATAATAAAAAGGTGATTTTATTTATTTATTTTTAATATATATATATATATATATATATATATATATATATATATATATATAAAACTTTTTAATGCAAATTATGTAAAAAATAAAATTATGTCAGGTCAATTTTGGATTTATAGTTGACTTAATGGTTTGTATTTTTTATGGTATCAATAGTACGGTTATATGGTCAAATAATTGGTAATTTTAACACACAAAAAAGAACAAATTTGAAAAACACTTTAACACAAGTATTTTAAAAAAAGAAATAAAGAAGGTAAACAAAATTTTAGTGCTCTGATTTTTAAGTTTTCCGTAATCATGATATTTGGTCTTTATTGCAATGATTAAAAAATGTTTGAATTTCAATTCTGAAAAGAAAAAGAAGTAATGTTACATTGCCACTTTTTCATTTTAGTGTAGTTTTTCATGTCTTTTGTAATCATGATATTTGGTTTTTAATGCTATGGTTAAAAAACATGAATTGAAAAAAGGGTGATGTTGCATCACCTCTTTTCAAAATCAACATGAAAATCATGAATTGTTGCGACCTCCAAAAAAAGTAAAAACTTGATAAAATTCTTGTTAAGTTGATAATATTCTTTGAAATGTGAAGTTGTACCCTTGATCACACATTTGAAAAACACTCTAGAAGACTATGTTTCAACCCTTCTGCATAGAAGACATTCTATGTTTTAGTCTTTCCATGATGCTTCTAAAATATTAGTATTAATACAAATTATTAGGGATTTAAATAGTTTAAAAAGTATGTGCTTAATGTTTTAATTAGAAAAAGCTCAAAATATAAGTGAGAAAAATATAAGAAAATAATAAACGTATTTATGTATTTTGATAAATTGTAATACATTTTGTGGGTGGCAGAAGACACTTTTATCATGATATGCAATGGAAAATTGTGGTTCCTAAGAAAAAAAAACCTATTATAATTATTAAAAGGATTCATCTTTGATGGCATTACGAGGATTATTGTCATTAAAATTGTACTCAAACATATTATATGCAATAAAAGTGTTGACACCTAATCTTAGGGATTGAGTGAAATTGTAAATAAAAAATAAGGAAGTTGAAGAGACACTGGGAGATGAAGCCCAAGAGTCTCGCCTCTATGTATATATTTGTATGCACCCTTGAATGCAAATCAATTCAATTTTGTGGAGTTACCTCCTTACCTATCATGGTACCAGAGCTAGTGTGTTCTTAACTTGCTTAGTGTTATTTGTGTCATTAGTTTTGTGGACATTATAGACCTGCGTCTTTTCCTTGTTTCGAAATTTTCCTTCGCCAGTTTTTTAGTTCCTCATATAAAAGAATGTTAGAAGAAACGCCCTCCATAGAACGAATAGTAGGAAGTCTTGTCTGGAATTATAATGCTGGCATGTCCACTATATCGCTTACATGCCAGTTTTTCCCTGTCATATTTTCCTCTCGCCCTTACGACCTATTGGGCATTAAATTGTTTTGTCAGGCCTATGTAGATTCTTTATGTGTTGTAATGCTTGACCCGACCTCTACACTTCTGCATTTCCTCTGCTACATCAGAATCCCACATCATTTCCTTAATATGTACCATAACGTCTCTATCTATTCTTCAGGCCCTATTTTGGGCTATTCCAATACCTATCACCTGCGCTCTCTCTACTTTGCTTGATTCCATCAAAACATTATTCCACGCACCCATTTTTCCTTAAAAAAAAATCTTTCCTTCAACGTTATTCATTTTTTTCTTACGATTGGGATCATGAGAAAAGCAAGCAGCAAGGAGGATTGTGATCGAACGTCGGCCATGTTTCAAATTCACCACACTGCAAGTCCAGTTCACTCTGGGTTCAGGAGGCATGCGGCTGAACATGCTCTGTTGCATATATTTGTTTCCTCTGGAGTGGTTTGTGCTCCTCAAGGGCAAGTTAGGTGATACTGTGTTTAGTATTTTCAAAAGGTTGAACATGGATTTGTGAAGTATGTGCGAGGACCTGTGAGTTAAAACCATGCACTGCTTCCTCCATTAAACTGTTCAAGCCTCCATATCACTGCACCGACTGCGTTGGCCCTCCATCGACTACAATATGCTCCATGCATACACAATGTGTAGGAAGCTTTCCCTTGTGCGTGTTGGAATTAACTCCCAACCATCGCCATGAATAAGAAGTGGCAGTAGCCCACACTTCATTAAAAATTTTATTGCAGGAAGGACAAAGCACAGATCCAAGAGCCCGAGGCGTTTCACACAATGTTCAGAAAAAAAAAGGAGCAGAGCCCACACTCTGCGTTTAATTCTTACCCACCGCACTACTTACCATTTGCTCGCAGTTCGTAGCCCGCAAGATTTAAGTTTTAACTCTTAAGCCTTCGCCAATGTTAAGTTTATGCCGATGCGATATCAATGGGGCCCACCTACCTTACCGCATTGCAACCATTCACAAACCTTCACATTCCACCTTTCCTTACCTTTCCGCCTTACCGCACTTCAGATCGTTTAAGTGCCTGCAACCCGCACTTTGCAACATTTAGCGTTTACCACTTAACACTTCACCGAATGTTAAATCTCCGCCGATGTGATATCGACAGGACCCACAAACCTCATCGCACTTCGCAAGATTTCCCACTTACCTTTTATGCCACTCGCACTTCGAAGTTTTAAGTTTTAACCTTTAAGTGCACCTGCACTTCGCAACTTTTATATTTTACCTTTTTGACCGCCCGTAGTTTCTCACTTGGCAAAGTTTAAAACTTACCTTTTAAGCTGCCTGCAAGTTAAGTTATTTAAGTTACGATGCGATCGAAATCGCATGTCGCAAGCTCAGGAGGGTGGCGCCTGAAATCGCATATCGCAAAGTTTAAAGGAAAGTGCCTGCAAGTTAAATATTTTATGTTGCGATGCAATAGTGCCATCGCACATCGCAATCGCAAGGATTTAAGTTTCCCATAAGCGCCAGTTAAATGTTAAGATTGCCAATTTGCGATTTGCGATGAAGGGCATGGATGCGATGTGGTTTCACAGCCGAAACCTATAAAATTTCAAGTTCGGTTTATTGTGTTTTGTACGATGTTTCGTGTAGAAACAAAAAATCAGGGCGGAAGGACAGTTGGGTTGTTTTACATCTCGTCTAACATTGAATTGCATTAACTTACAAGTTCCAACCAGTTTTGTATTAAAGGATTGTAATTTTCATATGTTTTTTGGGATGAATAGATGAATGAATTTAGTTCCTCTCCTATGTAATTCGTTGTTTGTTTGTGTTTGACTATTATTTCCGCATTATTTGTGTATTCTATGTGTTGTGGGGGAACACATCCTTCTGTGTATTGTTTTGTTCAATATTTCCAACATGGTATCGGAGCAGGTCTAGGCTCTCAGTGAAAGAACAAGCTCTCTTTACTGAAGAAGCTGTAAGATTTTTTGTAGAAGTAGAAGTCTCCAACAGTCAGAAAGATTTTACAGGAGTGAGAAAGTTTTTTTTGTTACACAGTCAAGATGGCAGCAGTAGGCACCAGCCTGAAAAATCCACAATTACCACAGTCCAATGGTAATAATTATGATTATTGGGTCATTACAATGAAGGTCATGTTTTCTTCACAAGAAATTTGGGAGCTAGTGGATAATGGTTTCCAAGAACCAGCAGATGCAGCAGCACTTAATGCTTTGACACAAACACAAAGAGATTTGTTGAAAGAAAATAGGAAGAAGAACTCCAAAGCCCTCTTCTATATTTTCCAAGCAATACATGAGAGTATTTTCCCAACGATTGCAGCAACAAAAAATTCTAAGGAGGCATGGGATACCCTCTAGATAGCCTACCAAGGTATGGCAAAAGTAAAGACAAAAAAACTTCAAATGCTGAGGAGAGATTTTGAAACTCTCTGCATGAAAGAGTCTAATAGCATAGACTCATTTTTCACACATGATTGGGTTGGTTTCCCAAATCAGGTCTCATGGAGAGACATTTGAGGAAAGAAGAATAGTGGAGAAAGTGTTAAGAAGTCTACCATCAAGATTTGATGCCATAGTAGTGTACATAGAAGAGACAAAAGATCTCTCAAAATTTTCAGTGGATGAAATTTATGCATCACTAATGTCTCATGAACATAGACTGAACAGAGCAATGAACTCCTCATTGGAGCATGCATTCAAGACACAAATGTATTTTGGTCGAGGTAGAGGTTGAGTAAGATCAAACTACCGAGGAAGAGGAAGAAGCCCACACAAAGGTGGAAGAAGCAGCCCTGCAAGTGCAAGTGGAAGGGACAACAACCAGAATTCAAGCGAAGGCTCAAGCAAAAATAAAGCACAAGGACAGAGGTATGATAAATCTCAAGTCCAATGTCATTATTGTAAAAATTATGTGCATTATACCAATGAATGTAGAAAGAAGCAAAATGACATGAGTAATAAGCCTAGTGTAAATTTCACAAAAGAAAATCAAAACCATGGTAATGTGCTTTTAACTTGTAATGTAGCACAAGAAAAACACGAAGATGTATGGTTCTTAGATTCAGGTTGTAGTAACCATATGACTGGAAACATAGCAATGTTTGCCAATCTGGATGAGAGTGTGAAATCTGAAGTGACAACAGGGACTGATAATAAAGTCTCTGTCATGGGGAAAGGAAGAGTAAAAATACTGACAAAGAAGGGAGAGAAGAAGTTTGTGCCAGATGTCTATTATGTACATGGCCTGAAATGTAACCTTCTAAACATTGGACAGCTCGTGAATAAGGGCTACAATGTTTTTTTTAAGAATGATGTGTGCACAATCATAGATATACCTCCAAGTAGCCAGGTCATTGAAAAAGTGCATATGACAAGCAATAGGATGTTTCCTCTCAAGATCAGAATAGACTTGAAGGAAGGAGGTGTTGTAGCAGCAGTAACACAAGAAGTCTTTCAAGAAGAAATGAAAGATGAGAACTGGTTATGGCATTTGAGATTTGGACATCTCAATTTTGGAGGTTTGAATTTGTTGCACAGAAAAGAGATGGTAAAGGGATTACCACTCATAGAGAAAATAGACAGCCTGTGTGAAGGATACATCTTGGGCAAAAAACACAGAGAATCATTTCCAACAGGAAAGAGTATAAGGGAAAAATCACCCTTGGAGATTGTTCACTCATATTTATGTGGACCAATACAAACACCATCATTAGCTGGCAATCATTATGATTTGACATTTATAGATGATTACGCAAGAAAGACGTGGGTTTGTATGTTTAAACAGAAAATTGAAGAGTTTGAGCAGTTCTACCACTTAAAAGGGTTTGTATTTTTAAACAGAAAAGTGAAGTGTTTGAGCAGTTATACCACTTAAAAGCTCTTGTTGAGAAGCAAAGTGAACACTACATAAAAGTGTTGAGAACTGACAGAGGTGGAGAATATATCTCCAAATACTTCCTACGTTTCTGCAAGGAGCATGGAATACACAAGCAGTTTACCACAAGGTGTACACATTAGAAAAACGGTGTAGCAGAAAGAAAGAATAGGACCATCATGGACATGGTAAGGAGTATGTTGAAGGAAAAGCATTTGCCAAAGGAGTATTGGGAAGAAGTTGTCAATTGTGCAGCTTATATTTTAAATAGATGTCCAACCAAAGCTATTATGAACAGAGTTCCAGAAGAAGCATGGAGTGGAACAAAGCAAGTTGTCACTCACATGAGAGTATATGGATGTGTGGCATATGCACATGTTCCATATCAGTTAAGGAAGAAGTTGGACAACAAGGGGGAGAAGTGTATATTTGTTGGATACAGTGATGAATCCAAAGCCTACAGGCTTTATAATCCATCAACCAAGAAAGTAATAATCAACAGAGATGTTCAGTTCATTGAAGAAGAAGCTTGGGATGGAAGTTTAGAGAAGATAGTGAATGTGAAGGCATGTATTTCACATGAAGATAAAGAGGAATTGATTGCAGAAAATAATTCTTCAACGGTGGCTCCTCCACCTACACAAGCTCAACAGAGCACACCGCAAGCAAGCAATAGAGCAACAGTGAAAAACCAATGAAGTGCTTCTACAATCACACCATAGGGATCAACAACTCCCTCGAGTTCAAGTGCAACTCCAAGCACATATTTAGTAAATACAAGAAGGCCAAGATTCATAAATTTAAATGAAATTCATGAGAAAGAAGAAGTAAATAGTAATGTTGTTCTGAATTCTTTATTTTCTTTATTTTGTCATATTGATGATCCAATCTATTTTGAGGATTCAGTAAAATAAGAGAAGTGAATTAAAGCAATGAATGAATAAATAGGAGCAATAGAAATAATGACACATGGGAGTTAGTGGACCTCCCACAAGGAAAAGAAGTTATTGGAGTGAAATGGGTCTATAAGACCAAGAGCAACATTGAAGGCAAGATAGAAAGGCACAAAGCAAGAATTTTTGTCAAAGGCTACAAGCAGCAACAAGGAAGAGACTATGAGGAAACCTTTGCACCAGTTGCAAGTATGGAGACAGTGTGGACAGTGTTGTCCATAGCAGCACAACAAAAGTGGAAAGTTTATCAAATGGATGTGAAGTCAACATTCTTGAATGAAGTGTTGAAAGAGGAGGTGTATGTTGAACAACCTCCTGGCTATGAGATAGAAGACCAAGAACACAAAGTGTGTAAGTTTAAGAAAGCTCTTTATGGGCTGAAGCAAGCACCAAGAGCATGGTACAACAAGATTGATGCTTACCTGGTGGACAATGGTTTTGACAAGTGTGATGGTGAACCCACACTCTACATCAAAGAAATTAACGGTAAAATTCTTATTGTTGTTTTATATGTAGATGATTTAATTTTCACAGGCAATGATGTTTCTCTCATTGTTGATTTTAAAGCAGTCATGAAGAGTGAATTCGAAATGGTTGACTTGGGTTTATTAAAATATTTTTTGGGCATAGAAGTAAAGAAAAATGAAAAAGGGATTTTTATCTCCCAAGCAAAGTATGCTGCAAAAGTTTTAAAGAGGTTCAATATGCAGAACAACAAAGCAGCATCAACTCCAATTGTCATTGGGTTGAAGTTGAGCAAGGAAGCTTGCAGCAAGAATTTCAGTCCGACATTGTACAAGAGCATGGTTGGTAGTCTAATGTATTTGACTACAACTAGGCCTGATATAATGTATGCAGTAAGTTTGATATCCAAATTCATGGAGACACCAAAGGAGACACATTGGCAAGCAACCAAGAGAATTTTAAGGTATGTGAATGGAACGAAGGAGTATGGTGTTCTATACTCAACTGATAATTTTAAGTTGATTGGTTACACTGACAGTGATTGGGTTGGAAGTGTAGATGACAGAAAGAGCACATCAGGCTATGTCTTTCATTTGAGATCGGGTGCCATTTCATGGGCTTCCAAGAAGCAACCAATAGTTTCATTATCAACAACAGAAGATGAATATGTAGTAACAACAACAGCAACATGTCAAGTAGTTTGGATGAGAAAGATGTTGAGAGATTTATGTCATGATCAAGGCAAAGGAACCACAATTTATTGTGATAACAACTCAGCAATTGCATTGTCATAGAATTATGTTTTCCACAAGAGAACAAAGCATATTGATGCAAAGTATCATTTTATAAGGGAATTGGTTAACAATGGTGAAATTGTTTTGCAGCATTGCAGGTCAGAGGAACAGTTTACTGATATCCTCACAAAGCCATTGGGACAAATAAGTTTTGTTTATCTCAGACAATGTCTGGGAATGATTGATGGCGGCAGTTGTGATTAAGGGGGAGTGTTGGAATTGACTCCCAACCACCGCCATGAATAAGAAGTGGCAACAACCCACACTTCATTAATTTTTTTATTGCAGGAAGGACAAAGCACAGATCCAAGAGGCGGAGGCGTTTCATGCAATGTTCAGATTAAAAAAAAGAAGAAGAAGAAGAAGAAGAAGAAGAAAAAGAAGAAGAAGAAGAAGCAGAGCCCACACTCTGCGTTTAATTCTTACTCACCGCATTACTTACCATTTGCCCGCAATTCGCAGCCTGCAAGATTTAAGTTTTAACTCTTAAGCCTTAGCCAATGTTAAGTTTCCGCCGATGCGATATCGACGGGACCCACCTCCCTTACCACATTGCAACCGCACACAAACCTTCACATTCCGCCTTTCCTTACCTTTCTCCCTTACCACACTTCCCACCGTTTAAGTGCCCGCAGCTTGCACTTCACAACATTTAACGTTTACCACTTAATGTTTCACCGAATGTTAAATCTCCGTTGATGCAATATCGGCAGGACCCACAAACCTCATCGCACTTTGCAAGATTTCCCACTTACCTTTTATGTCGCCCAGACTTTGCAAGTTTTAAGTTTTAACCTTTAAGCGTGCCCGCACTTCGCAACTTTTATCTTTTACCTTTTTGACTGCCCGTAGTTTTGCACTTCACAAATTTTAAGACTTACCTTTTAAACCGCTCGCAAGTTAAGTTATTTCAGTTGCAATGTGATCGCAATCGCATGTCGCAAGCTCAGGAGGGTGGCGCCCGAAATTGCATATCGCAAAGTTTAAAGGAAAGTGCCCGCAAGTTAAATAGTTTATGTTGCAATGTGATAGTGCCATCGCACATCACAATTGCAAGGATTTAAGTTTTCCCATAAATGCCAATTAAATGTTAAGATCGCTGATTTTCCATTTGCGATGAAGGGCATGGCTGCGATGTGGTTTCGCAGCCAAAACCTATAAAATTTCAAGTCTGGTTTATTGTGTTTTGTACGTTGTTTCGTGTAGAAACAAAAGATCAAGGTGAAAGGACGGTTGGGTTGTTTTACATCCCGTCTAGCATTGAATTGCATTAACTTACAGGCTCCGGTCAATTTTGTATTAAAAGATTGTAATTTTCATATGTTTTTTGAGATGAATAGATGAATGAATTTAGTTCCTCTCCTGTGTAATTCATTGTTTGTATGTGTTTCACTGTTATTTCCGCATTATTTGCGTATTCTCTATGTTGTGGGGGAACGCATCCCTCGGTGTATTGTTTTTTTCAATATTTCCAACAGTGGGCTCTCCCTTTGTGCTTGGGGTTGTCTCGAAGAGGAGAGGACCATGAAGCGGTGTATGAACTTCTGTTGCGATACATAGTCTCTACAGAAACATATCTCAAAATTGTGAAGAGATATATTGATCAAGGTTATATATGCCATAGATGGTTTATGGTTAACTATATATCGTTAAGGTTGGCCATATATCATTATAGTATTTGAAAATGATATTGCACTGCATTTATAAGAACTTTATGGTGCATTGCCCCTTCATACGGAAAGAAATTAATAATATATTCTATCATTTTGTCATGGATACAAAAAGGCATAGTGGCACTTGTGAGTTGATGGCATAAAAGAGAGCTCATTCAACAACCTGGAAATGTGAGCTATTAAGACACCGACCAATCTACCAAAATAGAGGGACCATATAGTGCTTCTTGTGTAGATTCTAAAACCTCCTCTAGCTCCCCCATAAACAATACCTCCTTTTAACATTTTGTAACAAGGCAATACTTCAATAAACCCCTAATAACAATATTTGAAAATTTGTAGTTTTTTACAACAAATTGCATGATAAAATTGCATAGTTGCTAATGATAAAGAGTGACACACTTAGGCTTCTGTAGAGGAATAAGAGCTCTTACTAGAAACAATTTTGTTCCTATTTTTGGACACAATGTTGGCTTGTGATTTTCCCTTTGGTATTTGTTTGGTTTGTTTTGCAGAGGCAACCACACAAGTGTTGTTATGGATTACTGCAACATCAAAGTTCATGGCGAATGAGTGGTTGTCATTACAAAGTCTGTAAAAAGTATGGTGCTTGTGGAAAGGAGAGGAGTGTGAAATTGAAGGTGCCCAACTTTCATCTTTGCAGTGTTAATATCTTGCACTAAACTAAAGGTATGCGCATGTTTCCAATGGACCAATTTAAAACTACACAATAATCCAATCGAGTACTCTCACTTCTAATTCTATTTGCTTTGTGAGCTTCAAATATGATAAGAGCCACCTCATAAATTTCAGAATCTTCGTACAATTTTCCCACATTCATCTTTGGGGCATATTTTGAATATATTTTTTTTCGGTATTGTTTTTGTTTATGGTTTCTACAAGAATTCTACATTAAAAGAGAGAGAATCTAGAACCAAGTCAGTTCTATTTTCTGAGTTGGGTACTCCATAATTTGAGTAGTAGAGTTTTTCTTTGGGAATTCCATAGTTGGCAGGTCAAGAAAGATTAAAAGGTGTCTGAAATCACTTTATTATTTTGAAAGTAAGTTAAATGACATTGTAAACGAGTGCATTATCAGTTGAAGTTGACACCCTTCATTTCTCTAGCTTGAGTTATTTGGAAAATGGCCAAAGTTTATGAAGTATTCGAGTCCCTGGAAACTTTGATACAATATACTACTGATGACACTATCAAAATCAACAAACCACTCTTGTTGACATTCAAATATGTTTGCAAAATGAACATGAATAGATTGAATTTTTGCAGCTTAAGTCTCAACTTCAGCAAGAAGAACTACAAAAGTGGTTGAAGGTCTCGCTCTTCAAAGCATTAGGAGCACTTCCTCGAGCAAAATACTTCAACTTCGTGCCAAATTTGGAAGAGTTCCGAGAACTGCACTAAGCTTTCCAGTGTTGGTGGTCATCCTTAAACCACCTCCTTATACCAACATTTCAGAGAGCACATTCAACTTAGTGTTCCCATGCATATTTTGCACGTGTTTTATTACAGCTCCCTTCTTGGACTCATACATACTCCTTCGGATTGGGGGGGGGATGTTGGACACCTAATCCGCTAAGGGTTAAGGTGTGGAAGTGGAATAGACAAAGGTAGTCCAAGCGATCTTGGAATATTGAATCCAAGAGTCACGCCAAATGTATTATAAATGTATATGTTGGTTAATAGAAAAAAATCTCATGGTTATCTTTCCTATTCTCTCTATTCCATGCTTGTGTTTGACAAAAATGATTCCTATCTCATGGCATTATGGACAATTGGTGTTAAAATATAACAAGTATCATCTAATACAATGGTGTGAAAATGCGTTCAATCAGTATTTTTCATTTTCAAGAAAATTAAAATTGAAAATGGAATCAGTAATACAAATTGCCAAATACTATTTTTAATTGATTACATTATTTAATTTTCTTCTCAGAAAAATATCATGTTATAAAACTATTAAAATCTTCATTTTTTTAAATGATATTAAAAAAAATAAAATTCATTCCAAAAATTTCATCATTTTACATAATAAAACTATTAAAACCTCCATTTTTTTAAATAATATTAAAAAAATTAAAATTCATTCCAAAAGTTTCATCATTTTACAAATAAAAAAATATCTAAAAAATATCCATAAACAAAATAACTCTCCAATAAATCACTAATAAATTTATTTTTAAATGATTACCCTATGAAACTATTTGAATAAATCATTAATAAATTTATTTTTAAATGATTACCCTATAAAACTATTTGATATTTGTTTTGTCTTCAAATTTCACATCCATATAAATTTTTTAATGAAAAGAATAAATATTTAAACTTTAAATTAAAACTTAAAATTTTCTCACTTTAATTAAATATATGATAAACAAAATACATAAATAATAACACTTTTTTTAAGGACAAATTCAAAAACCAACCAATAAAAACAAAAAATCTAAAAACTTTAAAAACCATATAAATGTTATGCTAGTTAATTTTTTTCATTTTAGCTTTTTAATTTCGTCATTAAATAAAACAAGTATGTGAAATAAGAAGATCACAACACTAATAAATAAATAAATAAATAAACTCTATTTCTTAAACATAATAATGAAATTTATATATTAATAATATTGAGTAATCATAATAAAAAGAGAACAAATACAAAATAAAAACTATCTAAATAAAACGAAACAAAACAAAACAAACGAGCTATCCATTAAATTAATAATAAAAAAACAAAAAAACGCTTACATATAAAATGAAAAATGAAAATCACTCTATTGATAGCAACCCTTAAAATCTATACAAACAATTCGTGATCCTAATTTTATGTAAAGCAAATACAAGACATCAAGAGGGTTTGATAAGGTTGTTAACTAATGGAATTTAATCTAAGATAATCTAAAATTAAATATAATGGCATATACAGTAATTTTGCATAGAGCCTAAGAGGCTCATAGCAAGCAAGTATTTTAAGCATACTGTTTTAAAAACAAGTCTAAATATGATATATTTTGGATTTTTTTCTTGTTAAAATTAAATTTTGTTTGGGATTTGCATTTTATTATTATTTAAATTGTATTTTTAATATATAAATGAATTTAATTCCTTGCAAAAACTTTAAAGTATTAAGATTATGGAATCTCAACTATTAATATTTATAATTTTACTAATTATTCTAAGTTTTAACTTGGTTTTGGATAAAATTGTCCTAAAATAAGTGTACCAACAAAAAAAACTGAAAAATAAAATAAAATTGTTTAATTTAAAATGAAATATTCCATTAAAAAATATTGAATAGAAAATGATGCAAACAAAAAATATACCATTGATAATAAAATCAACTATACTAAATTTAGTAGAAAGTATCTATTCTTTTTAAAAAATATTTAGAAAATAAAGCTAACAAAAAAAACATATAATTGATAGTAAAACCAACCATAAATTTAGTAGAAAACATTTATTCTTTAATAGAAGATATTTGTTCTAATCACCAACAAAAGAATTTGAATTTTTAATTAAAAAATATGCAAACAAAACACATACAATTCATAGTAAATCAATGATAGCATATTTAGTAGAAGGGTTTATAGTGGGAGGCATTAATTCTAATCGCAAACATCTTTTCATTATATGAATTAGTAATAAAGAGAAACATTTTTTTTATTAATTTAAAATTTTGATATTTTTAATGATAGAAATAGATTAAAAAAAAAATCACAACGATTTTTAATTTACAATAACTTTTGTCATGATTAAAATTGATGTCAGTTTTTTATGTAAAAAAGTATTATCATTTTATTATAAGATTATATTGTTCTCAATTGATATTGAACTTTTTTTTCTTTTTCTTTTTATTTTTTATTTTTTTGTTTTGTAAGTTGAGATTTTTCTATTAATAAAAAGATGTTACACAATTATTTTCAAATTTCCAAAATTTATTAACCTCACTTAATTTGGTTTCCTAATATGTTAACTTGCAAAATTCTTACATCCAACCACATAAACTACATAACCCATTATACCATATATCCAGAGATCCAAATAAACACCATAAACACATCAAAAGGATAGACATTTATGATTTTGAAGACGTCACACTAGCAGGATTTAGAGGTGTTGGGAACTTGAGTTCACATTTAATGTGATTTTTCATATGCTTTTAAACGATCTAGGTCGTCTTGCATTCTCCATTGATTCCTCTAAAATTCATTAAAGAATGCAATGATCTCATTTATGTCATCATGCTTCTGTCTTAGAACTTGCCTCATTAGCTTTTCAGCAGCCAATGAAGGTTAATGATTTCTCCTACCCCTGGTGTGCCCACGGTCCAAGAGCCAATGAGAAAATTCCTCCAAAACCTCAAAATTTGACATTGTCTATCTTTCCCTATGGGAATTTCTCTCACACCTTTGAATATTTGCCTATGTGCATAGGGGATTTCGGCCTAGTAGACAATTGTGGCTTCCTTAGCAAGAGCCTTGGAACGAGTCTTACTAGACTAGCCACACTCCCCAACACCTCGACAGTGATGGCCTCGTTGTCGAGGCATGATAAACCAAAAAATCCACAACACTTTGTAAACTCCAAGAAGGCCACTGACATGCTTCCCTAAAGACCAAAGACAATTACACTTCAAGAATACAGAGTGAAGTATCATGTAATTACAAGGGTCAAGACTCTCCCCACTTCCCCAAAACCACATACCAAATACCTCACTCGAAACCCCTACAGGAAAATTAAAAAAAATCAGCATAGAACCAACACACCAGAGCCACCGCCATGAAAGAAATGTGCACAGGAGGTGAAGGCGATGGAAATGATCCCATACAAAGACACAAAATCCAAGAGGGAAGAAGTTTGATTGAGTCGGCAGCGTACCCACTAACTCAATTAGAAAAGGGATAATAAGACCTGAAAACATCGGGCAACTAACAATAACTAGATGACTAAACATACAAAGCCAGAGGCATAGGATTACCTCAATATGCAACCTGGAACAAAAGAGAAATTCAAACCCCAGAATAGCTCCAAAACATTGAGCCACAATGACCCTCTCAACACTATTAGGCTTTACACGAATGTCAAAGGCCAACTTCACACTAACTCTTGTTTTAATATTGGCGACCACCAAGCAATGACCAAATACAAGTGCAACTTGAGATGAAAAGCTTTCGCCTTTGTGAGGAAGCACACAGAAAACCTTTAAAACCATTTTTCGTTCCAAGATATCCTTTGCAGACTCCCACATAACCAAGTTGATGCCCTTAGCCAAACCATAACTCAGGCTCTTAGAGATACCAAAGAGGCTCTCATGTGGCCCATGCTTGCCCTGCTCCACATAGATTCGTGAATAAACCATTAGAAAGTTCGAGAAATTGTAGAATAACAACACGAGTCGTAATGACAACAATCATCCTCCGCACATATAAAGCATAGGGGCAAGCCACGCCACCCATTCTTAATAATCACAGAAATCGATTGAGTAGCAAACACCCCAATCCCAACTCATGTGATGATCCTATACCCAATTCGAAAATATTGAATTTTTATTTATATTTTAAAAATTATCATTTTATTATAAGATTATACTATTCTTATATTTATTTTTCTAAAATTTATAATTTATATATTTAAAATTTAAAATTTAAAATATATTATATAAAACAAAGTTGAATTCATGTTTTGAGTTTTACTCTTTATATTAATGATTTTATAATGACATAAGCAAAATTATAATTTAAAAAAAAAAATACATTTTAAATTAGAAATTAGAAATATAATTGAATTCATGTTTTGACTTATACTAATTATATTAACGATTTTATAATGACAAAGAAAAGTTAAAAAAAAACCTATAAAAATCATTACATTAATGTTTTTAATGATGATTTTTAAAAATTATGATAAATGAAAGTTAAAAATCATATTAAATTCAAATCCATTATTGGCGCCATGGTTTATCACCATTATGAATGATCAGATGTAAATTTTGATCATGAATGACTTTTCAATTTCATAAACGGTTTAACAGAATTCTATTTTTAGTTTTTAAAATCAACCGTTTAACATAAAGGGGAAAATGCGTGCTCAGGAAACAAAACGTTATGTTGCCATTGCAATGATAAAAAAAAAAAAAACCCTAATTATTGAATTAATTAAAATATTATTATATTAAAATAAATATTTTGATTGACAGTATTGCTATGAAATGAATAGTTATTTATTTTCATTGTGGATATAGTTTAATGTTTCTATATTTAAAAGTTTTCTTTTTAATCAAATTTCAATATAATTAAATATTATTAAATATAATATTTATCATTATTTCTTATAGAAATGATTATAGATAAATGATTTATTTAATGTAGTTACATTTTAAAAATAATATCTAATATGATATACTGCGAAAATCTATATTGTTAAAAAAAACTAACTAACCAAAAATTATTTTACAAAATTCTAATTTTAATTCTTAAAGTTAAATGTATGCTTACGAAACAATAAGTTATCTTGCAATTGCAATGATCAAACAATAAACGTAATTATTGAATTAATTAAAATATTAAATATTTTGATTGGCTCTATTGGTATGAAATGAAAAGTTATTTATTTTCATGGTGATCGTAGGTTTATTTAAATTTGAGAAAAATTATACGTTCAATCTATAAATTCTGCATAACTAGATATACCAAAAAAATTTCATAATTTTTTTTATATATTAAAAATAAATAAATAAAACACAATCTAATCAATATTATTTTACAAAATTTCAAAGAAGAATAATTAAAAAACATAAAATAAACGTAGAATAATTAAAAACGTCTTATTCAATAGCCATCATGGGCTTCCATTTAACATCGCTGGCCCCTCTTACAACCAAAGCTTAATATGAGAATTTAATAAGTCGAAATCTTAAAAAGTGAGTCGAAAGTAAGCCAAGGGGAAGATAGTGTTTTATCCGCTAAAACTAATAAAAAAATTTAACACGACTTTAGTTTTTAGTAAGATTTTTTTTTAAATGTAAACTTAAATGGATCTGGAAAAGGTGTTATCACTCTCCCTTGACTTTAAATCCCACTTCTACCTGTTGCAAAAAAAGAAGGCCTCACTTCTCTACGTATGTTACCGGGGAATAATTTATACTACGCGATAATTTATAAGGCTGATCAGATTCCCATGAAAAGTGGGCGTGCGGGGGTCAAAAAGCTATAAAGGCCAGCTGAGGGCCCGCCAGCACGTAGAACAAGGAGGATGTTTAGCCGGCCAAATTCACCATCAATGCCATTGACTAACTGTCTTACTGTTGAGCTGTTCGTCTACGTGGACTCGCGCGATCTCCACGATCGATTTATAAATACGGGAAGCTCGCACATTGACAAACAGGACAGCAATGACAGTTACCGTTCACAAAAGGTCAAGCAATATCTTCAAAACCACCATTGCGTCAGTGGATTTCACAAAACGTACGGAAAACCGCTAGCTGTGTCGAAATTGAATGGAGATCTCCGTGTATATATATATATATATATATATATATTGTATTCTTTCTCCGTTCTTGAGGCTGAGGGAGGAGGGTTTATACGTCAGCTCACTAACTGTATCTCGCTTTCACAGATTTAATTGTGGCCGAGCTGCAAAGAACATAATAGTGCGAAGTAATTGCGAAGATTCTTGACAGTCAGGGCCATCATCTCAGCTTTCATGTGAGAAAATCGCATTGGAGATCTCTGCAAAAAAACAATTGAAAGAAGGAACGGCAATGGAGCTGCAGATTCAGATAGCAAAGACGGTCCTGAGTACTAGATCACGACATAATCCTCGGTGTGTGTATCCAATAGTTTGGATTCACCAAATTCTTCCCCCAAGTCAGCGTGATATGCTCCGTATTGGAACCGACGCAGATGACGGAGGCGGCGCTCAGTTCTTTAGAAATGACACGTGGCACATTCTGATACGTTGTAGATACACAAAACGTGGCACATACTTAAAAGCGCTAGTTAGACGAACGTGCTACTCTCCCCTTAAAGGTAGTGTAATTGTGCATTTTTCCTTTTCCGGGCATCAAATCTGGTTAATTTGTGGGAAATTGGTTGACGATTTCTTGGAATACTCGAGTTTCAGGATTGAATGCTTTGAGTTTCAGCAATGTGAATTAATGTAATTTACATGGATTGAATGTTTTAATGTGATCTGGTTAATTTGTGCGAAATTAGTTGACGATTTCTTGGAATTGGAATCCTCAAGTTTCAGGATTGAATGCTTCAAGTTTCAGCAATGTGAATTAATAAAATTTCCATGGATTGAATGTTTCAATGTGTTGAATTTATTTATATTAAAAAATATTTTAAATAATTAAAATTTATACTTTACTTAAAAAATTGTAACAGTGATAATAACAAAAAAAATTATAATGACAAAAGCTTCCAGTGGTTATATTACTAAAATCCAAGAAAACTTTCGGTTAAATTAAAAGAAAAATATTATTATAAAAATCAAAAATATAAAATAGATAGTAAATAGATACACGGTTAAAGTATTCAATGTGTAAAGATTCAAAATTCAAAACCCAATAAACATAAATCTAACTAAAGATTGACATAACTCAAACCAAATGCAATTCCCCAAATAATTTTAACAACTCAAACTCTAAACCACTTCTTCTTAATCAGAAGAATAATCCCACACATCATGGACATAGTCCATAAAAAACATAAAAGGTTATATTCGATAAGTTACATTAACATAACTGTCACACATTTGACAAAACTGCAGTGTTGTTCTTGTAAACTTGATCTGAATATATTGTAATCTTTGGTTTCTTCGATAATAATAATACCAATATCTTAAGCATGGATTTGTAAATATAATCTGAATAGATGGTAAACTTGGTTTTTTTTTACAATGATAATACCACTAGCTCTGTTATCTTTTTTATTATTTTAATTTGGGCTGGGGTAATCTGAATAGATGGTAAACTTGGTTTTTTTTTACAATAATAATACCACTAGCTCTGCTATCTTTTTTATTATTTTAATTTGGACTCAGTACCCGAGCGCAGATAATGATAAAAACTTCTTGTATTAATGATAATGACAAAAACCTCTAATTACCACTGAAACCTTAAACCTTCATTCTAATTAAAAACAAAAAATTATTTTTATAAATATTAAGATAAAAATCAAAGATGTAGATTAGATAGTAAATAAGTGCACTGTTGAAATACTCTCGTGTAAAGATCCAATATTCAAAACCCGATAAGCATAAATCTAACTATATTGAAAAATGACATGACTCAAATCAAATGCAATTCCCAACTAATTTTAACTTCAAACTCTAAACCGCCTCTTCTTAATCACAAGACTAATCCCACACATCATTAAAAAAAACATAGAAGGTAAATATTTGATAATTTAGATTAACATAACTGTCAACGCCCTAATAAATATACATATATGTATCCCCGAGAAAACTGCAGTGTTGTTCTTGTAAACTTGATCTGAAAATACGGTAATCTTTGGTTTCTTCGATTATAATAATACCAATATCTTGCGCATGGATTTGTAAATTTATCTGAATAGATTGTAAACTTGGTTTTTTGGACAATAATAATACCACTATCTTGAGTTTTACCGCTCCGTTATCTTTTTCATTATTTTAATTTGGGCTAAGCACCTGAGCGCAGATGAAGGGAGACGTCAGAGGCTGTAAGCCAATTAAAGGTCGAGCCGGCAGTCACGGAACTGTCCGGGAAGATCCGAGAAGTTTTCCATGTCGGGTTTCTGTGTCCGGAGCAGTGGGTTTGTCGGTTGTTGTGAAGGCCTCGGGCAACGTAGCACTGTTCGCATGTTTCGCCCTATCGGCGCATAGATGGAGGACTACGCTCATTTTTTATGTAGCGTGGGCCAACAGAAGATTGCCCAACTAGTAAGGTTTTTATGGTGTAATTTCTCTAAATTCTGGCAGAAATTTATTGAAAAGAGAAGTTTGATTGCTAACTTTGCACAACTGAAGTGCTCTAGAGGTTTTAGAGGGTGCTGAATCTATATATAGAGTCAAAAAACCAGTTTGAATAACAAAAACCAAGATTTTATCTCAAAAATTTTCACCGGATTCCGGCACCTGAAACTTCAAAAAATGTCGCACTAAAGATAACTCCATTGCCCAATCTTGTGGGGCACGCGGAAGTTGTTTACACAAACCCTAGCCATCGAGCAGAAGTCCGTGCGCAGAGCTAACGCTAGGCATCTTCTTCTTTGATGGGCTGCTCGAAGCTTTCACAGGAAACTCTTTTCCTGAACTATAAGTCCACCACACTCTTACCTTCATCTAAGCGATTCTTCGCAACGGTGTTGGGCGAGAGTCTTAGCTAAAGGTCCTATGGATTTTCTTCCATTCACTCTATCTGTCTTGGTTCAGAGCCAAAGTCTTGAGTTCTTCGGTGAGTGAGAGCGAGATAGCGATGTTCATTGGATAGGTAGGGTCAAGCTTTAAA
This sequence comes from Pinus albicaulis, assembly GCA_034641835.2. Lineage (NCBI taxonomy): Eukaryota > Viridiplantae > Streptophyta > Pinopsida > Pinales > Pinaceae > Pinus > Pinus albicaulis. The sequence continues at coordinate 993,497,907 of CM076570.1, read as the reverse complement.
CGAACACCTGTAAATAGGAAAGGATGGCACATTGTTTGGCAGCGACTTTCGAATCTAAGAGAGGGATCAAATATTGTAGGGAGGAGGCAGGAAAAGCCCATTGCAGTGTTATGGTCTCTCCTCCGGTGAAACACTGGCATGCTGAGTTGGACAAAACAATTCAAAGGCATCAGCCCCACTAGATGTATTTGTCTGACTGACACAACCAGACATGTAGATTTGTGAAATTGGTAAAAAGAGATAAATGCTTCCATGAGTGCACGAATATGAGAATTACCCTTCGAGTTAACTCTATCAAACAGCTTCTTAAAGGATGGCAACCCACATCTAAGCATTGTAGATGTAGATAATGTATCGCCCCTATCCAACCTCACAGTTCTTTTCTTGCAGATTCTCCTTAGGAAAGTGAATGGAAACTGAATACCCCCCACGGAAAAAGAACAAAGAACAGAAGAAACCATGATTTCTGTGGACAGAAGTTTCACAACCTCAATCAATCTAGTTTAAGGTCAATAGAAAGTATTCGTTCAGGTCCCTTCCTCTCCCCTCGCTGCCTTTTCTTTTAACCATCAAAGGGTTTATAATTGCACTCATCGGAATTAGAATTTAGCACTAACAAAGCAACATCGACTTAACAAAGAAAAAAATCCGGAGGCACCCGCACTTGAAGTTGCCTATGTTGGAATATTTAACATTCCAGAACAACAATGGAGAATAAAATTCCCCCTCTTCAACACAGAGAAAATATAAAAAAAATTCTCACTGGAGACAGAGTTTTCACTGTAAAAACTATTTCATTTAACTTCAAAAACTTGGTTACAAAATCACCTCTGGTAGAGGAATACAAAAACTTTTATTTGCTTCAAAACACGAGTTCAAAAACAACTCTCCTCTCCTAAGAATTTCACTCACGGACAAATACTGCAGTCTCTTAAAAAAAATGAATGCTGCTTCTTTGTGCCATTTCAAAATTCTGTTACAACTGTTGTGCACATCAAATTTTACCTTGCTTTGTGTGTAAAAATAAAACTTTCATGAACTATGCCTTTCTTTGTGTGCTATCTTGATCTTTTAACCTGTTTGTGTAAAAAAATTAAAAACTACAATATGAACTCACGGGCCCTTTTATTTTATAACTCAATATGCCTCAGCACTTTTTCATTATATAAAAAAAAACTATTTTAAAATAAACTATTTTAAAAACTTTAAAATAAAAAAACTAAAATCAAAGTTTTGAATATGGCCCACGGCCCTTTCATTTTGCAATGCACGTTTTATATATATGATATATATATATGAGAAACATATATATATGCATATGTGTACTGTACGCATTCAACATTAAAACAACTTTGACTTTGTATCGAACCATGAACCGGACGCCAAACAAAGATTTAACCAAACTGTATAAAAATTCCGCGTGCCAAAAGTGATTGCAGACGTCAGCAAGTTTGTGATGCGGGATTTTTATTAAATCCGCTTCATAAATTTCCTCGGGTCCGATTTTTGGGCTCACGTACGGATGAAATTGTGATGCGGGATTTTCATTAAATCCGGCTTAATACAATTCAGGTCCGGGTTCATACGGCGATGAAGTTGATTGATCATCCAAAATGGAAGGCGGCTTCTTACAGTGTCCTGCAAGACATAAACGGAAGGCGGCTTACGAACAGAAATGGAAGGTGGTTGCCGAAATCTGCACGGCTGAAAGTAATTTTCAACACTCCCCCTTACTTTTAGATGCTTGGTTATCAGTCATACCCAGACATTTCCTCAAAAACTCAAAACTCTTCTGCCCCAATGGCTTGGTCAGAATGTCGGCAAACTGCTCCTGAGTTCTGCAGTGTTCCAAAACAATTTCACCATTGTTTACCAATTCTCTGATGTAATGAAATTTTGTGTCAATGTGTTTCGTTCTCTTGTGAAACACAAAATTCTTGGATAATGCAATAGCTGAGATATTGTCACAATAAATCACTGTCCCTTTTACCTGCTCTTAGCACAAACTTCTTAACATCCTCCTCATCCAAATTGCTTGACAAGTTGCTGCTGTAGCTGCCACATATTCTGCCTCTGCTGTAGACAATGCTACAATGGGCTGTTTTTTAGAAGCCCATGAAATGGCTCCTGAACCCATGTGAAAAACATAACCAGAAGTGCTCTTCCGATCATCTACACTTCCAGCCCAATCACTGTCAGTGTATCCAAATAAATCTGAATTTTCTGAAGTAGTATATAAAATACCAAATCTTTTTGTACCTTTAACATACCTCAAAATTCTCTTCGCTGCCTGCCAATGTGCATCCTTTGGCTTCTCCATAAATCTGGAAATTAAGCTAACAGCATGCATTATGTCGGGCCTAGTTGCAGTCAAATACATGAGGCTGCCAACTATGCTCTTATACAAGCTAGGATCAAAATCCTTGCTACTGTCCTCTCTGCTGAGTTTTAATCCCATCACTGTGGGAGTGATCGCTGATTTTCTCTCCTGCATATTAAATCTTTCCAGCACTTCATTAACATATTTTGCTTGTGAGATAAAAATCCCATTTTCATCTTGTTCTACTTCTATTCCTAAGAAGTATTTCAACAAACCCATATCAGTCATTTCAAATTCTTCTTTCATGACTGTTTTAAAATTTTCAATAAGGTAATTATCATTACCTGTGAAAATAACATCATCAACATATAAAACTACAATCAACATTTTACCATCTTTTTCTTTGATGTAGAGCGTGGGTTCTCCCTCACACTTTTCAAATCCATTTTCCAGTAGATAGGAATCTATCCTACTGTACCATGCTCTTGGCGCTTGCTTCAGCCCATAAAGAGCTTTCTTCAACTTGCACACTTTGTGCTCTTCGCCTTTCTTCTCATAGCCTAGAGGCTGTTCAATGTAAACCTCTTCCATTAACACTCCATTTAGGAATGCTGACTTCACGTCCATTTGGTAAACTTTCCACTTGTTTTGTGCTGCTATGGACAGCACTGCTCTCACGGTTTCCATTCTAGCAACCGGTGCAAAAGTTTCCTCATAATCTATCCCATGCTTCTGCTTATACCCTTTGACAACAAGTCTTGCCTTGTGTCTCTCTATTTTGCCTTCAGCATTACTCTTCGTCTTGTAGACCCATTTAACTCCAATGACATCTTTACCTTTTGGGAGTTCAACCAAATCCCATGTCTTGTTTCTTTCTATGGCATTAATCTCATCATCCATAGCTTCTATCCATTTATTTTCCTTAATAGCTTCTTCAAAGTGGATAGGGTCTTCAACATGACAATATAAAGCAAACAAAGAATTGATACCTTCATTTGCTGCCTCTTGTGCATAAATGTCATTCAAATTTCTGAACTTCTTACCTCTTTCACTTGATGTACAAATGTTTGAAGAAGCACTTGAATTTCCTCCTTGTGGTGTGCTTGGAGAAGAACTCTCATTTCTCCTCAAGGGTGTCTCTTGCTGCTCTTGTGTTGGTGCTGCTGTTTGGGGATGTATTTCAACCAATTCATCATCATCTTCATCATGAGATAAACAGTGTTTAACATTCACTGTTTTCTCTATGCTTCCATCCCAAGCTTCCTCCTCAATAAACTGAACATCTCTGCTCACAATAAACTTCTTAGTGGATGGGTTGTATAACCTGTAGGCCTTGGATTCCTCACTGTATCCAATGAAAATACATTTCTCCCCCTTGCTGTCCAACTTCTTCCTTAACTGATCCGGAATGTGTGCATAAGCCACACATCCAAAAACCTTCATATGTGTGACACTTTGCTTTGTGCCACTCCATGCCTCTTCCGGCACTTTGTTCATCATTGCTTTTGTAGGGCACCTATTCAAAAAGTACGCTGCACAATGTACAACTTCAACCCAATAATCATTAGGCAAATGCTTTGCCTTTAACATACTCCTCACCATGTCCATTATGGTTCTATTCTTCCTTTCGGCTACTCCATTTTGCTGCGGAGTATATCTAGTTGTAAACTTCTTTTGAATACCATTTTCTCTACAAAAACGTAGAAAATATTTAGAGATATACTCACCTCCTCTATCAGTCCTTAGAACTTTGATGTGCAGCCCACTCTGGTTTTCCACAAGTGCTTTGAAATTGCAAAATTTTTCAAACACTTCACTTTTATTTTTCAAAAAGTAAACCCAAGTTTTTCTTGTAAAATCATCTATGAATGTTAACATGTAGTCGCTGCTAGCAAGCGATGGAGTTTGCATCGGTCCACACAAATCTGAGTGGACAATCTCTAAGGGTGCCTTTGCCCTTATGCTTTTCCCGGAAGGAAAACTTTCTCTGTGTTGTTTCCCAAGAATACAACCTTCACAAAGGCTGTCCGGTTTCTCTATCAATGGTAAACCTCGTACCATTCCTTTTCTATTTAACAAATTAAGACCTCCAAAGTTGAGATGTCCAAATCTCAAGTGCCACAACCAATTTTCATCTTTTGGTTCGCTTTGGATAGCCTATTTTGCCACTGCTGCTATCTTTTCTTCATTTTTCAGATCTGCTCTCATTCTAAGAGGGAACATTCTGTTCCTTGTCATCTTCACTTCAGCAATACATTGTTTGCTGGGTGGTTTGTCCATGATGGTACAAACATCATCATCAAAAAACACATTGTACCCCTTTTGAACAAGCTGTCCAATACTTAAGAGGTTACACTTCATTCCTGGAACATAATAGACATCTGATATGGATTTCTTTGCACCTTTTCTTGTTGGAACATTTACATTCCCTTTTCCCATAACAGACACTTTACTATCAGTCCCTAGTGTGACTTGTGACTTCACACTCTCATCTAGCATAGAAAACATTGCTAAGTTTCATGTCATATGGTTACTGCAACCGGAGTCTAGAAACCATAAATCCTCATTCTTTTCTTCAGCCATATTACAAGCCAAAAACAAATTATCTTGGCTGAGATTTTCTCTAGTGAAATTTGCACTAGTTCTACTTCCCATATCATGCTGCTTCTTTCTACATTCATTAGAATAATGACCATATTTTTTACAATAGTGACATTGGACATTGGACTTATCATACCTCTGTCCTTGAGCATTCTGCTGACCACTCTGCTGGCTGCTGCCTTGGCCTTGATGCTGATTTGGATTGCTGCATCTTCCTTGAGCATTTGCTGGACTGTTCCTTCCACCTCTGTTTTGGCTTCTGCCTCTTCCTCTTTTGTTTCCTCTGCCTTGCCCTCTTCCTCTTCCAAAAGACATCTGGGTCTTAAAGGCATGTTCCAGAGATGAGTTTTCACTTCTACCCAATCTCTGCTCATGAGTCATCAGTGATGCATGTAGCTCATCCACTGTGAACTTTGTGAGATCCTTAGTCTCCTCTATGGTGGTGACAATCACATCGAATCTTGAGGGTAGACTCCTCAAGAGTTTTTCCACAATCCTCTTCTCTTCGAGAGTCTCTCCATGAGATCTTATTTGTGTGACCATTCCAATCACATGAGTGAAGAATGAGTCAATAGTATCTGACTCTTTCATGCAGAGAGTCTCAAAGTCTCTCCTCAGCAACTGAAGTTTTGCTGTCTTCACTTTTTCCATGCCTTGATAGGCTGTCTTGAGATTTTCCCATGCTTCTCTGGATCTCTTGGCTGCTGCTATCCTTGGAAACACACTCTCATGCACTGCCTGATACAATAAGAAGAGAGCCTTGGAGTCTTTCTTCCTATTGCTCTTCAGCAACTCTCTTTCTGCCTGAGTTAAATCTTCAAACTCTTCTTCATTTGCTGGCTCTTCAAAGCCAACCTCAACAAATTCCCATAAGTCTTGGGAGACAAATAGAGCTCTCATAGTTATTGACCAGTAGTCATAATTTTTCCCATTAAACATTGGGAGATGGACATTTCCCATACCCATACCAGTGCTGGCTCCAGCCGTTCTACACTCTTAACTATGATTAAAAAAAAACTTGACTGTGTATGTAAAACAGCTCACTGTTCTGCAATAGTGACTCAAAAAATGTATAGAGAAATACCTTTGGATTCTTTGGCTGAGTCTTCACACTGATGGAGAAGCTGCTGCAACAAAGAACTCCTTTCCTTCAGCTTCTTTGATCTTCAAAGAGCCTGGACTAGCTCTGATACCATGTTGCAATATTTAAAATTCCAGAACAACAATGGAGAATAAAATTCCCCCTCTTCAACACAGCGAAAATATTAAAAAATTTCTTCACTGTAGACAGAGTTTTCACTGTAAAACTATTTCATTAAACTTCAAAAACTTGGTTACAAAATCACCTATGACTGAGGGAATACAAAAGACTTTGACTGCTTCAAAACACAGTTCAAAACACAACTCACACTCTCTAAAATTTCACTCTGGAAAAATACTCTATCTCTTCAAGAAAATGAATGCACTGCTGTGCCATTCAAAATTCTGTTACACTGCTGTGCACATCAAATTTTTACACTGCTGTGTGTAAAAATAAAACTTACAAACTGAACTATGCACTGTTGTGCTATACCGGTCTTTTTACTTCTGCTGTGTAAAAAGAATTAAAAACTTACAATATGAACTCACGGGCCCTTTTTTTTTAACACAATATGCCTCAGCACTTTTTCATTATATAAACAAACTATATTAAAATAAAACTATTTAAAACTAAAAAAAATAAAAAAACTAAAATCAAAGTTTTGAATATGGCCCACGGCCCTTTCATTTTGCAATGCACGTTTTATATATATGATATATATATATGAGAAACATATATATATGCATATGTGTACTGTACGCATTCAACATTAAAACAACTTTGACTTTGTATCGAACCATGAACCGGACGCCAAACAAAGATTTAACCAAACTGTATAAAAATTCCGCGTGCCAAAAGTGATTGCAGACGTCAGCAAGTTTGTGATGCGGGATTTTTATTAAATCCGCTTCATAAATTTCCCCGGGTCCGATTTTTGGGCTCACGTACGGATGAAATTGTGATGCGGGATTTTCATTAAATCCGGCTTAATACAATTCAGGTCCGGGTTCATACGGCGATGAAGTTGATTGATCATCCAAAATGGAAGGCGGCTTCTTACAGTGTCCTGCAAGACATAAACGGAAGGCGGCTTACGCTGCACAGTTCTGCACCCAAAACTGGAAGGTGGCTGCCTCCTGTACTGAGCAGCGCTGAGAGTAATTTCAACAGCCTACCCTACGAACCTCATCAGGACAAGCTGAGAGCCAAATATCACAATAAACTTAGAAAAAAGTGAACCTGGAAGCCCAATAAACCTAGTTAGAAACAATACATCAGAACTAGCTGAGAGCATACTCAATCACATTAAACTCAATAAAAAGTGCACCTCCAAGCCAAATAAACCCACCTAAAAAAGGACAAATCACAATCAATAAATGGGGCTAAACCTGGCTAAAAAACGGACAAACCACAATCAATAAATGGGGCTGTCTACAACTAGGAACGGAGGATTTCATTGAATTATTTGGACAATTGTTTCAAACTACTGTTTCCATCCTCTCACCTTTGCCTTTATTTCTCCTTTCCTATTCACTTGGGACTTCCCTCAAAAGGAAGGAAAGAAAGGTTATTGGCCAATGAGAGTTGGTACGTGTTCCAGCAGAGATCAGGCTGCGTCAGCAGCAGACAGATTAGTCAAACATTACACATATGTTTAAGCTCGCTCTGCAAATATCATTTTATTCTCGTCCAATCAACTAGATGAAAGGACAATGAATTATTTTAAATTTTTTTTTGGGTTTTTAGTGATTTTGGGCTAGTGGTACAACCCACATGCAGTGAAATGTGAAAATAAATTAAGAAAATTCAGAAGTATTTGATTACAAACAAATTCAAAATTAAAAGTGCAGTTTTTTGAGCTATTTTGTTAAGTGAAACAAAGGCTGCTCCTATTAAAGCAATTGCTATGGTGCGGGTCATAAGGTATTTAAAAAAATTGAGCAAATGGAAAAGGGCAGATGGCCTGAGGTTGTGTTTAATGACATATTGTGCAAAAGCAAATAACAAATGGTTTATCAAATGGGGCATTTGCTTGAGCATGTGTACACAAACATTAAGAAAAAGTATTATATTGAAGAGTTTAATTCCACTCATAATCACCAACAAAAAGGGTACATAGGGGCCAATATTTATTAGAGAGCCAAAATTCTTATTGCGCAATTAAGGACTAATTCTCATCAACTCTGTTGTGAAACAGGGCGCTGGAAAAGACCAAAAGAAGTGCGGGAAGAAAGAGTACGTATTTTTTGCTCTTCCTCAAAAATGGAAACAGAAAAACATTTTATTTTAGAATGTGAGACCCTCAAAAACAGCAGGGAAAGTGTCCAGAAGCTAGGAGAGTTTATTGTGAAACTTCACAGGAAAAAGGCTGAATACAAAAGCCAGATAAAAAAAGAAATCTGTGCACTAAATTATCTTTAACCTCCTAAATTTTAAAATATCTTCTTCTTCTTCATTAATTCCTGAGTACCAAGTATTTACCAAAAATATCAACAAAATAAATGGTGCACAAAATGACACAAAATGTTAAAACAACTAGCCCCTGCTGTTTCCCGTGTTCCTTTTCCGTTCGGCAGTAGACCCCGAAATAAAGTGATAGACTCCATTCGGCAGTAGAGACCGAAATAAAATGATAGACTGAACTCGTCTATGACTGGATTGCCTTCTTCCAAACTATATTTATAGATATAAACTTTTATAATTGTCTTATAAATTATATAAATTCCCGTTAATCATAAACAAAAATTTCACATTTCCCTTTATAAAAAATAATTAGATATATACAAGCTCCATTCCATTCTGTTATATACCCAACATTTTAATGTTAAACAATAACTTAAAAGAAAAAAAATAAATAAAAGAAATACCCACGCATAAGAATCTAAATATAAAACTAACCACAAAAAATGTATACAATGCACAGGCTTGAATTGCATGTTTTTAATTCAAAACTACTCTTCTTCAAAATAACGAACTTTCGCATATCCGAAAATTTATCCAATGCACAGGCTTGAATTGCATGTTTTTAATTCAAAACTACACTTCTTCAAAATGACGAACTATCGCATGTCCGAGCATTACATTGCTTTATTCCAACCCTAGTATTCTTAAATAGCTATGTATATCTGGGCATTACATAGTTTTATTCCAAACCTATTCTTTATTTATAAAAAAACCTGTGCCATGCAATGGAATTCCTACGCATCATCACTTAACTGAGATATTCGTGATTCTCTCGCCATTCAACCACGATGGACGCTGTCAACAGGTCACCGACCAGTCTTTAACTCGCGCGGGCAGAATTTCAACACGTTCTCCACGATCTTATGCAAGAGTTCCCTGTATGTTCATATTCAGAGGGTAAGATAACTATCGAGAATCCTACAGACTATAAGCTATAACGGATTTACACAGATTAGGATAGCAATGGATATACTCACATATTCGAGGCCTCCAGCTCCAAGCCGCTTATATTTGCAACATGAGACAGAGCATCTCTCCAACTCTGAATTCTTTTCTTGTCGTATTTATGTGTCTGTTCGTGTGCGCCAAGGGCTTTATCGTACGCTCCGCTATTATTTTCGCCCGTGCACACGAGTTCAGGTTTGACATCGTAAAACACAGGAATGATGATAGCCCCCGACTTTACCATAAGGACGAGTTCATCGAGGCAAAAAACCGATTCTGCATAATTTGGAGAGAGTAAGACTACATGAACCGAGGCGACACCAATAGCGACTTTTATTTGATCCCAAATGTTGCATCCAACCCGCATTTCGCCCTGGTCAAGAAAGACTCGCAACCCCCGGGATTGAAGACTATCGTAGAGAGGCAGGGCCAAAGCGTGTTTAAGGTCTGCGACTCTATAATTTATGAACACATCATAATGGGTATAAGAAGTGGACGCAGACCAGCCCGCCGAGGAAGGACGACGGATAGTCGTATCCTTTGCCAGTAGAATTGCTGTTAATATTGCAAGAAATGCTGTTGATATTAAGATGACGCAGACGCAGGAAGACATATAGACGTAAGAAAATATATGATGAAGGGCGGTTGTGAGTTGTAATATTGCGATCTCGATGAATGGATGCAGTGACAGAAATAATAACAACCCTAACATGATGCGCAGGCGGGCAGGCAGATCCATGGAAGGTCCTTTGAAGCACAGCGTAAACTGTAAGCAAGGGAGCGTGTGCCTTACAATAAAAAATGCGCCCGTTTTGATATTGTGCTTGTCTGGTCTGGTAGATTTGATGTCCAGCCTCTACATTCAGCCGTTGCTGACCACCGCAGACCGCCAATCGGTACAAGTGACTGTGCATTCAGTTGTTCAGATCTTCTAAAATTTATAACTACTTTTTGTAACAACTGGCATGGTCGTATCTTTATCTTATGTTACTCAGGTCTGAAATTCAGAGTGTACAGCCAGTCACTTTCAAGGAGTCCTGGTTGTATCTTCTGTCCTCTGTTAAAAAATTGACTGATGGTAACAAGTGGCAAAGTCGGTGAAGATTGTGCATTCAATTGTTATGTTATAAAAATTTAGATATTCATGTATTCAAATTAGATTGTAAATGAAATGAGACTAAAAATAGACTGGTTTTCAGTGTTTTGGTTCTGTAGACATTTTCTTATTCAAATTAATGAATAAATTAATGATGAGCTGGTCCAACCTTCCAACCGTCCAATGCCATGTATGATAAAGTCACTTTCAAAAAGTCGTGGTTGCATCGTTCTGACTTCTGTTATTCAGTTCTATGATATCTAGACCGATGGGAACATGCGACACAGTACTGTGATTGTTGAGTATTCTTTTGTTCAGGTCCACAGAAATTAAGATTGATGATAGCGTGTGGCAAGTCATTTTCGGGAATAACCCAACATTGAAGATAAGGAAGTTAAGTTGGTAAGATGTCACTTTTAAAAAGGGTATATTGTAATTGATTTAAGTCTAATTAGTTGGACTTTTAGTAGTTAATTATAACATGTGGCAAAGTCGCTTTCAATAGTAATACAGGAAAACATGTGGCAAAGTCACTTTCAAAGAATATTACAGCATTCAAGATAAGAAAGTTGATATGTTATATCTGGACTTTCATTAGTTGATGATAACGTGTTACGAAAAGTCCAGCATTCAAGATATCAAAATGTCGTGTTAGGAATAATCCAGCATTCAAGAGATATCAGAATGTCTCATAATCCGGAAATGCTTCAACATGATATGAAAGAGCTAATAAGATATGATAAACATGATATGAAAGTTAATAAGATGTTATGAAATGCTTGAACATGATATGAAAATTAATAAGATTCATAAGATGTTATAAACATGATATGAAAGTTAATAAGATGTGAAATGCTTGAACATGATATCATAATTAATAAGATGTTATTTTTATAAACAGATAAACAGGTTATGCTACAATAGATTTAAGTCAAATTTGATTTTTATTAATTTATTGTTAAAAAAAATTATAAAGTTGAATAATTTTTTCTGAAATTTAAATATAAAATTAAATATTTTGAAAATTTGTAGATAATTTTGAAACTTTTAAAATATAATTTTATTTTTATTGATTGATGTGCATTAATTTATTAATTTTGTATCATCTTAAAAATTCAGATATAAAATCTATTTTAAAAAATAGGAGAAAATTTATTATCTATTAGCTCTTTGATCTTCGCCGCCAAGGCATTCCATACATTGTATTTTTATATTCCTGCATTGTATCTTTTATATTATGTCGGCAATCTGAAAAAAATGATTTTTTATGCTTACCGATATTTGCCGATATTACCGATAAGATGTTTTCTGGACCCTCGCCGATATTTTGCCGATACCGATATTATCAACACTGATATAAACAGAAAAACATAAAATAACTCACCACGCATATCTTTCCCCAGGAATCTTGATGATCCAGTATGAAGTCCCCTCCTCAATAACACTATACCTAACAGCACAACAGCATGGTTGACATCCAGAAAATTAAGGTCACAACCACATTAATCCTTTCACATACAGTGGCCTCACATGAAAGCCTCACAGTGCACAAAGTTGGAAAGTTTTGGATGCAGTGAGAATCCGCAGTTTCATGGCTAGGCAATCCTTCACTTGGGTCCAATATTTTTCATAATGATTATAAACTTAACCAACAAGGTAAAACCTCATCAACCTTTACCTATTTTGATGTACTTTGAATGTTTCAATTAAAAAATCTGTGGACAATCAGCTTCTACAAACTCACTTTTCTCTAGACTCAAATCCAGAACTACATTTTTGTCTAGAATAGTTCTTTCTAATCAAAATGTCTTTTAGTCTTTAGTGATGATTTTCCCTGTACCATGGGGCCTTGGCCACAAGTTGTTCTGGTGAAAAATCCTTTCTTGTAACATCAGAATTCCTCAATGAGTAATTTGGAATGCCTCAGTGACAGGGTATACTAAACCCATAGCAGATTTGAGTTCATCTTCTGCCTTTCTTGTAAAATCAGAAGTCCTGAATGAATGAAATGCCCCACTGACGGGCCACACAAGACCCAGCCAATTTGAGTTCATCTTCTACCATTCTTGTGAAATCAAAATTCCTTAATGAATATCACGGAATGACTCAGTAACAGGGCAAACTAGACCCACGGGAGATCTGAGTTCATCTTCCGCCTCCTGTACACCATTTGTCCAGCATAAAATCCATGCACTTCATCATTGTATTTATTGAAATAGTTGCATATATCAATGAGATAGGCTACTTCCAACAAAATGTAAAGCAAAGCTACATTCTTACAAATAAAGACAAATATGATGATGGAAAACAGGAATTACCAAACTGATGTTGACACTACTAGCAACCTTTGCACCAATATTGTTTTTACAAACACCATTGTTAGTTTTGTAAGGTTAACTGTCCTCAACGTCAAGCCCTTCGATGAATATACTCAAATGCTTTGGATGGCAGGCCACCATTGCATCCAAAATTATTAACTGCATTGGCACAGTGACTCAACTGTTATTCAGACACTGTTGAGATTTTGGGGTGTTGGGATAGCATCGGATGTGCTCTAGCTCCCAAACTTTCTGGAGAGACTAGAGTACATAAGATCTCCAAGACCAGAAAGTGTTTTAAGAAATTCCATCATGTTTAAGAGATTTAATTAATTAATCTTTTTAATTAAGGACCCTAAGTCTAACTTAGGAAAATTAGAAGATTAAAGGTAATTAAATTAAACATGTGATGAGAACGACTTAAGTGACGCGGATCAAGCATCTTCTAATCTTAGCCGTCGATTCAAGATTAGATCACATCCGTTGATGTTTCAATGAGAAAATTATAAGAGGAGGGCTTGGGGTCAGTTGGAGAACACACACACTGGCAGAGCACTGAAGCTAAGCTGGAATTCTAGAACATGATTTGCTAAGAATTTCATAAGTGTTTCAGCTGCAGCAAGGGGCAGTGTTGGCATGGGGGATGGTCTAGTCCCAGACCAATAGTACAACAAGGGCAGAGAAGGAGCATACCAGGGCAGTGCAGAGGCAGCAGCCATGCAAAGCAGCCGAGAACCCAGCAGGGACATCGCAGAGGCTGCAGGAGGCCAAGAGGGCTAACGCAGGCCCAGCTAGGGTAGCACAGGGGCAACATAACCCAGTCTAGGGTGACGCAGAGCCTTTCTGAGAAGCATAGAGGCTGACGCAGGCCAGGCAAGTTGACGTAGAGAGCTTCAGAGTAGCGCTGGGGTTCTAGAGGCCGAAAAATGGTTGAGTTCTGTAAATCCCGTCTGAGGGTGTGAATCAGTCAGTTTTTCTATTTTTGGGATAGATGTATTGCTGCCGTTTATATTTCTCTGCCAGGTTAACCAATTTGGTGCCCAGATTTGTTGTACTTAGAATCTGCTTAATAATAAAAACCCTCTAGAAGCTAGCAGCAACAGTTTTCCCGCATTGGATTTTTTGGGAACATTTGTCCAGAAAATCCTTGTGTGTCACTTTGTCATTGAGCATGTTATTCAGTTTAGATCTGCATGTGTAGGCTGTTAATGTCTTTACTTCGATGTTAATGCTGAATTTTTCAGATTAATAACTTGTGTAAGTAGGAGAAGTAAATCAAGAACTTAACAGTAGTGTTTATGTAGTTAAGATTCAGAAATTTTCACAGATAACAGTATTATTCAGACAGAATAACAGTATTTTCTATTCCCTGAGTACAGGCAGACTCTAGTTCTGCAGAAGTGCTGCAATATTCAATCAAGTTATCAACATGACTTTGGTCTACCAGAGTTCTCAATGACTCATAGATTTGATTGTTTCTCCATAATTAGAGTACTTTTTCTAAAACTAATTAACATTTAGTTGAGCATCTACCTGAATGTCCAGCAGGATCCACACTTGAATTGACTATTGACAAGCCTCGTATGCTTTCCTTTCTCCAATCTTTCTGTTACACCAGTCCAATCAAACAATGACATTAAATAATAAATCATAAATATTGTTATGATTCTACACATTACAATTACCAAAGAAGGAAGAAGTAAGATTGATCCAATCATACAAGAAAGTTGAAAAAGTGTATCTTGGCACAAAGACATTATATTAGCCTTCTGGTGCAAAAAATCTAATATTCTGTGTGCAGTGTTTACCAATGTCTTGAAATTCCTTTATATACCTATAGGTTTCCCATAGGGGAAACTATTTCCGAAATAAAAAATAGGTTGCCTTAAAATAGGCACAGATAGAGCTCATGGAAGACAAGACCAATCTACTCCACTATACAGTATATCCACCATAGAATCCTCTAAACAGAATTGTATACTTTGTATGATGAGAGTCAGTAAGACTGAAATATACACATAAAGAGGCTTTGAAGACTTTCATTACCTGCAATGAGTTTATTAAGAGTATTATTGTATTAAGGTTACCTTCGCAGCTATGTAGCAGGAAATGCTGCGCTCTCCCCCCCCGCCCCCAAGATATCAGGCATGTTTCAGTACGAAAACTTTGAAATGCATGTCAGGTGCTGTACAGCGATCTCAGGCCATACAATGCACACATGACCCACAATTTTTCCTCGGACCCACAAAAATTGTTTATTAATGTTTTATTCTGTTCATTTTGATAATACTTTTTTAGAGATTTCTAGAAGCCTCTAGAAATAAAAAACTTTCTTTCAAAAGAGGGTGTCCCTTTCATTTTTCCTCACACTGTTTGAGGCTTGAGCAAGGGACTCAGAAAAGGAAATTGAGCAAGGGTGATTACAGCAAGGGGGATTTGAGCAAGGGCAACTTCAGCAAGAAATGATTTAGATTATTAGGTTGCTACAGCCATCCTATGCTGTTTTGTAGTGTTTTGGGCAGCTATAGCCATAATGTTTGGTTGTTTTGTGGTGTTTTGCATAGGTACAGCCATAGTTTTGGTTGTTTTGTATTGCTTTTGGACTGCTGCAGCTATCCTTGTTGCTGTTTTATGGTGTTTTTGGAAAACTACAGCCATTATTGTTGCTGTCTTGTGGTGTTTTTGGCAGCTACAGCTATAGTTTTTGGCTGTTTTGCGGTGTTTTTGAACAGCTACAGCCATCATTGGGTTCTGTTTTGTGGTGTTTTTTGGGCAACTTCAACTACATAAAACTTCTTGTGGTAAGAAGCTAGCAATTTTTAATTTATTTAGTTTTTTCTAGGAGTGCATTTCTAAGGTTTTTCTAAACCTTAAAGAAATAATTAACTTTATTCTTTCTTTTTTCATCTTATTTATTGCAGATTTGTTTTCGTATTTTTTTTGCCACAATAATGGCTTTCAATCAAGGTGTTTCCACTAGAGTGCCCAAGAGAAACACAAGGACTGACTTCTATCCTGTTTGGAAACATATAGCAAAGGTTTCCAAAATAGTAGGTGGCAGTGCATGGGACTGGATACGAAATTTGCGTCAGAAACTTTACAAGGGCTCTTACCCAAAGAAAGGAGGATGTATGAGATTGGACAAGAAGATGCTGACAGGCTTGAAAAAAGATATGATCAGCTTGCCAATGCTAATCTGCAGGCTCCAAACACTGAGCCAAGGATTATGCTTGAAGTAGGGAAGAGGAGAGCAAGTCAGCAACTACATGAACCAGCATCAAAAAATGTTAGGAGTCCATCAATTCAAGAGAGTAATCTAGCTAAAATGATCCATGCTCAAGTGAGAGGAAAAATTGAATCAAGAGTGGCAAGGGTCATCTATGCTTCTGGTATTCCTTTCAATGTGGTTCAGTCTCCTTATTAGCAAGACCTATTGAGGGCAATTAATGCAATTCCTCAAGGGTTCAAGGGGCCTAACTATGAAAAAAACTGAATTGAACTTCTCAAAAAGGAGAAAGAGTTTGTGTAGGATGTTTTAGCACCTATTCATTCTTCATGGAGTAGCTCTTGGGTTAGCATTATCTCAGATGGATTGAAAAATACTAGGTGTAGGTCCTTAATTTTCTTTAAAGCTGAAGGTTTGGGAGGTAAAGAACATTCCATTCATTTTTGATATTTTGCTCAAATCTATTGAGCAAGTAGGACCTACTAAGGTGGTGCAAGTAGTCACAGATAATGCATCGGTTTGCAAAGCTGCAGGGCTGATTATTGAGAAGAGATATGATCACATTTTAGAGATTCCTTGCATTGCCCATAATCCAAATTTGATCTTAGAACAGATTGGCAATAAATTTCCATGGATTAAGGAACCCACATTACAAGCAACCGAGATACTTAAATTCATCACCAACGACCACCAATCTCAAGTAATATTTCATGAATACTCCAAGCTAGAGTTGTTGATACAAGATATGCCTCAAAATTTCATCATATTTGGCTGCATTGTTGAGGTAAAGCAACCATCAATTTCTATGGTGGTGTAATATCCCAAATGGGATATTTTAACTAAAATTGCAAAAATAAACTTAAGCAAGAAATATACACACAGCCACTAATAGAACATAATGAATGCCGATAAAATCACTGAGCCATTTTATTAATCCATGACAAAAAGTACATCAATATAAAGGAACAGCGGAACCTGAGCTTGCCAAGCAAGCGGAGCAAACCCAGAAAGATCTCTAGCCCAACTAATGAATGACGCTGGCAATGATGTAGATGGCTCGACAAAGAGGCTGCTGCAAATCAGCTACGGCAAAAGTGACCTCTCCAAACTCCACTGAAGCACTGTGAGATCTCTGAGTGAAACCTCCTCAAGGGTATTGGGTTTCCGTCCAATACTCACACATCACCCGAGGGTTTCCATCCTGTGGTTATGGCTGAAGTAGAGAACCATGTCCTCAAACCTCTCATACACAAGCAAATGATCTACTCCAAAGATATCCCTCAATGGCCTCCTCCCTTTCTTTTATAGAACTCTTGGAGCCTTCTAGAGCATTATTTTATTATTATTTTATTCATGGTGCATTTTTCCCTCTTGTTAAAATATTCCTTTTTAATGCAGAAAAGAGTAAATCGGCTACCACGTCTCCTCTGGTCACTGAAACTCATGTCCAACTATCCCATCATGGAGGTATCCTCGTCCCGGTTCCAATGAGCTATTACACTAAGGTGTTATGTCATGTATTCCTCCTGGAATGCCACCGTGAGCATAATTAGCTGAGTTAAGCCCATAAATAACTCAAATTTCCGAAAGTTGTCGGAATGCACCGGAACGAAAGCCAAACTGCTCGAATGATGGAATATATCAAGCGAATGCCACCCGAACACATAGAAACTCCTCAAAAATCCTCCAAAAAGCCCCTGGGCCCGCTAATGCCACCAACCTGTATCTGTGACCGATCTGCTCCTAACTCTGGAAGTCCATCCTAGCCTTGTCATAGATGATACCAAAAAAGGGAATATTACAGGTGGTGAGTCAACTATGGGCTGGAGTGGAGACAGGCAAATTCAAAACGAAGAACTGTGGTGCGTAGATTGCATCCTAATAAGAATTGGTGGAGCAAGATAGAATTCTTGCTTAAGTTCACATCCCCTACATTTGAGCTTCTTCTTAGTGCCAACACAAACAAGTCTTTCTTGGAAGAGGTTCGAGAAAACCATGGAAATCACTGCATGGGAATTTCCTCCGCTTCTATTTGTTATAAAAAAATCATGGTTGAGAGATGGAACCAATTTAACACTCCATTGCACACTTTAGCACATGCCCTAAACCCAAGATTTTATAATGAAGACCTTATTGCCCAACACAATCAGAGGGGGAAGGCACCACATAAGGATAGGGAAGTGGCAAGTGGAGTGAAAAAAGGCCTTATGAGAATAGTCACTAGTTTTGTTGTTATTTTGGATGAGTATTCAAATATAATAGCATTGGATGACAGGAGCACCACGAGTCCAGCTAGATGTTGGAATTATCATGGAGCAAGTGGTATACATCAACAAAGCATTGCCATATGTATTCTTTCACAAGTGGCAAGCTCTTCATTAGAGGAAAGAAATTGGAGCACCTATGGTTTTATTCATTCAATGAAGTGCAATAGGTTGAGTACACAGAAGGCTAAGGATCTTATTTATGTACATTCCAACCTTCTCCTTGCATCTCGTACAGCTCCAAAATATAGTAGTGGGCCTTGTAAAGAATGGGATGCGGATTATGAATGTCCAATTTATTTTATGTTTCTCATTTAAATGTTTTTGCACCTTGGGCCTTGGTAATTGCTCATTTATTCTTGAATCTGTATCTCTATTCAAAATTAAAATGTTAAAGTCTCAGGGGGGGGAAGGCAGCGCAATTAGTTAATACAAGAAATGTGAAATCGTTGAAACTCGAAAGACCCAGGTTCAAATCCCCCCTATTGTGACCCAGACTACGGGGAGGAGGACATATTGTAGGCCCCCAGAGATTTGTTGGTAGTTACGTGTCAAGCAGGTTGTTGGGTTCCTCTGGGGCACAAAAAAACAAAAAACAAAAAAAATGTTAAAAATTATAACTTGAATGCTTTCTTTCAAAGTTTCAATATAAGAAAAGGAAAAAAAAAAAAAAATATATATATATATATATATATATTGTGTATCCGCATTTTCTAATTTTTGGGGATCACATGTCCAACATGTTCCCATTTCAAATACACGTATCCTTCTCCCTTTACCAGCAATTTAGCTTCGCAGGAAGATGGGCATCCATTAACTTATGATTATTGGTGGTAGCCAAGCAGTTCTGTGAAGCACTCAAATATTGTGTGGGGACTTCCTCACCTATTATGTTGGCAAAGAGTGCACAACATTGGCTAATATACTTTATCAGTTCAAACTTCATTTCAATTTAGTGTAATCAAGGTAGGCCATGATGGACCCGGCAAATAAACAACATGGCATGGGTGTAAAATTATATATTGTTCCACAATACTTTAGGCTTTTTGAGGTCCCCTCATTTTGCACTTTTATTTTTGTAGTGTCTTTTCTAATGATCCACTAATAATTCTTTTTTTGTTTGGTTGTCTTATGTTACTTCAATCAAGCATGTTCAAATCTTTATTCCATCATTGGCTAAAATAGCTTCATGGATTTTGTTACTTCCCCTACTTACATCTACTATAAATTAGATGTTGAAATTCCGATGTTATATGTTGAAATAATTACTTATTCCAAAAACTTCTTTCTGTTGCAATATTAGTTAAGTAATTGTAGACATAACATAAACCAAATGCATAATCGAAGTCAACCAAGAACAAAAATGAGACAGAATTTAGGTCTAATGACTAGGACAAAACCCAACCAGATTCTTCTATTATATATCAATTGTTTAGAAAAGGTACAGAGTACAATGAGAGATCAAGAGAATGAGTAAGTTCACCCAATTCTAAACAAGTTGTAGCATGAAGATCAATGGTAGCATCAACAGATGCAAACATTGTATCAACCTTCCCTTCAACTGAATCAACACTGAAACACTAAAGCACTGAATCAACCTTGGCTCACCAAGTTCTACCCTTACTCTCCAAGTCTCTCTCTCTCTCTCTCTCTCTCACAATCTTCTTTAAGTCTCTCCAACTCTCTCTCCCTCAAGTTTGAATTCTTCTTTCACAATGCAAAAGTAATAGTAATCAGGTGAGAAGACATGACACACATATATAGGAGGAGCAATGAATTCTTGTCATAAAGGAGGAGCAATATGCATGTCTTGAGGAAGAGTAACATATGCCAGTTAGGGGAATGCAACTCATGCCATTAAGGAGAGAATTGCATGCCTTAGCAACTTATGCCATTAAGAGAAGAATGCATGCCTTAGTAATGTGAAAAATTCTAAAACCGGAATCATATTGCAGCAACTGATATTATTTCTCCTAATTGTTAATTTAATTTAACAATTTATCTGCAGTTTTCTACGAAAAATACTGAAATAAAAACACTGCAACCTTCACAAATAAAAATTACGGAAGAATAAACACTGGAATAAATGCTAGCACACACATAAAATGAACACAATTATTTTTGGACAAAAGTCCCTGGAAAAACCACTTGGGAAAACTAGTGCAGCGGATGAGGGTTTTAATATTAAGCAGCAATGAAAATAATCTAAGTATAGTTGGATGCTGAAACTGGAAATCCTACAGAGAAATACTGGCAAGAAACTCTAGTGAGGAAATTTCCTCACTCCACAGGCAAATCCGATCTCTGACCTTAGCTCCAGGTGAGCCGTCCAAAATGGCTCTACGCAGCTATTGCATCACAATAGCGCAGTCCCTTCTACACTCAGTTTGAACCAACTTCTCCTCGAGTCGTCTAGTCTGTTGTTGTCTGGGAAAATGTCTCTCCTGGCCTCCGGAACCACTGTCCAAGTTCTGGCACTAAAACTCGTTTTTCCCTAGCAGAATCGAAACCGCCTCTAGAGGCTACTACGTTGCCTCTGTGTCAGCCTCTCTGTGGCTCTTTTGCCTCTCTGCAAATGCACCCACCAGATTTGGAATTCTTCCTCTGGCTTCACTGTCTCTGCCCCCTCTTCCTCACTGCTTCAATCTCACTAGCTCTCTCCCTGACAACTGAGTGTTGCTACTCTGGAAATCGATCTGCCTATGAAATCGAACTGCTCAAGTGTATTCTCCAAGTGCCCATTGACTTCTTATAATCCTTTGTTGGGACTCCAACAGCCAAGCTTAAATCTTAATCGATGGCTAGGATTAACTTGAAATCAATCTGTGTGAGTTTCTAGATCATTCACATTGACTTAATTAATTCTGATTAATTAACCATATTCCCTAAGTTTAGACTTACGAAATATTTAAAAACTAGCTAATAATCCAATTAAGTCACTTCTAGGCAGAATTTCCATAAACGATTTCTAGGTTTTGGAGATCTCCTAGATTCTAGCCGCTCCACAAAATTTCGTGGCTAGAACACATTTGATGCTGCAAAAACTAGCACTCCCTCTTAGTGAGGAATGTGTTCTAGTGTTGCACCTGCTGCTACAACACCTTGTCTCTGCATCATCTCATGTCACACTGTTGATGTTTGTCTACTGTTGCCCACTAACCACTATGCGACTCTAATATGAGTTGCATCTGTGTTGTTGTTGACCCTGTTGAACTGCTACCAACACTGCAACTCCCTCTCATCTATTTTTGCTACAACTACAACATTTGCAACTGAGAAGCATCTGAAATACTGAACCAACTGTGTTCAGTATGATGCATCTGTCACCCAAGTCCTGACTACTACTAGCATCTGCAGTGTCACTGAAGGTCTGCGTTGTTGTTGACTCTGCATTGTACCAACTGCACTACTGCCAACTATGCACTACGCTCCCCAGTATCTGACTGCTACTAGTCTCTGCAACTATCACTCTAGCATCTGACTGCACTAACTGCCACTGGTCCATCCTACTATTGAATATTGTGGGGCCCCCGTATCTAGGTACTGATCCAAGAGATGGACTCCTCAAGGATCCTGTTCATCTGTAGTGCTCTGGGGCTACAAAACCAAGTCATCGCACCTCACTCCTGGAGGTATATAGTCGAACTTAGCGAAGTCTTCCTCCAACCTGGAGGAGAGCCTATTGATCTCTGCAGAAGTTGCTTGTTGGTCTTGCTTCTCCTCCTTGTCCTTCTTCCTGAGAGGACATTGGGTACTGTAGTGGCCTAGCTCACCACGCCTGAAGCACTTGACCTTCGACAGGTCCTTCTTTTTCCTATGTTCCCCATGTCCCACTGGGACCCTTCGATGCAAGGGCCACATTTTCCTCCTCCTTCACCTGCTTCGATCCGCTACTGCTACCACTGATGGAGCTCTTCAAAAGAGCTCGCCTCATCTCCTTCTGCTGCAAGTCATCCCACATTCTATCCCATCATGGTAGCATGTCTTTGCCCAATATACTTTGCACAAAGACTTGCCAATCCTCTGAGACATTATTGAGCGCTAACCGCACTAGCTCTATAGCTTGCAGCGCTACCCCAACAATTGGAAATTGATCCCGGACCTCTTGAATCCAAGTGAGGAAAGGGTCTATGCCTTCCCCTTTCTGCATCCGAATGCATCTCAGCTTCTCCTTGAGATACATCTTTCGCTGCTCGGAAGTACCCTAAGATAACATGGCTAAAGCATCCCACATCTAGATGGCAGTATCTTTGTTAGTGATATGCGAGACCACATAATCCTTGACATCATGTAGGATCAATCTCTTTGCCCGCGCCATCTTCTTTCTATACTTCTTCAGCTAATCTGCATCCGTGGGAACTACTACCACTGCATCAATATATGTTTTTAGGCCAAACTCGTCTAGAAGGAAGGACATCCTTGCCTTCCAAATGACATAGTTGGAAGCCCCATCCAACTTGTCCTGATCATGAAGCCCAACAATGGCCATCTGAACAAATGTCGAAAATCTCCTCTTCCCTTCTGCTCAGTTATTCGCACTCCCTTCTGGAGTGAGAGACTCTACTCACAACTATTGATCTACAAGGGAAATCGAACTTCTTGAGACTAGAAGTTCCTTGAGGAAAATTTTCCCTCAGTGTGTGCTCTTCTTCCTTCCACCCGACGCTAGCTCTACTATAGCAAACCACTGGAAAACTATTGCATCCAGCTAGAGATCTGCTCTGTGAAAATACTGGGTTGCTCCCTTTGCCTCTGGAATCCCCCGATCTGGAGAGAACGAATTTTTATGTCCCTCACTCAGAAATATCGAATTCTCCTCAAGTGACTCGACCTCTTGGCAAAGTGACTGTGCTGCCTCTTGGGTTTCGATCTAATGCCCACGCTGAACAACGAAAATCCTTTTGTCTTCCCTACTGAGCTCTTCGGTTGATCGTCTGCGCTCTGATACCATGCGAAAATTCCTAGAACCAGAATCCTATTGCAACAATTGATATTATTTCTCTTAATTGTTAATTTAATTTAACAATTTATCTGCAATTTTCTACAACAAATACTGAAATAAATACACTGCAACCTTCACAAATAAAAACTACGGAAGAATAAATGTTGGAAGAAATGCTAGCACACACATATAAAATGAACACAATTATTTTTGGACAAAAGTCCCTCGAAAAACCCAACTTGGGAAAATCAGTGCAGCAGATGAGGGTTTTAATATTAAGCAGCAGTGAAAATAATCTGAGTACAACTGGATGCTGAAACTGGCAATCCTACATAGAAATACTGGCAAGGAAATATAGTGAGGAAATTTCCTCACTCCACAAGCAAATTCGAGCTCTGACCTCAACTCCAAAGCGAGCCATCCAAACTGGCTCTGCGCAGCGACTGCATCACACTAGCACAGTCCTTTTTGCACTCAGTTCGAACCAACTTCTCCTGAAGTCATCTGGTCTACTGTTATCTCGGAAAATATCTCTCCTGGCCTCCGGAACCACCGTCCAGCTTCTGGCACTGAAGCTCGTCTTTCCCCAAGAGAATCGAAACTGCCTCTATAGGCTATTACGCAACCTCTGCATCAGCCTCTCTGTGGCTCTTCTGCCTCTCTGCAAATGCACTCACTGGATTTGGAATCCTTCCTCCGGCTTCACTGTCTCTGCCCCTCTTCCTCATTGCTTCGATCTCACTAGCTCTCTCCCTGGCAACTGAGTGCTGCTACTCTGGAAATCGATCTGCCTATGAAATCGAACTGCTCAAGCATATTCTCCAAGTGCCCATCGACTTCTTATAATCCTCTGTTGGGACTCCAACGGCCAAGATTAAATCTTAATTGATGGCTAGGATTAACTTGAAGTCGATCCGTGTGAGTTTCTATATCATTCACACCTTGACTTAATTATTTCTGATTAATTAACCATATTCCCTAAGTTTAGACTTAGGAAATATTTTAAATTTGGCTAATAATCTAATTAAGTCACTTCTAGGTGGAATTTCCAGTAACGATTTATGGGTTTTGGAGATCTCCTATATTCTATCCTCTCCACAAAATTTTGTGGCTAGAACACATCCGATGCTACAAAAACTAACAAGTAACTTATGCTATTAAGAGAGGAATGCATGCCTTAGTTAAGGAGAGTGTAACATATGCATTAAAGAGAACGTAAGAGGAATCTTTTATGACATGCCTTTAATGAGTGTAAGAGGAATATGCCATGTCTTTAATGAGTGTGTAAGAGGGAGTGTAAAGTATCACTAAGAGAGAGAGAGAGAGAGAGAGTTACGTAGTGTCGTGTGAGTCATCAAGAAGAGAGGTGCGAAGTGATTGAGGTGATGAAGGTAAGGTGACTTGTAATTCCTTTTAATAATAATATCATAGTATCATAAAGGATAATAATATTAATAATACTGATGATTAAGTCGAGATTGAATTATTAGGATTGATTAATGATAAGTGATTTTCCTTTGACTACACTTGATTACCAATTGATGCAAGGTGATTTACTATTTTTGGAAAGTCATACTTGAGATGCTAGACATGACTTTCTAAAAATAGAAAGTCACTCCATAATTGTCGGAAATGATATTTTATTTAAGGAAATTCATCCATGAGTTGCCAATCTTCAACACTCCCTCTCAGCGAGGGAGGAATTTCTTTTTGCGACAAAAATCTTTGCTCTTTGCTCATCTCTACTCTGAAACAATGATGTCTCAATCTATATGAAGAAGAATCATCATAGGGGAGATTCATCTATCACACTATATCCATTGATCATCCCACCTTGACACAGACTTGGGGGGGATTACCACTTGTCAATACATGACAAGGATCATGCACAACCAAGCTTTACCATAAGAGTCAAGTGGTAGAACACCTACATCCACAAACTTTGGGGGGATTACCACTTGTAAACACATGACAAGGATTGCGCACAACTAAGCTTTATCGCACCCATTGGCTAGATGGGTGGCAATCCCAACAAGCCCAACTTGTGAGTAGGATGCATATTAGGGTATACTCTTGGCAAGTCACAGACTTGATGATAAGGGGGATTACCACTTGTCAACACATGACAAGAATCACGCACAAACTACAGTTAAGAGTTCCCTCAACCCCAGGAGCTCTCCTCGCTCCATTCCCAACTTGTGAGCTCAAACAAGAGGGAAGAGCATAGCTCAGTATTCTCGATCATCCATGACCGCCCCCATTAGAAAGGGTCACATCCATCAGTCCAAGTTGCTCTCTGAATACCAAGAACTTCCCTTTCGACAAAGGTTTGGTAAGTATGTCAGCTATCTGCTCATCAATCACAAAATGATGGAGTCCCACTGCTCCTCTCTGCACCATATCTCTGATATAGAGATATTTAATCTCAACGTGCTTGAACTTGTCACAGAACACGAGATTTTTTGCAAGTCGGATCTCACTCTTATTGTCACAAAATATTACTATCGTATCTAGTACATGTTCAAACAACTCTCCAAAGAGCTTCCTTAGCCATATTGCCTCATAGCTAGCCATCCTAGCAACAATGTACTCGGCTTCAGCTGTGCTAAGAGCTACAGACTTCTATTTTCTAATCATCTAAGATATCGTGGCAGATCCCAAGCTAAAGCAACATCCAGATGTGCTCTTTCTGTCAGCAAAGGTTACATCGCCAGCAGTCTATCTCAATCCAAGATTGATGGTCCCCTGCAAGTATCTCAGCACATGTTTTGCAGCTATCCAATGTGCATGTAATGGCTTAATCATATATTGGCTCAGAGTATTGACCGCAAAACATAAGTCCGGTCTAGTGTTCACTAAGAACATCTATGCCCCAATCAGTTTATCGATACTCAAAAGGATTTTCCGAATCAAAACTTGCGGCTTTGCCACATAACTTCTTGAAATTCTTTCCATTGGAATATCCATGGACTTACATTTTGTCATACCAAAACTTTCCAGTAGCTTGACAACATATTTTCCTTGAGAAAGGAAAATCTCACCAAGTCTTTGCCATACCTCTGGGCCCAGAAAGTAGTGCATCAAATGAAGATCTTTCATTTCAAACTCAGAAGCTAACTCCCTTTTACACTGGAGGATAAGAGGTTCTCCACCTGTCAAGAATAAGTCATCAAGATATAATACCAAAATCAAAGGCATACTTTGGACCATTTTGAAGTAGAGATTTGGATCAACATTGCTTCTAATAAAACCAAGCTTCATCAATAAGTTATTAATGTGAGCATACCAAGTTCTTGGGGCTTGCTTTAATCCATAGAGAGATTTCTTCAGTCTACACACGAGTTTTTCGGTCATGTACTTCAAAGGCTTGTGGTTGTTCTACAAATACTTATTCCTTGAGGAAGTCATGCAGAAAAGCAGTTTTCACATCCATTTGGTGAAGAGTCCATCCCTAGCTAGCAGCTAGAGCCACAATAGATTGAATGGTAGTATATCGAGCAGCAAGTGCCAAAAACTCATCATAGTTTATTCCCTCTTTCTAAGAGAAACCTCTAGTCACAAATCTAGCTTTATATTTTTCAATATTGTCATCTACACCATGTTTAATTTTATACAACCATTTAGAAGTCACAACATACTTACCTTTGGGTTTTGGATCTACTTCGCATAGATCATTATATATGATGGACTCGTATTCTTCGACCATTGCATCTTTTCATACTTGATCTTTCACTACTTCAAAAGTGCATGGTTCAGCCTGAATAATGTTGCTCATGGCTACAGCCTGGAACCAACATCGTTTCTTGTTTTCTCTGAAGATTCCTTTGGGGGCAACATGTCTATCAGCATCTTATAGAGTGTCATGAAGCCATAATTGGTCTCTTTCTAGTAGGAGGATCACATAGAAGGGGATCCAAGGTGTCCATGGGCTCCATGGGTTCATCAACAAGATCAGGCTCAAGCTCAAGATCTTCTTGAATATCAAAGGCATCATCTTGTCTATGCAAGAGTTGCTTCTTCATCAAATGTTACATCCCTGCTAAACTCTATAGTTCTTTGACTAGGTACGTATATTCTATAAGCTTTAGAACTTTCACAATAACCAACAAATATACCTTTCTTACCTGAAGCTTCCAGCTTGTTCCGCTTTTCCTTTGGCACATGAAAGTAGACAAGGCAACCAAAAATTCTCAAGTACCGAACCTCGAGTTTTTCACAAATGAAGACTTCTTCAGGAGTCTTGTTGTTTAAGGCTCAATGTGGAGATCTATTTTGGACATAGACATCAATGTTAGCAACTTCTCCCCATAAAAACTTTGGTAGCTTTTGATCATGCAACATAGCTTTGACTGCTTCCATGATAGTTCAATTATTTCTTTCAGCCACACCATTTTGTTTTGGGTTATATGGTACGGTGATCTCCGTTTCCCACCACCTGTGGGTAGTGTATATAGGAGAAAAAAATTTCTCCTAGATGGTCCTCAGCCAACAGTTAACAGCCCCTTGCAGCTACCAGATAGCTCGATGTGCCATTATCTCTACCACCTGAGCCAGCCATGCGATCCCTCGCCCACTTTTTATGATTGTATGTTTGAAGGTGGGCCTCCCGACCCCGAAGGTATGGCTTCTCATTGGAATATTTGAGTAATTTTCCTTACTTTCCATGGGCACTTTTGGGCATGGATTGATGGGGGGATTCAACGGAAAGAGTGGGCTAGGTTTGTATTCGTGTCCCCATTGCCCGATTCTATAGTTAACCTTGTATCCTAGTCCCGTGGGATCTCCATTAATGGCCACTAGCTTTAGGTTTGGCACTACTTGGGAAATCCCAACTTTGGTTGCGTGCTCCCGCTTCCCGACACCACATGCATCATCCCCTTCCACTCATTTTAGGCCCATTCATCATTTTCCCATCTGGGTCCACATGTGTACACTGGTTCCACATACGGTTAGCCTCCCCCTCCCCTTGTCCACACCTTGGGTTGGGCTTAGAACGATGCCCGAGAGGTTGATGCAACTAAAAAGAAAAGAAAAAGCATAATTTAGTCATTCTCAATAGGAAATGTACCACAAAATGCAAAAGATGGTCGAGACATACAAATTTAGCACATGGGCAAAAATCAAACATGAGCTCTACCCCTTATCCATGGGCATCACCCTGGTTCCTATGGGCCCTAGATGAGCCCCCTCAATCATTAAGGAACCCATGATTGTCCCGAACCCTGGTGGGTGATGAACTGCCCCACCTTAAGGGGTTATATCCACCATTATATATTACACATCATGCTCTCATCCCCTTGAGCTCCAAGCAGTTATGAAGAAAAATCAATCAAAGGAAAAAGGCATATGAAGAAGGGTGGAAAAACAAAGGTTGGGGTAACTCATGTACCACGATTTGCTCCCTCCTACACTCATATACCCAAGTGTGGGCTTCCCTTATTGTAGTTAGTCGTGTACCATGACATGTGATCTGGATGATTCCCCTTATCCCCACTCTGTCTCATTACTATATCATTTGCCACCTAACATGGACATGTCACCCCCTTTAAAGGTTGAAACCACCTAATGTGGTCCTTTATTAACCCCCTATTGAGCTTGGAGACAATTGTACATGCCAAAGCCCACTATGGAAATGCATGCCACCATGAAGTGCCCCATTGATTCCATGACTTATAAGCTCTTTTACTTGATTATTCTAATGATTTGTTGTATTGGAGGGAAAGGGGACGCATTGGATCTTATAAAGGATTGCAGGTGGGTCTCCATTTGGGGCTTGGTCTCACTATATGTGGTCCTATCCTTCCAGAGGGCCACATTGGCACTTATAGGGTGAGCGTTGTGACTCTCAACGTAGCAGAGATTACTTCATGGATCCCAGTAGCGCTCATTGATTGCTCGTGCTCCACCTTTTGGATGAGGATGATGCACCTGGTTCACCATGCTCAGCTGGCTCCACACTTGCACCATACACTTGACAGATGTTCCAGGGTCTAAAGGATGTCTCCCACTGCATAGGAAGGGCTTATATCATCATCCTAACCTTACAGATGGTCTACAAATATTTTCAATCCACTTGGAGACCCATGAGATTGTCCTTGTGTCGCCACACCCACTTAGGAGCACCACAAGTTCTTGCTTGATAAACAAGGGGTCAACCCCTTGTCCACTATGTTTGGAGTCCATTTCTACATCGTGGCACCCCTTGGAATTCATTAGGCCTCCTCAAAGGCCCAACAACTCACTATGTTGATCATTTGACCCTCTTGAAAGGCTTATTCTTGTATTATTGAGCAATTTGGTGGGCTTGTCACCAAAAGTATTGTTTTTATGTACATTATTTTATTTTAGGGGCATTATTAATCCAAATTAGGCCATTCAAACCCCTTAGAGGATTGTATAAATTGAAGAGACTAACTCGCTCTCACTAATCATCACTTGGATTGGATTAGTATCTCTTGAGAGATTTTCGCACTTTTTGTTGGGTAAACTTTTGGAGTATTCTTGATGCACTATGATGTGTGGATTTTCGCTATTGTCTTTGGAGCTTCTTTCTAAGGGAAGTTGATGAATGGATATACTCTCTCTCTCATGTAAGTCGAATTTTGATGTTATTCTTGTTATTTGATTGGTTTACTGCATGTTATAGTTATCATTATTCTTGTATGGGTTAAAGTAAATGTGAAATACTTTTGTGAACCTTGAATAAGTGATTTAATGCATGTGTTGCACTTGAAGAGAGTGGTTGAATGTTCCTAGAGGCACCTGATAGGTTTTAAGCCTCGAAACTTCATCTCTTTGGCAAATTTGAAGTATAAATCTATAATTACCTAGTTGCCCTTCAGTAGGCTAGCGAAAGGTTAATTAGGGCTCCTTAGCTCACGAAAATTCTCGATCTATGTGCATCTTGACTCCATTAAGCCCAAGCAATAAGGCATTGATCCTCGTATCCATTTGGTGGTCAAATTTACCTCTCTCCACCTCTCCAAAATTTAGGCCTAACCCTAGTAAGTCAGCTAGGGCATCACATAAATTCATTGTAGCCATCCAAACTCCTTGATTTTTGGTCGACTAAAGTGTTGGGATTTTCTGTAGAGGTCCTCCAAATTTCAAGCAATTCTGATGGTGGAATCCCAAGATATAGCAAACCCTAACCGCAAGGCCAACTCTTGCCCTAGGCTGATTTTGGGTTAGTGTCCTCATTGGCATCATTGCTTTCAAATCTCAAGAAAATTAGGTTTTTGATCCTATTCTCCTTACCAATTAGGACAAGCCCCTCAAGTGATCAACTCCATACCCTTAGCCTAGTTTGGGTCCACTTGGCTTCTCTGTGGTCCCACAACCTCGTAACTCATATTCTACAAGTATTACATAAAAGCCATTTCTCCACAAGGATCCTTAAACCTAGGAAACCTCTTGTCAAGAAGTATTCTCAAACCCTAGGCTTGAGTATCCTCTTAGCCCTTCCTAGAGAGCCCATCACCTTGCTTCTTACGTGAGTAAGCGCATTAATTGAGTCTCTCTTGTGAATAGGCTCTAGGAATCACCCTTTATCCATTCATTGATCCACTCATCTTTGTGAATCCTCTTATATTGGGTCTCCTCCCATTGGTGAAAGCATATAAAGAGAAAGGAGCCTTAGTTGAGGTGGCAGTGGGCTATCACTCCATTGTTGCCCTTGACCTAGTAGCTGCTCTATAGGATCCCCTCCTAGGACCCCTGCTAGTTTGAGCGATAACAAACTATTTCCTGATTCTAGCTTATTTGCAGAAGTCAATGAAATAATTTGAAGTGAACTCTCCTCCATTGTCAAATCTAAAGATTTTGATCTGTTTTCCATTTTGTTTTCCTACCAGAGCTTTGAAGTCTTTGAACATGTTAAATGCTTGACTTTTGTTTTTCAAAAAAAAATCCATGTCTTGCGAGAAAAATCATCCACAAAGATTATATAATAGAAGTAGCCACCAAGAGAAGTTACAGGCATAGGTCCAGATAAATAAAATTTATAAGATGAAGTACCTGACTGGTTTTGTTTTTGCTTGAAGGGAATGGTCCCTTTACATACTTTCCACTTGCACACCCTTGGCAAACACCATCATGATCCACTCTAATTTCAAGCATTCTGAAAACCATCTTTCTCACATGAGGCAATGCTTTATAGTGCAGAAGAGCGAACCTTCGGTGCCAAAGTTCACATTGATGATTGTTGTCATGAATTGGGTGATAAGAAATCTATAGGGCATTAGTTAGAATGATTTCTCTTATACTTGATAATTGCTCGTAATGTTTTTTTACTTTTTTCTTACTTATAAACTTCCCTTATTATTATGTTATTCTTATCATCAAACAGATACCAAAACAAGAAGATCAACAGTACAGAGGAACACAAGATATAGACTACAAGCCAGGGCCAAAACCTTTCCACTTGAGAGGAAAACCCACAAATCTCTTCTCTTCCTATAGATTCTTCAATTGACGAATTCTAAGACCTCTAAACTAAGACCAGTGCCCTTCCAAGACCAAGTCCGGCCTTTTTTATGATGTGCTTCCTTTGTCCAAGTCAAACCCAGTCAAAATTTCTTCCAGCAACACAACTTCGACCCCCAGCTACAGAATTTTGACCTCTACTGAAGGTCTGAAATTTTCGACCCCTCCAACAATTGTTGCCTTCACACAAGTGAGCTAATTTAGGGCTTCTCTTGACCTTCGCTTGAGTTTATCCTTCTTCTAGGGCTTGAGGATGACCTAATGAGCCTTCCTTCAACCTTATTTCTGCACTTCCTTCAAATTTGATCTTGCAGCAGCAAAACCCTAGCCTCCTTTCCTTCGCACGTGTGAAAAGAAAGAGAGAAACAACCCAAACACTTGTCTTCGTCCTTCTTCCTTCTTCGTTGGCCTTCTTCTCCTTCGCTTGAATGATGAGAGGATGAATGATGTCCTAAGGAGGTCGAGTTCCCTCCTATATATGGGCCTTCAAGATGGACGAAATGCATTAGAATAGGTCGACTTCTTAGCTGCCAGGCCGACTTGGTCTTGGAGGATATCTTGACACTTTAAATACAAAAATATTTCTTTTTACAAGCTACAATGTGCCCGATGGGGTCTTCCTTATATGACAATGACTATTTTAACTTCTTGACCCTGTGAAAATTTCTTAAACTAAGAAACCCTACTGCAGAATCTTGATTTACTTCTCCTACTGGAATTAAGTTACAAATTAATTTCTGAATATTAAGTAAATTATCGAAGTAAATACTACCAGCAGCCTACACATACAGATCAAATATTGAATAACATGCTCATAGACAAAGTGACACACAAGGATTTTCTGGACAAATGTCCCCGGAAAAACCCAATGCGGGAAAACCGGTGCAGCTAGCTTTGGAGGGTTTTTATTATTATGCAAAATCTAAGTACAACAATCCTAGGCACCAAAACTGGTTAGCCCGACAGAGAAATAAAATGGTAGCAATACCTCTATCCTCTAAGACAGAAAATATGACTAATTCACACCCTCAAACGGGATTTACAGAACTCAACCCCTTTCCGACCTCATAGAAACCCCAACGCTGCAATGAAGCCCTCTGTGTCAGCCTCTGCACTGCTCAGTAAGGGCCTGCATCACCCTAGAAGGGGTTATGCTGCCCCTGCGCTGCCCTAACTCAGCGTGTGTCAGCCCTGTGTGGCTCCTGCTGCCTCAGCGTTGTCCCTTCTGGGCTCTTGGCTAGACTGCGTAGTTGTGGCTCCTCTGCGCTGCTCTGGAATGCTCCTTCTCTGCCCTCTTTGTACTCTTGGCCTGGGATCAAACCATCCCGCTTGCCAATATTGCCCCTCGCTACAACTGAAACACTTCTAAAATTCTTAGCAGTATTCTCCAACTGATCCCAAGCCCGTCTCTTATACTTTTCTCGTTGGGAAACCAACGGCGGTGATTTAATCTCTAATGGACGGCTAAGATTAGAAATTGCTTGATCCACGTCACTTAAGTCATTCTCATCATATGTTTAATTTAATTAACTTTAATCTTTTAATTTTCCTAAGTTAGACTTAGGGTCCTTAATTAAAAAGACTGATTAATTAAATATCTCTTAAACTGGATGGAAATCTTCAAAACACTTTCTGGGTTTTGGAGATCTCATGTACTCCAGCCCTTCCACAAAATTTGGGAGCTAGAGCACATCTGATGCTACCCAAAAATCTCAACACTCCCTCTTAGTGAGGAATGTGCTCTAGCACTATTCTTCACCATGAAGTACTGCTCTGATCTCTAGCATCGATCTTCGTGCTGATGCTTGGCCCGTTGCATGATCACCCCTCATCACTGTGCTACTGCTCCTCATGACTCTGCCACCATCACTGCTACATTCGTACTACAGCTCACTCTCAAATTGCTGCATTGTGCTGCCAACTGTTGCACTACAACTCAGTTGTTGAGAGTAAGCAACTAAAGGACCCTTGCCCAATGACAGACAAGTCAGTCGGGTTGCATCTCATCACTAAAGCTCCATAGGCGGCTGCTCTGCATTGTCCTCTTGAAGCGACTGAGCTGCTGCAACTCTGCACTACATAAGCAAGCCTCCTTTGCATTGTTTTTGCATCTGCACTGTGTTGCTCCCTCTACAATGTAACAGCCTTTGCCTTTGCTTCATCCGTGATCTTTGCACCCACTGCTCCAGTCATTCCTTGCTACTGTCTTAAGGCTCCTGTAGCACGGATGTGATCCAAGAGTTGGGCTACTCAAGGATATCGCCATCAATCTGTGGTTCCTCTACAAATCAAGATCGCCCCACCTCCGTGGTTATTGAGCGTTCATGGCTACGTCATCATCGGAGCCATCGTCTGCTACTGCAGCCTTGGAACTAGAAGCTTCATTGTCCTTCTTCCTTTGAGGACAATTGTTGGTGAAGTGTCAAAGTTCACCACATTGGAAACATTTGATCTTAGATAAATCATGCTTCTTTTTCCCTTGTTGCTTCTTTGATGCCAGGGCTACATCTTCCTCTTCCTCCTTTACTTATCTCATACCAGTGTTGGTCTGCCTCTTGGTCATTCGGTGGATCTCCTCTTGTCGGAGGATAGCCCACATATCGTCCTAGTTAGGAAGGTCCACTCTTCCCAAAATGCTTTGGACAAATGTTTCCAAGTCCTCTGTGACTACATTTAGAGCAATCCTCACCAAGACATCATCCTCCACCTTGACCCCCATCGCAGTTGGCTAATCCTGAATCGACTGCAGTCTGAATAGGAATAGATCGATTTCCTCTCCCTTGGTCATCATGAATAACCTCAACTGGTTCTCCAAAAGCATCTTCCTTTGGACGAACTTCCCTTGATACAATGTGGTTAAAGCTTTCCACATCTCATTAGCCATATTCTTTTCATCTATGTGTGGTATGACATGATCTTTAACCTCATCCATGATGAAGCACTTGGCATGTGTCACTGCTTCATTGTCCTTCGCCAGGAGAAGAGTATCGGTAGGCGTAGCCAAGACTTTCTCTACATGCTCCCTCAAGACGTATGCCTCCAAGACTACCAAGATTCTGGCCTTCCAGATAGCAAAGTTGGACAGGTCGTCCAACCTATCATGATCACGCAGTTCGTGTGGCGCCATTTGCTCGGATCTACTATGTTGGAACAGATCTTCCTTTCCCCACTTCTCAACTGAAGCTCGAATCTAGGGTCCTTAGCGAAAAGGCACCCTCTACCCCCTCTGACAACTGATTTCCACCATGGAGATCTGCCAAACACAATGAATCAGCTCTCTTCGATCACCCTACGATCAATCCTCAAATTTCTTTTTGCAATGAAATCTATTGAGCAGTTGTTCTCATCCTGCTCTTTGTCAACTTAACTTAGGCTTAATTCTGCACCGGCAAAATTTCCACCCCACCAGCAACTGCTGAAGATCTGAAGCACAGCGTCCGATTCACGGCAACTCTGCAACAATCAATACTGGACTGTGTCACCCTGGCTGGCCTCTGCATGAGCAGATTGGCCCAACGCAGCCTCTACGCAGCGCAAGCTGCTCCTGCGTCCCTCTATAAGGCATTGCGTTGTCTCTGTGTCAACACCTGCGTGGCTCTTGCTGCCTCTGCATCCTTTTGGTGCTGCGCTGCCCTCTCTGAATTCTCTGTCGCTTCTGCTGCCTTCTGCAACACAAATTTCTTCAGCCGCTTCACTAGAGATCGAGCTTGATCTGCAATCGCTCTAATACCATGTGAAAATTTCTTAAACTAAGAAACCCTATTGCAACATTTTGATTTACTTCTCCTACTTGAATTAAGTTACAAGTTAATTTCTGAATATTCAATAAATTGTCGAAGTAAATACTACCAGTAGCCTACACATAAAGATCAAATATTGAATAACATGCTCATAGACAAAGTGACACACAAGGATTTTTTGGACAAATGTCCCCGGAAAAACCCAATGCGAGAAAACCGGTGCAGCTAGCTCTAGAGGGTTTTTATTATTATGCAGAATCTAAGTACAACAATCTTGGGCACCAAAATTGGTTAGCCCGACAGAGAAATAAAATGGCAGCAATACCTCTATCCTCTGAGACAGAAAATATGATTGATTCACACCCTCAAACGAGATTTACAGAACTCAACCCCTTTCCGGCCTCGTGGAAACCCCAACGCTGTTCTGAAGCCCTCTGCTTCAACCTCTACGCTACTCAGGAAGGGCCTGCGTCACCCTAGAAGGGGTTACGCTGCCCTAACTCGACCTGCGTCAGCCCTGCGTGGCTCCTGCTGCCTCTGCGCTGCCCCTGCTAGGCTCTTGGCTGGACTACGTAGCTGTGGCTCCTCTGTACTGCTCTGGAATGCTCCTTCTCTGCCCTCGTTGTACTCTTGGCCCGGGATCAAACCATCACGCTTGCCAATACTACCCCTCGCTGCAGCTGAAACACTTCTGAAATTGTTAGCAAACCACGCCCTAGAATCTCAGCTTAGCTTCAGTGCTTTGCCAATGTGTACGTTCTCTAACTGACCCCAAACCCTTCTCTTATACTTTTCTCGTTGGGAAACCAACGACTGTAATCTAATCTCTAATGGACAACTAAGATTAAAAGCTACTTGATCCGCGTCACTTAAATCATTCTCATCACATGTTTAATATAATTAACTTTAATCTTTTAATTTTCCTAAGTTAGACTTAGGGTCCTTGATTAAAAAGATTAATTAATTAAATATTTCTTAAACCGAATGGAAATCTTCAAAATGCTTTCTAGGTCTTGGAGATCTCATGTACTCCAGCTCCTCCACAAAATTTGGGAGCTAGAGCACATTCGATGCTACCCCAAAATCTCAACAGACCCTAGGACAACTCCTAGAAGCACTTAATGGGTGATTGACCTCTAAAATAAAAGACCTTGAACATGAAACCCATGCTTCAAAAATAACAATAATAATTTTTCTTTCATTTTACAATATACAATAATCAAAAGTACATTTAATATTTATGAAGTCCAAACCTAGTTACACATTTTTCAACAATGGATTAGTCTTCCATTGACTTTATAAAGACTTCCAAATCTCGATCCCAAAGTGAAGGCATCTCTCATGCTAGATCTCATTGGCCAAGTGAGAACTTTTCCATTTATGAAAGCAATTTTCATTCCTTTGTTTTCTAACGCAGATATAAATACAAGATTCTTTTTCAAACCATGTGCATGCAAAACTTATTGAAGAGAGATAGTTTTACCTTGATTCAAATGAAAAGAAACAGAACCATATCCCTTTATAAGATTTGTAGAGTTATCTCCATGAATTATTTTCAGATCCATCTCCCTCTCAACCAGATTTGAGAGAACTTTTTTATAACCAATAAAGTGTCTTGAAGCACCACTATCAACCAACTAGTTGTCACAAGAATCTGTAGGAGAGGAACTAGAAAGAGCAGAAACGAGAAAGTATTGTAAGTGTGTTTCAGTTGCATTATTATCATACCTTGGGTTCCTTGAGCTCTTGGAAGAACGGTAGCCTTCTTTATGAACAACAGGAGCTCTTCTTCTTCTATAATCAGATTTGAAATTGTTGTTATGATTTTTGTGGTTGGATTTTGGTGCACTTCTATTTTCTGAACAATCACGGGCATAGTGGCCATGCTTATGGCAATTGTAGCATTGAACTTTTGATAAATCTTTGTTCCATTTATAGGAACAGTTGGATCTGGGAGCAGACTTTCTTGAAAAGTGATGATCGCTTTTTCTTTTTTACTTCTTGTCTTTGACAGCAAAGGCAGCAGGTTCTCCCTCTTCATGCTTGGGAATTCTTCATCTGGAAATCATTATGGCCTCTTCTTGATTGCACTTTCCTAGGAGCTCATCCAATGTGTGAAACTTATTATTGTTGTTGATGGCAGTAATAAAAGTTTCCCAAGTTGGAGAAAGACCTCCAAGCGTAATCAGCGCCATCTCTTTATCAGATACAATTTCACCAATAGTTGACAGTTGATCCTTGATTTTTGGTATCCTCATGAAGTATGCTTGACTGGTCTCTCTTTTGTTCATCTTAATGTCCTTGAATTTATTCTTCAAAGCACGAATTTGGCTCAAGTTGTTTACTTGATACATTCCAATCAGTTTGTCGTACATTTCCTTAGATTTCTTCAACTTGGAGACATAGGTGATGAGATGGCCTCCAAGAGAATTAAGGATAATCTTCTTAACCTTTACTTCTCTCTTCTTGAATCTGGCCTTGATAGCAGCATTTGAATTTCTGGTAGTTCTACTACATTGCCTTCTACATATTCCAGTACAACATGTTCTTCAAGAGTAATATCCAATCTTGTCTTTCATGGACCAAAATTCAAAGCATCATTCAGCTTCTCTTCATTCTCGAAGTAAGAAGAAGACATCTTGACCCAGTCAAACAAATTTTAGTAGAAATTAAGATCTTCAAAGGAGCAACAAGTAATATTTCAGCAGCAAGTAAGGTCTCTTTGAAATAAAATTTTTGCAAAGGAGTGATAGCTCTTATCTTCTTGGGCAACAAATTTCAGTAGCAAGTAAGATCTCTTTGAATTAATTTTTTTGCAAAGGAGTGATAGGTCTTATCTTCTTGGGCTTATCTTCACCAAATCTTTGATACCATGTTGAAATTATGATGTTCTATGTTGAAACAATTACTTATTCTAAAAAGTTTTTTCTGTTGCAATATTAGTTAAGCAATTGTAGATGGAACATAAACCAAATGCACACTAGAAGACAACCAAGAACAAAAATAAGAGACAGAGAATTTAGATCCAATGACCAGGGAAAAACCCACAAGGGGAAAACCCAACCAGATTCTTCTTCTATTAGATATCAATTGTTCAGCAGAGATACAGAGTAGAATGAGAAATCAAGAGAATAAGTAAGTTCACCCAAATCTAAACAAGTTGTAGCATGAAGATCACTGGTAGCGGCAGCAGATGCAAACATTGAATCAACCTTCCCTTCAACCGAATCAACACTGGAACACTGAAGCACTGAATCAACCTTGGCTCACCATTTTCTGCTCTTACTCTCCAAGTCTCTCTCTCTCACACACAATCTTATTTGAGTCTCTCCAACTCTCTCTCTCACGTTTGAATTATTTTTTCACAATGCACAAGTAGTGGCAATTAAGTGAGAAGACATGAGACACATATATCTGAGGAGCAACGAATTCTTGTCATAAAGGAGGAGCAATCCGCATGCCTTGAGGAAGAGTAACATATGCCATTTAGGAGAGTGTAACTCGTGCCATTAAAGAGAGAAACGCGTGTCTTAGTAACTTATGCCACTAAGAAAGGAATGCATGCCTTAGTAACTTATGTTGTTAAGAGAAGGACACATTCTTAGTTAAGGAGAGTGCAACATCTGCATTAAAGAGAATGTAAGAGGAATCTTTTATGACATGCCTTTAATGAGTGCAAGAAGAATATGGCATGTCTTTAATGAGTGTGTGAGAGAAAGTATAACGCATCATTAAGAGAGAGAGTGAGAGAGTTACGTAGTGCCATGTTAGTCATCAAGGAGAGAGGTACGAAGTAATTGAGGTGATGAAGGTAAGGTGAATTCCTTTTAATAATAATATCATAGTATCATAAAGGATAATAATAATAATAACATTAATAATATTGATGATTAAGTCAATATTGAACTATTAGAATTGTTTAATGATAATTTAAGTGATTTTCCTTCAACTATACTTGATTACCAATTGATGCGAGGTGATTAACTAAAGTCATACTTGAGATGCTAGACATCACTTTCTATTTTTTGAATATCACTACAGAGTTGTCATAAATAAGATTTTATTTGAGGAAATTCACCCCTAACCTGCCAATTTTCAACATTAAGCAGCTTGGAAATAATTTCATCATGATGCTATCCTAGCACTTGATTGGTCTGTATTTATACTCATAGATAACCTGCAGAATTGACAGAAACAAACGGGCTGAAATTATGATCAAACCCACTTTATGATTGAAATGTTATGATGTCTCAGACAATTAAATTTTGAAAAGCACACAAAGAGTTTCTCAGTTAATTTGTCTCTCTGTATATTTTTTTGGTTCTGCTGGGTAGAGTGTCTCGGTATTTCTATTTCTGGCAGTAGATTATGGAATATGGTTTTCAGGGATGCATGATATTGGTATTCTTATGAGTGAATTTCATTATCAATTAAACAAAACACGTGGCACTATCATTAATCCATAATGGGATTTCAAAATAAATAAATAATTATTAAAAGAAAATATGAAGCCAGCCGAAAGTAACTGTCAAACCCTTGAGTCATCATTCTCAACGTATTAAACTGACATTTCCTCCAGCTGTGAGTAGATCAAATAGGGAAAAGGAAGATAAGACTGTTGCCACAACATGACAGTCCAGAACAGAATATGAAATCCTTCTGCCAGAACTAGAGTGAAACCTTGCAAAACTCTCTGTATCTAAAACTTTGTAAATTGCCACCCAATGGATAAAGCAATGTTCTTTTTGTTTTCTGAAATTCCCTCTCTTGTGATGTTACACAAAATCCCTGTATGTTGAGATGAAAGGGAATAAAATGCAGCCATCCAAGGAGCAAAATAAGTTCCTTTATATCCAATAGGGAAAGCATGGTGCAGTGTGAAGGAAAACTTCAGAACATTGCAATTGTTGCAACAAGGATGGCCACACTAGCCAAGACTGTTGGGCATTGCATCTAAATTTCCTTACAAAGTACTGTGCAGACAGGAAACTTATGACGGCACAACCTGCACTAGACAAGGAAAAACAGAAAGAGCAAGTAACTGGGGTTAACAGTTTGGAACTAGTCGAGGTGAATGAAGAACAAGGGAAATTGCTAGCAGATGTCTAACACTCTTTTAAAAAGAATGATAACAGCTCAAAACCTTTAGGACTGAGCTAGTTACGCACATGATTATATTCAGTGAAACCACATGAAAGTGCTGATGGGCACCATTAACAATTAAAATGGCAGTTCTGATCAGTAATCAGATCTAAAAATAAAAAAAATATTATATCATTAAAAGAAAAGATGAAGTCATGGGGGTTTAAGTTGTAATTGTACTATCAAGCAGATACAAATCTGCAAAGGCTGCAGTCACAACAAGACGCAATCCAGAATCATAGTTTTGAAAAACATAACTGGGTTTTGAACCAGCTCACCTATTTAACCTGTTTCAAACCAGAACCGGATCAAACTGGATTCAATGAACCAGATTTGAAAAAAATGCATAACATAACTATTTTTCAATGAAAAAAATTAAGATTCCAAACCATTAGAGACAAAATATGCAAAGGACACTCGTCTATTTACCTATGTAAGGGTGAATATATCAAAATAGCACTGACTGCAATACATATCAACAACAAAATACATAATCAATGAGGCTCTACATGGTCTCTAGAGTTCAAAAACAATGCTACAAGCTACTAGGCCATTGACCTATTGCAAGTCACTAATCAACATGATCAGTCATCAAACTCATCACTACTAGAAACGGAACATCAACAACAGCTACATAAGCATCATCTAGCTCAAAGTCTTCAAACTCGGATTTCTCAACTTTATAATATGGTAGAAATTGAAAAAGCTTAACATGCCTAACCAATGATTTTGGTTTGAGTGACGGTTCATCTCCTCGACCTTATAATATGGTAGGAAAAGCTTAACATGCCTAACCAATTATTTTAGTTTGAGTAAAGGGTACATTTTTATTGAGGTTGTGGCAAAGAAGTTCAACAATCAATACCACCAACATCAAAGGTGTTCAACAATCAAGACCACCAACATCAAGGTACATAAAGGGCTTCATGTTCCTGATTAAATTTCAATCCCATACATACACACATAATAGAATTCAATGAAAATGTTGCAATCCTTCCAATCCTAAAATCCTGAAAACTGTTAAGTCCATTGAATTTTGAGTGGGATATGAAATTCCACTTTCTCCATATGAAGTTTGATAAGGTTGGAATCACTCTCAAACATCCTAAAACAATTAATGGTAATGTTAAAAATTTAAGTATTCAACATTTATTGGTAATTTATAAATTTAAGAATTTAACATTTTTTTCAG
This sequence comes from Pinus albicaulis, assembly GCA_034641835.2. Taxonomy (NCBI): domain Eukaryota; kingdom Viridiplantae; phylum Streptophyta; class Pinopsida; order Pinales; family Pinaceae; genus Pinus; species Pinus albicaulis. The sequence goes on along the minus strand of CM076570.1, from coordinate 993,456,093 downwards.
GAGAAAAAAAATGCTTTCTTTTCATTAATAATAAAAAAGAGACTACATTCATTGAGATTTTCCTCTCAAAGTCATCAGTTCTCATGGATATTTTTGTCTATTCCATTTAATATGTTTCTACTAATCTCTATCTTTACATCTAAGACAAAAAGCTATGTGTTATCCTCACCTCCAATTCTACATGAAATGTAAAGCCATCAAAACAAAATAGGGAAAAGATTCCATATGAGAAGTTGATGGATCCAGCATTCATAAGTGTGTCCTGTGAAAATTTCTGAATATATAAAAAATATTGCAGTGTCTTGATTTAATTCTACTTGTTTGATTTAATTAACAAGTTATTTTCTGAAATATTTAGTAAAATATGAAAGTAAACACAACTACAGCCTACACATACATACAGATCATTTATTGAAGCATAACGCACACATGACAAAGGACACAATGTTTTTTTGACAATGTCCCCGGAAAAACCCAATGCGAGAAAATCAATGCAACAACTCTTAGAAGGTTTGTTTATTAAGCAGAATATTTGAATACAATCAAGGGCACCACCAGTAATGGTTTGCCCAACAGAGAATTCACAGCAGATGTACCTATCACTCGGAGACAGAAAATATGGTTGATTCAGCCGAGGAAGCACTCCTCTGAAAATACTGAATACGAGCCCTTTCTGGCCCACTAGAACCCCAGCGCTCCTCTTCCAGCCTTTGCACCAGCTTCTCCTGCCCAACGTAGCCACTATGCAGCCTTTGTGCAGCGCAGGCTGCTCCTGCGTCACCCCTTTGGGCTCAACGCTGCCTCTGCGTCATCCTGAAGGCCCTGCGTCAGCCTCTGCGCTGCCTCTATGTGAGCCTGGTTGGGTTGCATCCCTCATGCTGGTCTCTACATTGCCTGGTATGGATCTGGCTCTCTGCATTAGTATTCTTGGCCTCGGATCTGAATAATCCCTAGCCAATCTACCCCTCACCAGCACTGCAAGCTCACTCAAAAATTCTTAGCAAATTGCACCCCAGAATTTCGACTTAGCTCAAGTGCTACCACTCTGTGTGTGTTCTCCAACTGACCCCAAGCCTTCCTTTAATATTTTTCTCGTTGAGAAATCAACGGTCGTGATCTAATCTCTAATCAATGGCTAAGATTAGAAAAGACTTGATCCATGTTACTCAGAACATTCTCACCCACATGTTTAAATTAATTCCCTTTAATTATTTTATTTCCCTAAGTTAGACTTAGGGTCTCCATTAAAATAAATAATTTATTGAATAACTTTCACACCAGGTGGAATTTCTTCAAACGATTTCTGGGTCTTGGAGATCTCATGTGTTCTAGCCCCTCCACATAGTTTTGGAGATAAAGCACATCAGATGCTACCCAAAATCTCAACACTCCCTCTTAGCGAGGAATGTGCTCTAGCAACACTTCACTCCAGAAGCATTACTCTGATCTCTGACATCGGTCCCCTGTGCTGTCGATGCTTGGCATGCTGCCCTCCATCCACTGCGATGCTGCTTTCTGTATTGTTGCCCATGACTCAGCCACAGTTACTACCACATCTGTACTGCAGCCCCCTCTCAAATTGTTGCATCATGCTGCCTATAGCACTGCCACTGCTAACTGTTGCACTGCAACTTAGTTGCTGAGAAGTAAGCAACTGAAGGACATCACCCAACCACTGACAAACAAGTCAGTCTGGCTGCATCTCATCACTAAAGCACCCTCTGTTGTTGCTCTATGTTGTCTCTCTAAGAGACTCCGCGTTGTTGCTGCTATGCACTGCGTAAGCACTGCCCCTCTACGCTGCTGAAGTCCCATCAACCTCTACATTGTTGCTTCCACGTTGTTGCTACCACTGCACTGCGTTGCTCCAATCTTCAACGTTTAAGCACTTCCTTGTGCCTTTCCATGATCCTCTGCATCCACTGACTCCAGTCATCTTGCTACTGTGTTTAACGGCTCCTGTAGCTCGTATGTCATCCAAGAGTTTGGGCACCTCAAGGATCATGCCGACCACCATCTGTAGCTCACTCTACAGATCTATGTCGCCCCACCTCTTCTCTCGAGGTACATGAGCACTCATGGCCACATCATCATCATTGTTGTCATCCCCTTTCACTGTTGCTACCTTGGAATCTGAATCTTCCTTGCCCTTCTTCTTAGGACAAGTATTGGCGAAATGTCCCAATTCGCCACATCTGAAGCACCGGACCTTAGATAGGTCCTTCTTCTTCCCTTGTTGCCTCTGTCCCTTAGATGCTAGGGCTGCATCTTCCTCCTCCTCTGTCCCTCTTGGTTATTCTCCTGATCTCCTCCCGTCGAAAGATTGCCCACATGTCCCCCCAGTTTGGAAGTTGTGCTCTACCCAAGATACTTTAGACAAAGGTCTCACAATCATTGGTGACTGCATTCAGGGCAGTCCTCACCATGAGTCCATCATCGATAGTTGCCCCCTTGGCAATAAGTTGGTCTCAAATAATCTACAATCTAAAGAGGAAAGGATCGATCTCCTCTCCCTTGTGCATCTGGAACAACCGCATTTGATTCTCCAGAAGCATCTTCCTATGGACGGAACTACCTTGATACAACGTGGTTAATGTCGTCTGCACCTCGTTTGTCGTCTTCTTCTCGGCAATATGCGGAACCACATGATCTTTCACTCCATCCATGATCAAGCGTTTAGCCTGCATCTGATTTTCATTAAACTTCGCTAGGAGAGCAGCATCGGTTGGAACAGCCAGGACGTTCTCGGCATGATCTCTGATGCCATATTCTTCAAGGACTGACAGGATTCTAGCTTTCCAGATGGCAAAGTTAGACACACTGTTTAACCTATCCTGATCTCTCAGTCCATACGTGGCCAGCTCTGCTCAAACTGTCGAAGCAAGTGCTCTTCTCCCTTCTAGTGCTGCTACACTCAACAAAAGACCGGATTTGGGTTTCTTGGCGATAGAAACCCTCTAGAGAATATGCTCCCTCTGAAAAATGATTTCCCTCCCAGAAATCCTTCACCAATTCTGTCGAATCAGCCCTCTACGATCACTTCACTTGATCGAATCTCAAATTTCTTGGCTAGAAAATCTTTTGAGGCACTATTTCCTCTTACTTTGTTAACCCTGCTTGGCATTATTCTGCACCGGCAGAAACAATGCCCCACCAACAACTTCGAAGATCAGAAAACTACACTTCTAGCCACAGCAACTGACATAGCGTCACTCCCTCTTGAACTGCGTCACCCTCTTGGGCCTGCGTGATAACGAGTAAAACCCACAGTCCCCGATTTTGATTTGCATATAAGATGCCTTTATAATTAATCATCCAAAAAGGGTCCTCAATTTCAAAATCTGGGCCAACTCACCTATTCATCTTAAACAGTGCACATAAAATGCAATTCAAATTCATGCCCCAAACAAAATTCAAAGTCTGGCAAATTCAAAGATATATTTGGAAGCTCTAATATCTCAAATCTAAGATTTGAGATATTAAATTAAAATCCTCTTATGGTTATAAAACCACAATCCCCACTGTGCATATGAATGGTACTATAACCTTTTATCTGGCAAATTAATGCGGAAGCTTCCTTTTCAAACCCATATACTAAAACTCCACTTCATTCTTATTCGAATTAACATTTGACTTTATATCTTATTCCCAAATTAACCACGACCTCACTTCATGGGCTTCGAATCTTTATTCGGACTTGATAATTAAAACTATTATACAAGGGTCCACAGCATATCAACAATTATATACTCACGCCTTTATTATTCCACGTTAACATATGAAACCAAGGCTCTCATTTGATCGCACTTGTTTCAATTTGATGTCATTCTTTACATAACCCAAGGCTCACCCATATCCAAAGTTTAACTTAATATGGTGAACTCATTAACTTCCGACATAAACCACTTCAAGCAACCCTTAACTCTTCCGGCCATAGTATTATAATATCATAACAAATGGTTCAACCCCTTTAACAAACACCAACATTCGAACTTATATCCTTAACCCCATTAACTCTAACAACGCAACATTTTATTATACATTGCCTTCTACGGGACCCACGCATCCATTATTCGATTTTTTTATGAATCAAATAAATATTTAATATTGCAAAACCAATGGGCCATACCTCACATTATCCTTCGTGTTACTTGTCGCGCGATTGCCCTTGGATCCATAGCTCAGCAGATCGGACGGATCTCATCGAAATCGCGTTTTTTCCAGGGCCGAAGGTTAACACATGAAATTTACGCAATATGGGTGGTATTGTCTCAACGACGTGGCGCAAAACTGTTGGATCGCGTTGATAAAGGCAAAAACCGCCTTTGGCCCAAATGTCGCGCGATACCGGTGGTATCCACCTCCTAAACCGCCCTCCTCCAAAACTGGTATTTGAACAGTGCAACTCTGAAATTCATAGCATTTTAGTTCATTCTTTCGACCTCTTCTTCCGTGCTTGGCACGGTTAATCGACCTTGTCGATTCGGTCCAATCAGACAACAAAACGCCAGTATTCTATCTCAATGGAGGTCACTCCACAGATAGAGTTTTTATCACAGTCGATATGCTCTAGTAAACAGAGGTTTACTATTCTTTAAATGAACAGAGTAGGACTATGGTTGCGCTCTTCCAACAGAGCCACTATTCGACCTTCTTCAAAGCAACCACATACAATTCATTCACTGTGAACATGCGTTCAATTACATTCAAAGGGAAACGGGAGATTCACACGCAAATTGCTTTCCTTTCGATTATACACGTAATTAACTCAAATCGAAGGAAGGAATCCTTCGGGAGATTTGTCAATAACATACACAGATATCAATAAGTCCCCAAATTTATTAAAGACAGAGAACTAAGCCTCTCGATTCAGTGTTCTACTGTAAATCCCCCAGCCATGCATACAATGTATTATATGGCTGCTCACGAATCGAGCCCTTCGATTCCGATGAGGCCTATTTCACTAGCTTTAAATCTCGAATTCAGATGGTTAACTACTGAAATGTGTGCGGAATAGAGTTCGTTCTACGGTTTCCTTTTCACAACAGAATTCGGTAAATCCTCCCACCAATTCAACATCGCTCCTTCAATGGAAAAATCAAATAACCCTTCATGCATTCAGACCAGTGTTTTAAAAACCAGCCGGTTTGAACCGGTAACCGGCCAAACCGGCCGGTCAGCTAAGTCATCAGTTGGAACCGGTCCTGCAACCGGGTTCAAGGAGGCATCTCACCAAAAAATCCCGGTTAACCGGACCTAACCGGCCGGTTAGGTGTCCCATGCTCAAGTTTGTGCTACCATTTCAGGAGGGCAAGGGGGGCTTCACTTGACTTTGCCTACCCTCTCATTTTCTTGACCCATCCTATTAGCAATTAATGGTAATGTTAAATTCTTAAAGTAATCTTTTACTTAAATTTTTAACATTACCATGAAATGACTCAGGATGTTTAAGAGTGGTTTCGTCCTCATTGGATTTCATATGGAGAAACTAGAATTTTAGATTTCACTCAAAATTCAGCAGACTTAATGGTTTTCAGGGTTTCATGGTTTGGGGGTTTGCAATGTTTCCATTTGTTTCTATCATGTGTAAGGGTACGAGATTGGCATTTGATCAAGAGCATGAAGTCATTTAAGAACCTTGATGTTGGTGGCATTGATTGTTGAACTTTGTTGATGTTGGTGGTATTGATTGTTGAACTCCCCTACCGTGGCCTTAACAAGAATGTACCCTTCACTCAAAGGAAAACAACTGGTTAGGCATGTTAATCTTTTTCTACCGCGTTTTAAGGTTGAGGAGATGAACCCTTCACTCAAACCAAAATCATTGGTTAGGCATGTTAAACTTTTTCAATTTCTATCATGTTATAAGGTTGAGCAATCCAAGTCCGAAGACTTTGAGCTAGATGATGTTTATGTATCTCTTGTTGATGATCCCATTTCTAGTAGCGATGAATCAATGATGAGTTTCATGAGAGACCATGTTGCTCAGTGATTTGTAGTTTTGATGTCTATTTTTGCTACTACTACTAAAGTTGTAGAGAAGTTTTAGGAGTCCTCAAACTCTGAGCCATATTATTTATGTAGCTCATGTTGATGATCCCTTGTCTAGTAGTGGTGATGATTTTGATCATGATGAGGAGTGATCATGTTATTGATCACTAATATGTAGTCTTGTATTAGGCAAATGGCCTCATAGGTTGTAGCATTGTTTTTGGACTTTATGGGCCATTTGGAGCCTCATTGCTTATGTATTTTTTGATGATATGTATTGCACTCGGTGCCATTTTGATATATTCACCTTTGCATGGTATATAAATGAGCAAACTTTGCATATTTTGTCTCTATTGGCTTGGAATTATGGTTGCAAATCTTAAAAATAGTTTTTTTATTAAAAAAATAATTATTTAATGTATTTTTTTTAAACCGGTTCATTGGCATCTGACCGCTCCCGGTTAGACCGGTTCCGGTTAGAAACCCGGTTCATTAGGCCACCGGTCCAGTCACCGGTTCCGGTTTTTAAAACATTGATTAGGCTTACATTTATACAAGAAAGTAATGAGTCGATTCAGCTCCTCTAACAGCTCGACAAAACTCCTAAAATTCCAGATTTCCTAAATTTAGACTAAGTCCCTAGATTTGTGGAAGCTGATTCCAACTCCTTCCTATCCTGCAATCCTTTCGAATCTCTCATCTCTTCATATGCCCAACTAATCATTCAAGGGCAGTTACAATCCTCTCCACATTTAATCAAAATTAATTAAAACCTACTGATTTCATTACATAAAATATAACCCCTTAGAAGACTTAAAACTCCTAAGCCTATAAAACTACATGGAATTTGTTTTAGCCTAATGCCCCTGCATCACTGCGCCAGCCTCTACGTCAGCTCAGCGTGAGCTTGACAGGCTCTGCGTCACCCTTCTGGGCCTGTGTCAGCCTCTGCGTTAGCTCTACGTGAGCAGACTGGCTCTGCGTCACCCCTGCAAGACCTCTGCTTTGTCCCTCTGGTACTGCGCTGCCTCTTTCAGAATTTGTGCAGCTTCAGCTACCCTCCTGCAGCAAACAAATCTTCAGCCCTATGTTGATGGCTTCAGCTTGATCTGCAATCGCTCTAATACCATGTGAAAATTTCTGAATATAGAAACTCTACTACAGTATCTTGATTTACTTCTCCTACTTGTTTGATTTAATTAACAAGTTATTTTCTGAAATATTCAGTAAAATATCAAAGTAAACACAACTGCAGCCTACACATACATACAAATCATTTATTGAAGCATAATGCACACATGACAAAGGACACAGTATTTTTTGGACAATGTCCCTGGAAAAACCCAATCCGGGAATACCGGTGCAGTAGCTCTTAGAGGGTTTGTTTATTAAGCAAAATATCTGAATACAATCAAGGGCACCAGTAATGGTTTGCCCAACAGAGAATTCATGGCAGATGTACCTATCACTCGGAGACAGAAAACATGGTTGATTCAGTAAAGGAAGCACTCTGAAAATACTGAATACGAACCCTTTCTGGCCCACTAGAACCCCAGCGCTGCTCCTCTAGCCTCTGCGTCAACTTCTCCTGCCCAACGTAGCCACTGCGCAGAACAGGCTGCTCCTGCATCACCCCTATGGGCTCAGCGCTACCTCTGCGTCACCCTGAAGGCCCTGCGCCAACCTCTGCGCTGCCTCTGCGTGAGCCTAGCTAGGTTGCGTCCCTCTTGCTGGTCTCTGCGCTTCTTGGTATGGATCTGCCTCTCTGCCTTAGTATTCTCAACCTCGGATCTGAATAATCCCTCGCTTATCTACCCCTCACCAGCACTGCAAGCTCACTCGAAAATTCTCAGCAAACCGCACCCCAAAATTTCGACTTAGCTCAAGTGCTACCGCTCTGTGTGTGTTCTCCAACTAACCCCGAGTCTTCCTTTAATACTTTTCTCGTTGAGAAATCAACAGTCGTGATCTAATCTCTAATTAACGGCTAAGATTAGAAAAGACTCGATCCATGTTACTTAGAACATTCTCACCCACATTTTTAAATTAATTCCCTTTAAGTATTTTATTTCCCTAAGTTAGACTTAGGGTCTCCATTAAAATAATTAATTTATCAAATAACTTTCACACTGGGTGGAATTTCTCCAAACGATTTCTTGGTCTTGGAGATCTCATGTGTTCAAGCCCCTCCACAAAGTTTCGGGGCTAGAGCACCTCCGATGCTACCCAAAATCTCAACACGTCCTATACATATGCAGTGAAGAAAAACTTACTTGGCTCAGAGTTGATGCCCCACTTCGAAAGAAGATTTGCAACCTGGTTCTGTTCTCTGTAAATGTGCGTTAAAGATATGTTCTGAAAATTGTTTCCCAAGATTCTAATAAGCCTCATCCAATTGGATAGTATCGTGGGGCTGAAGTGTGTGTAGTTTGTGACTCAATCTATGATGCTCTTGGCATCTCCATGGACAAATATTTGTTCCATTCTCAACCATTTGGCAAAAAAGAGGACACCCAGAGCGTTATGATTTCAGCTCTGTTGTTTGTTCCTTGTCCTCCCTTCCACCAAAAGTTGTAGAAGCGCCCCGGCTCTAGTATGATGACAGCACCACACCCACACCTTCTTTGTTGGCTTGCCCGGTCAAAAAATCTTATAGGGTATATCCCCTCTATGCTCTTGAACTTGACCTTCCTCTTTTTACGCAGAACCTTCTTGGGCCCAATCTCTGGAAAGTATGTAATAGTTTTCAAAACCACCTCCCGAATCACTGGCATTTTGTGGTCAAATATCCATGCATTCCTGCTACGCCAGATAGACCATATGACATAAAAAGGTAATGAGTGATGCTTTGGTCTGTTCTTGAACCATAAATGGAAGCATAGTCACAGAGTTAGTTGTGTCCCCATTTGACTTAATTGTAGAGAATCTAATACCCCTTCCCACACCTCCATAGCAAATGGACAACATAACAAAAGATGGTCAATCTCCTCGTTTTGTTTCCTGGACATTGGACAAATTCCAGGGCCTTGTATTCCCCTGCGCTGTAGATTATCCCAAGTGAGCACTCTGTTATGAATGGCCAACCATCCAAAGCAAATGAGCTTTAGTGGAATCTCCCATCCCCATGCATCTTGGAACCATATTTTGTAATCAAATTCTCTCTCGACCAAAGGGAATCTGTTGTAAATATCCTTTACCCTTGGTTGTCCTTTCTTTAATGCACTCTCCCACTGCAATCTGTCTTCGCCTTCACCGATGGAAATACCTGCATCGAATAGTTTTGTAAGATAATCCTCCCATTCGATGGCCAAGTTGTCTTGCAATCCAAGCTCAGTAGCCTTAAGCCATGATTGTTGGAAAATTAGTTGGTTGTTTCAGCAATTGATTTGTGCAAAATATAGAATGCCCTTGTCATGCAGGGTGTTAAGAAGATTAACCGATAAAGAATGGTTACCATTAAAGCCCTTCAGTGCATCCAATCCAACCTCTGCCAATCTACCATCCCTAAGTTCCCATCTCAGGAAACCCATCATCCAATGGCAATTTTTTGTCATACCTCTCCAACTGTAGGAGGATCTCGAGGTCCTCCTTGCCCCCTTCCTAGTCCAAATCGTGAATGATTGCCCATTCATATACTTGTCTCTAATGGTGTGTCCCCAAATACGATTTTTCGTTGTCGCCCTCCACATGTTCTTGATGATCAAGGCCCTGTTAAATTTGTGGGTGTCCAGGATAGCCCAACCCGCCCTCTTCGATCGGCCTTGCTATGGCTGTCCATCGTACCAGTTGTATCTTCCCCTTCATTTCGATACCCAACGAAATGAATCTGGCCAAAATATCATCTATCTTGTAACAGATCTCCATAGGTGGTAGAAATAAATGCATCCAGAAAACAGAGATGTTTTGTAGAATGGATCTAACGAGAGTCAATCTTCCACCAACTGTTAACCACTTGTGACCACCCAGAAAATTTCTTGTTAAATTTGTTGATCAACCATTCCTAGTCTTTATTACTGCATTTATTGGGCTTAAGACGGAAGCCCAAATATGTGATACCCTCTTCTAATTGTACCACAGTGAGCCCAAATATATTACATATCTCCCTGCACTGAGGATCCTCTTTATCACCAGTGATCAATAGTGATTTTGTTTTGCTCATATAAAGACCCGGTGCCTTGCTAAAAGTCTTGATGATCTGGTGGATTGCCCCCCATTCCTCATGATTGTTCATACCACCAAATAATAGATCGTCTACAAACATCAAATGTGAAATATGCATATTCCTAAAGACTTTCACACCCTTGATTCTTCCCCTGTCCCTTGCCACACCCAACTTGCGGCTAAGGCAGTGCATGACAAGAAGGAAAAGTAGTGGTGATAAAACACAGCCATTCTAAAGTTCCCTGAAAGCCCTGAAGAAATTTGTCGGTATTCCATTGATAATTACTGCGACGTTTGTAAACTGAATACAGGCCATAATCCAGCCAATGTTTTTTGGAGAAATTCCCACCTTATATAAAACCATTCTCAGGAACTCCCAATCACTGCAACCATATGCTTTAATCAAGTCCACCTTGAGTCAACTTGCCTTCTATTTTCGGGTCTTCATGGAATGCAAACATTCCTAAGCTATGCCTATGGCATCCTGAATTTGTCTGCCATCTAAGAACCCAATTTGTTCAGGAGAGATGTAACTAGATAAGATCTTCTTGATCCTTGTGGGAATCAGCTTGGATATTTCTTTGTAAATGGCATTGCAAAGTGATATGGGCCTATAGTCTGAAAAATTTACTGGGTGCTTCTTCTTTGGGATTAATGCTAGGAAAGTAGCATTCACAGGCCCTGAGATGTGTCCAGTTGTCTGGTATTCTTCTGTAGCCGCTAATATATCAATTAACATTAACTCCCAAAATTGGAGGAAAATTTCCACCCCCCATCCGTCCAAGTCGGGGCTTTTCCCTTTTGCACAATACTTAAGAACTTCAATAATATCTTCATTCTGAATCAGCCTACCCAAATTCTCATTTTACTCTTGTTTAAACATGAGAGGCAAATATCTGTTCATGTGCCTCGTATTGACTTTTGAAATGGCGAAAAGTTTCTTATTTGATACACTGTTGATCTTGTATTTGGTGGTCATCTGCATCCCTGATGCCTCTAATTGAATTTCTCAGTTTCCAGTAGTTGGCACACATATGAAAATATTTGGTATTTTTACCCTCGGCCGCGACCCACAGAGTGCGACTCTTCAATCGCCATTCAGATTCCTGTGCTGGCAATATCCTGCTCTTCTCCCCCTCCAGTTCCAAGATTTTCCCCTTATAGTGGCCAGAGAAAAATAATGGGTCCTCGAGATCATTATAGTACCTCAAGGAAATATCAATGTCTGATAGAGACTTTATTTTTGCTTCTTTTTTTCCCCTTAATAAATATTCTGGCTTCCTTCTTGAGGGCCCGCAGTTTGCCACAAATAGTCCCCATCTGGTCACGTGGGGAAGGAACGACATGTCGGCTCCATACACATGCCACCATATCAGCGAAATTCGCATTAAGGATCCACCATGTTGCACGAGTTTCCAGTACATGAGTACTTCCGGTACAGGGGAACGAGTATTTGGCATGGCTAGAAGTTTTGCCCAAATTTACAGGAAACTTCAAGTCATGTTGCACGAATTTCCAGTAAGCGAGTACTTCCGATACAAGGGAACGAGTATTTGGCATGGCTACAAGTTTTGCCCAAATTTACAGGAAACTTCAAGTTGGGAGTGGTAATAATATAATATATTAAAATTAAATATATATTGAAAATAAAAATAAAATAATTTATTTATTTCCATCCAAAACTTGCCAATCAAATTCCATCTTGCAAAGAAATATGTAAAATATTGAACTTTGCAACACTCCCAAAAAACTCAAAATATTAATCCATCAACAATTTGCCAATCAAATTCCTTCCCAGCAAGGAAACATGTAGAACTCCCAAACCGGAAAAAAGGTTGTTATTACTCGATTATTAGGTGATTTCATTGTAGTGACACTTAGAGAGGGTCATTTTGATGCAATGATATAATATTATGCATGTCAAACTTATGTATATGCTTGTGTGTTATAGACCTAGTTTGGGACCTTGGGTCACCTGTTTTCTATATGTTTATGATAATATCTATGGTTGTGTGTATAAGACTGATTTTGGTTAAGAGCATATTATCGATGTTTTCTCTTTTGGTATCCTAGTTTGGACATAGGTGTATGACATGGATGGTGATCCAGGATTGAGACACATAGATCCATGGATGATCATGGTTACGTGGAACATATGGTTAATTGTGATTTATGGATGATAAATTATTTTGGAAGTCATAATACATGATTTGTATGATTATATATGCTTAATATTGTATTGAGAAAGATGTGGCAAGGGACATGGTTATTTGCAAACAAGGATGCTCAAATTATAAATGACTGTGGAAGTCATGATACATGACTTTTATGATTATATATGCTTAATCTTGTATTGAGCAGGATGTGACAGGGGCGTGGTTATTTGCAAACAAGGATGTTCAAATTATAAATGGCTGTGTAAGTCATTTCTCCAGAACCAAAATGACTGTGGAAGTTATTCACAATCTTTGGTAAAATGTGAATAAGTTAATTATGAAATTCATTTGATTCCTTTGATCTATGAGATTGTGATGTGTGCAGGTCTTGGAACGAGGCCTTACCAACAAACCATCAAATGGGTAAGAGCTCACAATCAGTACCTTAAGGTGAAGTGCGGAGTTTCAAAGCAAAGTAGATGAGAAACAATGGAAATTAGGGTGCGGAGCCCTAAATACATAAAAGATAAAGACGTGGAGTCTTAGATATATAATAAAAGGATTAGGGCATCGAGTCCTAAATCCATGAAAAATGTTTAGGGCGTGGAGTCCTGAATATTTAAAAAGATCAAGGTGTGGAATCTTGGATCTTTAGCGCGGCGTCCTCAATCTACTAAGGCACGAAGATGCATGCAATAGGGGTGTGGAATCCCTATTCTCCGGAAGAAAAATACCACTCATGGGAAGCTCAAGGATGAATTTCCTTAATAAAATCTCATTCCTGACAATTTTGGAATGACTTTCTAAAAATAGAAAGTCATGTCTAGCATCTCACATATGACTTTCCAAAAATAGTAAATCACCTCCAATCAATGGGTAATGAAGTATACTTGAAGGAAAATCACTTAACTTATCATTGATAAATCCTAATAGTTCAATCTCGACTTCATCCTCAATATTATTAATATTATTAATACTATTATTATCTTTTATGAGACTACGATATTATTATTAAAAGGGAATTATATCTCCTCAATCACTTGACACCTCTCTCCTTGATGATTCTCATGGCTCTATGTAACTCTCTCTCTCTTCTAACAATACATTACACTCTATTTTATGCACTCATCAAACAATGGTATATTCCTCTTACACTCGTTAATGACATGTCATAAAAGATTCATCTTACACTCTTTAATGCATATGTTACACTCTCCTTAACTAAGCGATGCATACCTCTCCTTAATGGCATGAGTTACACTCGTCTAAATGGAATACAAGACATGCATATTATTCCTTTATGACAAGAATTTGTTGCTCCTCCTATATTTGTGTCTCATTGTTGGAGCAAGGTCCCCTGGGGTTCATTTTTGGGTAATTTTGTATAAATTTTGTTGTACGCGTTGCGCGCAAGTAGTCAAAGGGGCTTTGGGGCAAGTCAAAGTCCCTTAATCATTGTAATGTGTTTAAAAGGAAAACCATGAGTCTCAAACCATGGTTTGAGACCATGGTATGTGTGCGTCTAGATAGTATAAATATGTAAAGATTGAGTCAAGTAAGGATATTTTATCTGATCTTATGTCGATGATGTATGGTTGTTGTTAACGTTTTGATCTAAGTCTTGGTTTGTCTGGGTAGAAAGGCTCCTGTTGGCTGTGTGTGGAGACCTAAGTCCTGGTTGTGTGCGGACTCTGCTATCTTATCTTATGTCGATGATGTATGGTTGTTGTTAACGTTTTGATCGAAGTCTGGGCTTCTCTAGGTAGAAAGGCTCCTGCTCGCTGTGTGCGTGGAGACTTAAGTCCTGGCTGTGTGCAAACTCTGTTGGTTGTGTGCGCAGAAGGATTGAATGTAGTTAATTGATAGATCTCTTAATAAAGAAGATAGTTTTGGCAAACCTGAACTCTTATGTGATTGGCTGTATTGATTACCTGTTATTTGCTTTAAGATATGAATCTGTTATGTGTCGCGTATTTACTTTTGGTAATGGTTAATTGCATTTATGCGTGAATATCAGTTGATGTTAGATGAATAGATCTGATTGAAGTATACTTGATTACTGTGCGCAAAATATAGTAAAGTATTCTATGATAATCTGCAGAAGGGTTAGATCTATTGACTGTGCATGTGCGCATATGTTATATTATCTACATTAAGTCTGATTAGAGCCACTACATCAAAAGCTTCCTCGGGGTGCGGAAACCTGGTTCCAGCACCCCCCCATACTGTTTCGGATGAGACTTTGACCTGCGCAAGCAGATCACTGCTGAGAGGGCCAGTAGTTGGAGGGTTTTGTTGGTTGCGCGATAACTCTGAACCTAGGTCAGGACCCCTCAAGCCAACAAATGGTTCCATTGTCGAGACCGAGATCATTTTGAGGGAGATTTGATGTATTGGCATCCGACGCAGAACGAATTACAAGATTGGCTTGATAAGAATATACTTGAATTTGTGATCCAAGAGAACAGAAGCTCTAAATTGTTTGCTAAAGATTGGGTACAAAAGTATATTTACACAGAAGTCCACGAGATTTTCTTTGATTCCTTTGCAATCGAGTTGCATGAGTGGTTGTCTCGACCCTCTGAATTCCAAACTTGCGCAAAGGACGACACGATCACTCAGTGGACCTCGGAGTTGGTACAACAAGTTAGAGAAAACTAGCAACAAGATCACCCGCGCGGTAGATCATTGGATCAATCATGTTCCTGGAGGATTTGTGGCTGAATTTTCTATTGATCAATTTGTATATTATTCTAAAGCGGAACGAAGGTTTTTCAAGGGTCCTAGAGATAGGTTCCTGCGCTCTTTGAAGTTGTGGATTAAAATGCTATTGTGTGAACAGGGTACTCTGTGCAGTCATATTGAGTGAATGTCCCGTAGAGGCCCGACTACATGCAATGGAAGAACTTACAGAGTAGATCTAGAAGAATGGTTTGTTTATAGTCCTCTCAAAGGTAAATCTGACAGTGACGAAGAATCAGAGACTAGTAGCTCTAGTGGATCTGCGCATTCTAAAGAAGAAGTATTGCGATATCAGAATAGTCTTGTGTCGTTGGCCATAGTTCAAATCCCATTTACTCCACTTCCGAATTCATCTCACTCTAGTAAGTCATCCACTCCACTTCCGAATTCATCTCACTCTAATAAGTCATCCACTCCACCTCCACCACCAGGCGCAGAGATGCCCGCTTCCATGAAGTTACCTACTTTCCGTGGTATTAGGAACAAAGACACAAACCAATTCTAGTTTGTTACTGACGTTGTATGGAGAGCGCAGCAAGTTAATAATGACGATGTGAAGAAAGCGCAGTTGGCCACTGCTTTTCAAGACCATGCGTTCGATTGGTACATAAGGTATGTAGCGACAAATCCTAATGCAACTATTGATAATCTGAAGAACGCACTAAAAGAACAATTCAAGAGGCCAAAATCATTTGCGCAATGTGTAACTGATTTGAAGGAGACTCGCCAAGAATTGAAGGAATCTGTATGGGATGTGGATCAAAGGTTGAAGCGCGCAATCAAAGATGGAGGATTTACTATTGATGACACCCAACACAAAGAGTTGTTTATTGCCATGCTGCTACCGCATCTGCGCCAATCCTTGAGTCAACAGAAGATTGCCACGCAAGCTGAAGCTATAGAAATTGCAATGAAGCTAGAAGCTTCATTGGTACCCGTTGTGCAGATCGGGACCCAGCAGATCCAAAGCCAGTTGGAGGCAATGCACTTAGAAATACAGAGTTTGCGCAAGGATAAGGGAAAGGAGGCATGCGCAGATGTATGGTGTATACGCTGCAAAGTTGTCGGGCATCATAAGGATCAATGCCCTGTATTCAATAATTATCTGCAAGCTGGAGGACCAAGCTTGCTAAAGAGCGTGGCTGGACCAAGTGGGACTCCTACGTCATGGTGCGCAATTTGTCAAGCTATGGGTATGCATACGACAGATTACTGTCCACGGATTGGTAAATATATGCCTGAGCTAAAGCAGCCTTTTTGCAAATTCTGCTCATCGCTGGGACATGATGAACAGCACTGTCACAGCTTTGATTTGATGATTGACCGAGCTAGCCAATATAGAATGCACGTTGAACCTACCTCACCAGCATCCTCGTCTGGGCGTGGTGGATTCCAAAACAAAGGACGAGGAAGAGGAGGAGGGGTTGGTCAAGGAAGGGGGCAGCTCATCTACTACAATTGTGGAGATGTGGGTCATTATGCGCGCGACTGTCCAAATCCAGCACGACAGTCTTGCAGGTACTGTAGGCAATTTGATCATGTCATTGAAGATTGTCCTGTTTTGATTGCAAAGATGCAGGAAAAGAAAACGCAGACTCCTACTCAGAATATTCAGATGGTAAGAGCAGAGTTGCGCGAAGAAGAGCCAATCATGAATGTTGTCACTAGGAGTGGTGCAGCCACTGGTGAAGACAAAGGAAAGAAGCCTGAGACTAATCTTTGGATCCGAAAAGCGCCTAAGAATAAGGAAGGATTCAATTTATAGCACGAAAAAGAAACCTTTGTGGAAGCGAAAAAGGGTTTCGCAGAAGCAGGCGCCTCATCATCAAGCAAACCTCTGGACGTGGTTGGAGTAGACGAACAGATAAAGCCCTTCCTTCAAGCTTGTATCAAATTGTTGCACAATAAGAAGGCAGTCGAGAACCTCCAAGCATTGATAGATAACTGCACAGAAAAAGAAGAGCTTCGAATGGACCAGAAAGTTGTTAACAAGATCTATAAGAATAAGAAAAGAACTAAACGAGAGATGAGCTTGCTTGATCAAATTGGTGCATATGAGATGGATCAGGTCATTTTGGATCTAGGATCTGATGTGAATGTTTTACCAAAGCAGACTTGGCAACGAATGGGAGAAACTAAGTTGGAGTGGTCTACTATCCAACTGCGCATGGCAAATAAGCAAAAGATTATTCCCTTAGGAAGACTCTCGCAAGTCGTAGTGGATATCGAATGAGTAAGGGTGCTTGCAGATTTTGAAGTTATACAAATTGTGGATGATACTGATCCCCACCCTGCAATGTTGGGTTTGGATTGGGCTATTGATATGGGTGGCATCATCAATCTTAAGCACAAAAGTATGGTATTTGAGAATAATGGAACCAGAGTTGTGGTTCCCCTAGATCTTGCAAAAGGTGAAAGATATACAGAACCAATGCGCGCAGACAATGATGTAGAACATATCCATAAGCTGACTGCACGAGACGAAGATTGGATCAACCCAACAGCCGATGGAAGACTCAACTGGGAGAAGTATAGTTCCTGCTTCTCAGATTTAGATGAAGAACTGGAGAACTGGCAAAACCGGTTGCGTGAAGTATCTATGCTACGCTGCAATCGCGTGACGAAAGGCCTTCGGTGCATATCCTCAGAGGTACAAGAATTGCCTTATTATGATGGTCTGACTAATGTTAACATGTTTTTAGGAGAACTTGAAAAAGTTGTTCCAGAAGGACAAAGGTTCCACGCGCTTGATATAGTGTTGCGCTCAACCCCAGTGCGCTGGTGGGAGACGCACAAGGGAAACTTGGCTAACTAGGAAGAATGCACCCGTATGATGAGACTGCGTTTTGAGCATCCAAATACCATAATGGAAGAAATCTATTCCGAAAAGAGTAACCCGCGCAAACATTTGGCTAAATGGACTAAAGCTTGGGGTGAAGAACCAAAGCAAGAATGGGTGCACATATTCATCCACGCATTGGGGAAGGTGCCTACGGACTGGTACCTTGACGCTGAGCTGCGATGCGAAACCAATGAATGGACTGCACTGACAGAAATTTTTATCCTGACCTTTAGTTTTGAAAGTGGGTTTGAATGCCTGGATGAGGCACTTAGGATATTCAAGAGGTCATCTTTGACATCGCAAAGCCGAAGGTAGAGCGCGCCTTGCCAAGCATGGGATGCACAGATGAAGGACATAGTTAATTGTCAAAATTTATCAGTTGAAGATAATGAGGAAGATCCAAGGAACATTACGATCCATGAGTCTGAGGGACAGCGCGCAGTTGTTGATCCTATGATTGAGTCACTTGATGTAACTAAGCCTCTGAAGATTCGTCAAGTTAATATTGGCTCAGAGGAACAACCGAAGTTAGTGAAGATCAGAGATTACTGGGATGATGATACGGTGGGAAAGGTTGTCGAGCTGTTGACTGAGTATCAGGACCTGTTTCCTACAAAATTTTCTGAGTTGAAGGGGATAATAGGAGATCTCGGGGTGATGAAGATCACCTTGAAACTCGATGCGCGACCTGTGAAGCAGTGTCTATATAGGTTGAATCCCAAATACAAGCAAAAGGTCAACGAGGAATTGGAGAAGATGGTTGTTGCAGGGATCATAGAACCAATGGAGGAATCAGATTGGGTGAGTCCTATGGTGGTGCAAGACAAGAAAACTAAGGGAGAAATAAGGATTTGCGTGGATCTGCGCAAATTGAATGATGCTTGCGTACATGACCCGTTCCCGACCCCATTTTCTGATGATATCCTGGACAATGTAGGAGGACAAGAAGCTTACTCATTCACAGATGGTTTCTCAGGATATCACCAGATCATAATCGCGCCGGAAGACAAAAGCAAGACAACCTTTGCAACAGAATGGGGATCCTTTTAGTATACAGTCATGCCATTCGGTCTGAAGAATGCGCCAACTATCTTCTCGTGCGTGGTAGTAGTTGCGTTCAAAGAATACATCCACAAGTTCTTAGAAGTCTACTTTGATGACTGGACTGTCTTTGGATTGTTGAAGAAGCATGTGTCGAGTCTGAGCCTGATGTTGGATACTTGTCAAAAGCATTAGATCTCACTTAATCTAAAAAAGTGCATCTTTTGCGTGCCATTCGAGATCTTGCTAGGACATATTGTTTGTCAACAAGGATTGATCGTGGACCCAGCCAAGATCGTTGTTATTGTTAACATGGAATTTCCTACAAATGTCGAACAATTGCGCTCAATTTTAGGGCATACAGGGTATTACCGAAAGTTCATTCAAGGTTACGCGTTGATCATAGCGCCCATGAAGAAATTGTTGAAGAAGGATGCCTCGTTTTGTTGGGACAAACACTGTCAAAAGAGCTTTGAGTTGCTTAAGGAGAAGATGGTCACTGCGCCCATATTGGTCTTTCTAGACTTGACGAATGTATTCCATGTGCATGTCGATGCCTCCTGCATCACACTAGGAGCTATTTTAGCGCAGCCAGTAGTTGGGGAGATTGATCACCCTATTGCATTTGCAAGTGAAAAGTTATTGGATGAAGCCATGGGCGTTTGGACAGCTGTTCAGAACGACCCGATGGTCCAGCAGCTGAGAAATGAGCTTCGCGTTAAGGAACAGCAGTTTATAGAGATTAGGATGGCGGCGCCCACTTCAGTCACAGCGCTAAGACTTGCCCGATTGCATGAAGGCAAGGCAATTCAGACAGAAATTGAAGACCTGCGCCAACTATTGGAAACTAGGATGCAACCTTGGGCTGAGGAAGCCCTGCAGCTCTCGCAGAATCTTGATGGTGCCCTCAAAAGCCTACAACAAACATAGCGCAGCATCAATTTGGCAGCAGAGGGGCCAACGACAGCAAAATTGGTTGATGAAGCATAGGGTGTTGCCACGCAGAGCGTCGAAGTCATCATGCCACTCCGGAGCTCTGTCAAAGCAATGAAAGCAAATATGAAGGAGACCACCCTGCTGTGACTCGGGACGAGTTGCGAGATTGTGTTGGGGGCCTGTTGGAGCGGGGTCCCCTAGGGTGCATTTTTGGGTAATTTTGTATAAGTTATGTTGTACACGTTGTGCGCAAGTAGTCAAAGGGGCTTTGGGGCTGGTCAAAGTCCCTTAATCATTGTAATGGTTTTATAGGGAAAACCATGAGTCTCAAACCATGGTTTGAGACCATGCTATGTGCGCATCTAGATAGTATAAATATGTAAGGATTGAGTCAAGTAGGAATATCTTATCTTATCTTATGTCGATGATGTATGGTTTGTAGAAATTTCTGAATCTTAATTCTTATGCAGAAATTATTTCTGTTAATCCGGTTAAGCTTCTCCTACTTATACAAGTTATCAACTGAATAAATTCAAGTTAACATCAAAGCAAAACACATAATAGATCTCTACCAATTCAGATCTAGAATAAGCACATGCACACATAGACAAAGTGACACAGTTATTTCTGGACAAACTGTCCCCGAAAAAACCCAATGTGGGAAAACTGGTCTCTGGCTGCTGGAGGGCTCTATTATTAAGAATATTTCTAAATACACAACTCTGGGTTCCAGATCTGGAAAACCCTACAGAGGAAACTCTAGATCTGTAGCACCTAGCTTATCTAAGACCAAAAATATTCATTGATCCACACCCTCAAACGGGATTTACAGAACTCAGCCAGATCTAGGCCTAGAAACCCCAAATCTACCCGTGAAAGACACTGCATCAGCCTCTAAAACCCCTACTGGGCTCTGTGTCAGCCTTGGCTAGCCTCCAAATGCTCAGCACTGTCACTGACCCCAGACCGGGTGACGCAGTCACTACGTTGCCCCTAAGGGTCTCTACGTAACCCCTAAAGGGCTTCCTGAAAATCACGTTGTCCTTGTTGCTGCTACTGTTGTCGTCCGCTACTGCCCTCTGTTGCTGCCTTCCTCTGCGTTGTCTTTGCTGATCTCTTCTCTGCTTCTTGTGTATTCTAAACCTCGGGATTAGATCATCCCCTTGGTCTAAATTCCCCTCTCTGCAACTGAAACACTTGAGAATTCTTAGCAACCCCGCCCTAGAATCTCAGCCTAGCTTCTCGCATTTCCGCCTCCGTGGTGTCTTACAAATGACCCCAAGCCTTTCCTTTATACTTTTCTCGTTGACAAATCAACGGCCAAGATTAAATATTTAATCAATGGCTAACATTAAAAGAAAGCTTGATCCGTGTGACTTAAGACAATTTCATCACATGTTTAATTAAATTCACTTTAATTATTTTATTTTCCTAAGTTTTAACTTAGGAAATACATTAAAACAATTAATTAATTTAATATCTCCTAAACCAGATGAAATTTCCCAAATCCATTTCTGGGTCTTGTAGATCAGGTGAACTCTAGTCCTTCCTCAAAATTTGGGACCTAGAGCACAACTGATGCTACCCCAAATACACAAAATCTCAACATGGTTGTTGTTAACGTTTTGATGTAAGTCTAGGTTTGTCTGGGTAGAAAGGATCTTGTTGGTTGTGTGCGCGGAGACCTAAGTCCTAGTTGTGTGCGCAGAGATCTAAGTCCTGTCTGTGTGCGGACTCTACTATCTTATCTTATGTTGATGATGTATGGTAGTTGTTAACGTTTTGATCTAAGTTTGGGTTTGTCTCGGTAGAAAGGCTCCTGCTGGCTGTGTGCGCGGAGACCTAAGTCCTAGTTGTGTGCAGACTCTGCTGGCTGTGTGCGCGGAGACCTAAGTCCTGGCTGTGTGCAGACTCTACTGGTTGTGTGCGCAGAAGGATTGAATGTACTGAATTGATAGATCTCTTAATAAAGAAGATAGTTTTGGCAAACCTGAACCCTGATGTGATTGGTTGTATTGATTATGTGTTATTTGCTTTAAGATCTGAATTTGTTGTGTCATGTATTTACTTCTGTTAATGGTTAATTGCATTTATGAGCGAATATCAATTGATGTTAGATGTATAGATCTGATTGAAGTATACTTGATTACTGTGCGCAAAATATAGTAAAGTATTATGTGATAATTTGCAGAAGGGTTAGATCTGTTGATTGTGCATGCGTGCATCTGTTATATTATCTGCACTAAGTCTGATTCGGGCCACTACATCAAGAGTTTCCTTAGGGTGCGGAAACCTGGTTCCAACACCCCCCCATACTGCTTCGGGTGAGACTTTGATCTGCACAAGCAAAACATTGCCGAAAAGGCCAGTAGTTGAAGGGTTTTGTTGGTTGCGCGATAACTCCAAACCTGGATCAGGACCCCTCAAGCCAACACTCATGTATTCTCACTTGAGGGAGGTGCATTGTGATACCAAGAGTTGGAGAGATTTATAAATTTAAAAAAAAAATATTGTGAGAGGGAGAGACTTGGAGGGTAGCCAAATGATAATCTAAATTTCTAAGTAGTTTGATCCAATGGAGTTGACCATGAAATGAAACTTGTCTTCCTCAACTTGCCTTGTATATCTCTTTACTGTTATATTTTGGTATTGCTTGTGAGCTCTTACAGCTCGGGGGTTTCAGGGGGAGAAGTTCTCCCTGGATATGGTTGGGTGGAAAACCAGATGGTTCAAATGAGTTGGTTAAGGGATCAAAGATGGATCATATTCTCAACGATTGGAGTTGAATATCTCTTCAGCATTTGAGAAAGTAAAGCCAAATATTGTTAAAGGTAATTGCAATAAATAAATTCCAAAGGACTTCGGTAAGTATTTCATGAGTTATGGTTTTGTTTCAAGTAATTAGATGCATGTTTTAGAAAGGGTTTCATGATATTTTGCAAAAATGTTTGACAAAATCCGTGAATGAGTAATGTTATCAATTTATTTATGCATGAATAAGTGCTAACTTGCAGCTTACAAGAGAAGTAGGAAAATGGATATATACCCAAAATATACCTGGAGGAATTACAGAAACATCAAAAGAAAATTCAAAAATGATGCCAGCTAAAATATGGTTTCGAAGATCAAAGGATTGACGTATGTTTGAGGCAAATTTCAGTCATGGCTTATGTTTCATATGCTTATCAATAATTCAATGTTTTTTTATTCAAGTTTTTGTAATAGTACTATTAGAATTTTGATAGAAAGCCTTAGGTTGTAGATGAAAGTTTTCATTCCATGTGTTTGACAAAAGTCGTAAATGAAACATTAAGGATCTAAATTTTTGTTGTTTTAAGAATTACATTCCTAGGCGTTTTGAATGCGATTCAGCCCAACATCAGGGGGTATTCGTGCCTTGTTGGAAAGTGTAACTAGGATCAGTCTTCATATTGACTATGTAATTATGTATTTATGTCATGAAGAAGACAAAGATAATAATATATATTTTTGGTATGCTTGCTTCATGGGTTTCATGAGCAGGGTTTTACTATTAGGTCAATAGACTTCTTCTTGATGTCTATTAGGGATTTATCTTCTGGTCATATATGTACAAATTAAAGAGTCATGTTTATGAAGAGTCAAGTCACATTTGCATGCTCCAAGACTTTGCCAATCAAGCTTGAAAACATGGCACAAATGATGCTCCAGATCAACATTGAAGTGACCTCCCTAAGTCGGCCTATGAATTTTGATCTAGTCGGCCTCAATACCTCTGCTCATGTCGGCCCAGATGTAGACTCCCATGTCGGCTCAAAGGAAAGAATTAGCAGGTATAAATAAGGATGATTTGCAGTTTAGTTGTGACAAGATTTGCGGACATGTCTGAAGCTGAAATGCGAGGATAAGAGAAAAGATCTTTGCAGTTAATACAGATCAGAAAAGTGCAAAGATTAGGATGCGTTCAAAGGTGAAGAAGTAGTTGTAACAGTGCGGATATTTATCTCAGGAAAAGCAAAGTATAGAGACTGAGAAATCTGGAAAGGAATTTCGTGTGGGCTTCAATATATATATACACATAGCTTCGTATACCTCTTGACTGTAATATCAAACGAAGACTAGGAGACAAAATATGAAGTGTATTAGGGGTAATTATGTTGGAACAAATAACACAGCGAAAGGTACCTTTCTCAAATCTCTGCAAAGAGAAGGTATCATTCTTGGGTAAGATATATCTCTGTCTTGAAGATATATAACACAAGTTCGAAAGACAGACATAGTAACACTGTATCAGAACAACAAAAAGGAAGAAGGGTCGTTTCTAAACAAGAAGGAACCAAGATTTCCTTGAGCCAAAAGGAGAAGAAGGATCGATCAGTTATCAGATTAAGTTCTAGTGCAGAACGGTGCAAGATGGTGCAGGAAAGAAGGATCAGCTCAAGAAGTCAATGAAGAAGCAGTGACAAGGTCTTGGATGCATACAAAGGTCAAGGGTCTGTGTCATGGTCATGGTACTTGTCATCTGAAAGTCTATAAGAAGAATTTCTTGTGGGTTTTCCTCTCCAAGAGGGAGAGGTATTGGCCCTGGCTTGAAAATCCTAAATCTGTGTCTCTTGTGTTTTTGGTAATTAACTTGATGAAAGACTTAATAAGCTAAGGTTAAGATGGATCTAGGCTGGTTTCTCAGTATAGAGACTGAGAAATCTGGAAAGGAATTACGTGTGGGCTTCAATAAATATATACACAGAGCTTTGTATACCTCTTGACTGTAATATCAAACGAAGACTAGGAGACAAAATATGAAGTGTATTAGGGGTAATTCTTGTTGTACGGATAAATCAATCTTGCGGACAAGATCGATCTCCCTAGTACCAAAAGGTAATCTAGCAACAAACAGCCAAATAAACCTATCTTTTTCTAAACATATGCAATTTACAAAAGAATACTATAAAGGTGTTAAGGTCTTACCGTAGATCCAATGCTTGTTCGAAGTTGTTGTCTCTCGTGCACTTGAAGAAGTTATCTTTGTAAACCTGCAGTCACAAACAAGCAAACATTAAATAGCACCTGTATAGTAAATATTATAAATCATGCTTATCATGGTGATCAAGGAATCTATGAAATAAACAGTTAACTAACAGCTTATTGAGAAAAATGAATTCATTTGTATTAACTTTGAAAGAAGGAAAACCTTACAACCTTAGCCTTGATGTTGAACAGGCCTTCCTGGAGTCCGAAGCAGGAATCTCCTCTACTCCGACAAGCCTTGCACTCTTCCGACTGAGACAGATAGAGGTATGTGATATCTCCTCACAAAATCTCAATTAAATGAGTCTGAATCCCAACAGCACTTAACCTCAAATAATTCTAAAGCTTGAACTCCTTTTGAGGCTACCCAATGCCTCTTTTTATAGTGCAAAAGAGGAGGTTTCAGTTCCAACTATGAAGGGATAGAATTCTCCTTCAAATGGATAAGCTCCTCACATCAAGAGGTTAGCTCCATAAGGTAAGGGATACATGAACCTCAAAAGAGCGGTTCTGCCACCGCAAGATTCTTTCTAGAGGCTTCTAGAATTTACTGAAAGTGAGCTTTTTTGAGTTTACTTGCGCCTTTTTAATCTTTTATAGGGGTCCGCACCCATAACACAGAGAAAGTGCGTTCAGGTATGCAAGAGCCATGAACATTAGGTGCGGGACCGCAGGCAAGATACAGAGAAAGTGCGATACCAAAGTTAAGGAGATTTTTAAGAACTTTTCTCTTATTTTCAAGGCTTGACATGAGGAACTAATGTGTTAGACTTGCAAAGGAGGAAGTATGAGTGATAATGAGCTCATACAAATAGCAGAATGTCAAGATGACAATTTTTAGTGCAACAGATTGCCCCCTAAAGTGCAAAGTCTGGAATAGATGAAGCTGAAGTCTGTCATATATGAAGAGTGCAGTACTTTATCATTTCAAGGATCATCCTGTGGACACCCCAGTCGGAAACTATAAAAACATTCAATACAAAATATATATATGTAAACATATCATCGCTGAGGCAAGCATTCTCATACTCAGATCAAAACTAACTAGAAAATTGATTTAAACTGTTCTGATACAGGAATGAATTTGAATACATCAACAGTGTGTAGACATGTGTAGACACAGTATGGACGCAGCCATCTATTTATAAATAGTCCACTGTATTAATAAATAGCAAAATTCCTCGCAGCCTGGATGGTAGAAACTAGATCCAGGGTCTTGATTTCCGCTTCTCGAACCAGTATGATTCTATCCATGTGAATGAATGTGTTGAAGTCGAACATGGTAGAAACCACTTGATTATCAGCCAATAATGTAAACTGTTAACAAGTGTGAGAGTAACCACCAGTAATGTCAATGGCTCTCAAAGTACTCAGTACAATCCATGAAATGTGAATGAATGAGCTGAAGTCGAACATGTCACGGAATCTTTCGATCAAAGGTCATTGATGCAATCTGTCGTCGAAGGCGAAAAACTTGCCATTGAGGCATGCAGAATTCAAGGTACTGACGATTTCTAGATCAACTTCCTAGATAATGAGCTGTCGTCGATAGAAAGTGATCCGTCGTAGGCAAGCCCACAACACGAAATCATAGATCAAGTTTTGAAGAAATATATTGGCAATGACTGACTCAGAGGCGGTCAAAATAGATGACAGATGTTTTGCAGATAAATGGTTTGTTTGAACTGTCCTCTTGAACACATAACGACACTGCAGATGGCTTGGTGACAATTGACCCAACCCAGAAACCGGCTGAAGACATTCAATATGGTTTGATTAACTGTTAGGTAAAAGATTTCCCAACCCAGGTGAACAAAAATGTCCTGTTCAAGAGTGGTTAACTGGCTTTTCGAAAAATCAAAATACAACAAACAGGTCCATTTTTCTCTCTTTTCCCCCACCATTTCTGGCAAGTACCTCTTTATTTTTGACAAGCTTGAGGAGGATAACATTTGCTTGTTTATAAGCTCATCTTTCGGATGAGTCCAACTTAGTTTAAAATTCGAACCCTAACAAGGAGTGGTTCGTTCCTGTTTAAAATTGAACAGGTCCTTTACTGTTAAATTTTAACGAGTCCAGTATAGGAGAAACTCGGTGTTTTTTCAATTTTAGGGAGTCAGAAGAAAAAACTTAAGAAGACTCCATGAGGGTACTTTTTCGTAAATTTAGTCTCTCGGGCCCGAAAAAGGATAAAATAATGCGAAAGAGAACTCTATTGACCGTATTTAGTCAACGTGTACATTTTTCGTAAATAGTCCATTTCAGTCCGTAAAAGAGGTAAACTTATACTGAAAGGACGATCATTCATTTATTTTAACGAGTTCGAATAATCAAGTACTCGGCAATCTTTTCAATTTTCGAGAGTCTGAAAAGAGCTTAAAAGAAGACTCCAAGTTTTCGCTTTTTCATAAATTTTTGAAAGAGTCCGAAAAAGTGATAAAAGTATGCTCTTTGTTGAAAACGATCAATTTTCTTGAAAAATCCAATTTCTGCACAAAAACTCGAAACATTACACATACCTGTTTAAGAAAAATAAAAATGCTTTCAAAAATAACCTTTTTAAAGTGAAAAATAAACAAATTAAAAAAATCATTTATTCGAAAAAACTTATAAAAAGGACTTTTCTAACTTCATTTTTACCATTTGTGTTCAGAGTGAAAAGTAAGAGCTTTGGGTAAAAAAGTTCCTGCAAAGATTCTGGAAAATCCGTCCGGCGAAATCGAGAACCGTCAGCTCCAGGTAATCCACAACCTCCTTATCTTGCATTTCATCCATTTATATTTCGTTTTTAAGCTTTAGATTTCATTTTTTAAGCAAAAATATGTTGAAAAAATAGCCCGCGGGGGTCCGCAGGTGCAACACGCGGGCTCTACGGACCCCGACTTTTTTCTACACGGGAAAAAGTCTTGGGTCCGCACCTATTCCACAGCACCCGTGCGTATCTACGCATTGTGTATGAACTTCAGGTGCGGACCCCGTGCAATGAAATTTCAAACTAATTTTGTCAAATCCCGCCCAAAAATTTTCAAAAAATCTTGTTCTAATATGTCTTTTTATGCATTGTAGGACATACAAAATGCTTGTTTAGAGAGAACGCGAGCATGAAGACGTAGATGATGCCGCAATGAATCATTTGCCTACAATGCAGGCATTAAGAGCATGCAGTTTGTATAAATTCTGGGCCATTCAGGGCATGAGGGCACAGGTAGACCTCCTAACGTGGCTGGTGAACAGGTGGAACCTACAGGACCAGTGTTTTATTATTGGCGGCCACCGGCTCGAAATTGAGCTGGAGGATATCTATTTTTTGACTAGTTTGTCCAAGAAGGGCGAACAAATCTCTGTTTGGGACTAGGTCAGGTGGCCAGTCTGTCGCTAGTCTTCGACTAGAGTTCTGTGATGATCAGGCAGACCCCCGGGACAAACGAATTGACATAAAAACTATCATCCGTCCCGAACTTAAAGTTATTGCATTTACTATCACCAGACTGAGTGGGAGCGCAGCGTTGCATGTGGCTACCGATTCCCAGATGCGCATTGCTGTAGACTGTTTTCGAGACACCATTTTCAACTGGTGCGAAGCTATGTTGGCCAATGTAAAAGGCCAACTAACCAGAGCAAAGAATAGAAAGCTAAACAACTTTGGATATGGATCCATTGCAGTCACCTTTGCTCTAGAGAGGATCCCCATGTTAGCTCCGCAGAACATTCCTGTTGATGTTGGTCGACCTCGAGAACCTAGGATGGTTCGTTGGGTTGCTTTGATGGCCCGTCACGCTGCTGAGCACGTCGAGGTTGTTCGATATCCTCCTTCATATTTTCGTTGGCTAGAACGCCAACTTTTTGTTATAGAGGACTTTCCATACGCCGGGATAGATTTCCGTGGCGACCGAGAGATGGCTCTCCTAGCAGGGGAACAGTGGGATGAATCAGGTAAAAATCATTTTTCAACAATTTCTAAGTTCTAGTTTTTTTTGTATTTTAATCGTCTTGAAACTAATAACCAAAAGTTTTAAATGCAGATGTGGGCCCACGGCAACCAGCCCATCTCCAGCCTTATAAGAGGAGGGATCCAACTACCGTAGCACCAGCCCTAGAGGGCCAATCAGCCGATATCCTATCTGATTTAGAGCATCACCTAGAGCGTCTGACTCTAGACATTCCAGAGACCGACATAGATGATATTCCGCTCAGATTACAGAAATATGTGATTGGTGTCCCAGGACCTTTTAGGAGGTTCCTATGTATGGTGGCTCGGGCAATGGTCTCTTATCGTGATCATCATCAGTGATAGGATGATCGTTTTGTAGACTCATATTTTTGACCTTTTGTATTATCATTTTTGCTGATCATAAGGTGTTTTCAACCTATGACGTAGACGATGTATATTTTTGAAACAAACTTCTATGCTATGATATATCACTATTACCGGCTATTTGCATACATGTTATTGAATGTTGTTTAATTTACTGTTTTGATTATTGCAAATGTCGATTTATCATACTAGAAGCAACTGTATCTACTAATGTATTTAAATGTCTTGGAATATGCTGATATTCAATGTAATCAAATTCACGTTCCAAGAGACGAACTCTTAAAAATAACCGTAATAACACTGGATTTCTAATGGCATTAACCCTGTTAAGCTGTAATACAACAAGTTCAGAATCCAACCTAACAATCAAACTCCGAATTCCAAACGATATGGATTCAGATAATAACTCAATCACTGCACTATACTCTGCAATGTTATTCGTTGTTTGACCAAGGCTTACCCCATGCATGGATACTAACTCGTCAAAGGGTGAATAGATAACCCAAGTTGCGGAAGAAATGTTCCATGTACTACGACAAGCACCATCAGCAAAACCAATGTAGGTTTGAAGAGACGTCGACATCTGCAATATCAAAAATAAAACTCAGATAAGCAGAAATAGTGATAAAAACGCACTCTAAACTAGGCACGCTTTTCTAATCTAAGACACACCCGTAGTAAAGAAATCTAATCTAATCAAAAATCTCCACACCAAATTTAAGCATAATATCTCTTCAGATAAAGCCCATTTCTGGGTTTATCTAAAGGGACACCGTCGAAATCTATCAGCTCATAGGCCCCTTTTGCTAGCTTTCGCTTAACAATGAAAGGACCATGCCACATGGGCTCAAATTTTCCAGCTCCTAGTTTATCGTTGGCTTGATCGTATACTAAGACTAGGTCTCCTTCTGAAAAATTATGAGAGGTAACATTTCTATCGTACTGAACCTTTATTCGTTTGACATGAGCTTCGTTTGCTAATGCAGCATTTCGTCGATTCTCATCTAGCTGAGCCAAGTACAAAAAACGCTTCTCCTCTTCAGACGTAGCTGGAAGTAATTCTATGGCTAATTTCAATGACGGAATTTCGCATTCAATAGGCAACACAGCTTCCAAACCGTAAACCAGTTGAAAGGGAGTGAAACCAGTTGATGTTTTTACCGAGGTCCGATATGCCCAAAGTGCTGAAAATAACATGGAATGCCAATTCGACTTATGAATGCCAATAATTCATCTGATCATAGTGACTAAAACTTTATTGATAGCTTCAACCAGACCATTAGCCTGCGGGTAATATGGAGTAGAACTATCATGGCACAGGCCAAGTTGATATGTCAGTTCAGTCATCATGATATTTCGAAAATGACTTCTATGATTTATAATTATGGCTTGAGGAACACCGAATCTAGCAATTATATGATTGAACGCGAAAGTTGCAGCAGTCTTGTCATCTGCCGAAAATGTAAGCATCGCCTCAGAGCACTTAGTAAAATAATCTACCGCTAGGATAATATACGCATGCCCCCCAGCTGAATGAGGGTTACATGTAATAAAGTCAATACCCCACTTTACGAAAGGACCGACAGCAATTATAGGGTGAAGAGGAGCGGGTGGTGCACGCATTTTACGATCAAAGACCTGACAATTGTGGCATTTCCGGACTGCATAGATACAATCTTTGAATAACAACGGCCAGAAATAACCAACGTGCAATATCTTTCGAGCTGTGGCATACCCAGACATATGACCGCCACATGCTCCAGAATGGCAGTCATTTAAAACCTTCTCAGCTTCTTCATGAGTAAGACAGCGTCGGAAAACAGAATCCGTTCCACAACGATAGAGTGTATCACCAATAATATTGTATTATTGGGATTGGAAACGTATTTTCCGTCGCTGAGACCGTGAGATTTCAAGCTGAAAAGATTGGGTTTGGAGATAAACAATAATATCTCCATACCAGGGATCAAGAGTACTGATAAGAAACAAGGATTTGTCCGCAATGGGCTCTTCCGCCACAGTTTCAGTATCAGTAGACGGGAAATCACACATCAGTTCGGCAAAAACCAAAGATTTCTTTGCCTAGGATTTTTCAAATTCCAAGTCAAATTCCTGCAGGATAACTATCCATTTGGAATACTTGCCCCCTAGCAATTGTTTGGTCAAGATGTACATCATAGGGTTACAGTTAGAAATTACTGTGGTTTTGCATAATAAGATGTAGTGTCGAAATCTTTGGACAGCTTGAACAGCTGCCAAGGCCAATTTCTCCACATGTGTATATTTGATCTCAGTCGGATGCAAATTTCGACTAAGATAGTAAATGACATGTTCATTGTTGAATTCATCTTCCTGGACTAAAACCATCCCGATGGTGGAATGAGAGGCGGCGAGGTACAAAAAATAGCCCCGGTTGTAGTTGGGAGGATGCAATAACGGTGCATGGGTTAACGCGTGTTTAAGTGCATCAAAAGATCGATCAGCGATCTCATCCCAAAAGAATGGAACGTTCTGTTTCAACAACTGGGTAAAACCCTTTATTAGCTCGGCATAGTTAGGAATGAACCAACGTAAAAAGTTTGCTTTCCCCTGCAAACTTTGGAGTTGGCGCACAGTCGAAGAAGGAGATAGATTGACAATAGCTTCGACCTTCAACGGATCAACGCGAATGCCTGCTTTCGAAACAACAAATCCCAGTAATCGACCCGATTCTACACAGAAAACACATTTGTGTGGATTCAGCGGAATTCGATAATGCCTACATCTCATAAAAATAGCTCGTAAATGAGTGAGATGGTCGGCCCTACGCGATGAATGAGCTGGTAAATCATCGAGATAAGGTTGCACAATGTGCTTAATGTCATGAAATGCGTAAGACATAGCCCTTTGAAAAGTTGCCCTAGCGTTCTTCAATCCAAAGGGTAGTTTGCAATAAGCAAATGTCCCCCATGGACAAATGAAAGTTGTTTTTGGCTGATCAGCAAGGAGTATGTTTATTTGATTGTAACCAGAAAAACCATCCATAAAGGAGAACATTTCACTGCCAGCACAATCATCAATTATTTGATCGATATAGGGGGTTGGATAATTGTCTTTAGGACAAGCTCAATTAATATCCCTATAGTCGATACAAACTCTTATCGTTCCTTGTTTTTTGTTAACAGAAACAATATTCAATACCCAATCAGTTAAAGGAATTGGATAAATGAAACCTGCACGAAGTAATTTCTCAACTTTGGCTTTGATTGCAGCAGCTTTTCTCGGATGTATTTGACGTAAACGTTGACGGACAGGTTTGGCATCTGGGTAAGTCTTGATTTCATGTACAACAATTGACGGATCGATTCCTGGCATTTCCTCATATGACCAGGCAAACACGTCACGGAATTCTTGAAATAGGGCTTTATAAGAGTGGAGTTCATCGTCCATACAGCAAGCACCTATATGAATGTTTTCAATTATTCCTGGCTTAACCGAAATGTCAATTGGAATCGTTCGAGAGATATTTTCCAAATTTAACTCAGAATCAGGATTTTGCAATGGATTATGCAGTGCTTTGACATATTCAGCAGTAAAAATAGAAGCGAAATCATTTTCAAAATGATCCAGCTCAGGTAAAAACGAAGATCGATGATGAAGATCTTCCCATGGTAAATCTTCAACAGACAAAAGTTCACGAATCTGCTCATCAGTGTGAACAAGATCAGGAAATGTCGTTGTGGCTGAGCTAGATATAGAAAGTGATTCCTCATGGATCCCATTCATTGGATCGGTTTCGGTTGAAGAAAGATCGAAAATCGACTGTACAGCCTGATATGTAATTTCAAATGGACTCAAAGGCATCGCGCCATCAAATGAATCCAACTCGAAATCGGAAGGTACGATCCAAGGATCATCAAACATAATGGTATTCGACGAAATCATATGAATAGTCGCGATAGAAGGCGATACGTTAGGAGGAGGAAAGGAAAAAGTTCCTAGTAAACCAGAATCTTTAATCAAACCTACCCCAACATCCTTGTAAGGGATAGCCATTTTGCTGATGTGCTGGATAGTTTCTGTAGAGGCTGGATCGGAAGAAAAGTAAGTTAACTAGTCTATTGTAACGATCTTTCCTTGATGTGGAAACTTGATAAGCCAAAAGACCGATGAAACAACAGCAGTCATAGCATAAGACCAACTACGACCCAGGAGAAGGTTGTAATCTAGAGGGGCATCAACCGCTTCCACATCTAGATTTACAGTTTTACCTTTGACCCCTATAGGTAAATCCTACAAAATACCGAAATGATGGAAACCTCAGCCATCAAAAGCCTTTAGAATTGTCGGAGACTGATTGAGTGTAGGAGAACCAAGCGATTTCCAACACTGGATCGACATAATACACGTTGAAGCTCCCTCATCAATCACAGTCCGAAAAATCGGTCTTTTTTTTACTAATACTGGAATCTGGAAAGCCATTTGATGAGGTAGGCGAGGTGTACTATTCTCTAAATCGAAGATTATTAGGTTCGAGTCCTGAATATCGACAGCTCCTATGGCAGACAAAAGTAATTTACGCTGTGCTGGCACGATTGCAGCACTTCCAAAGCCGACATTGCTGAAGGAGAAATAGCTAAGTCCTCAACAATGTTGTAATTTTGAGCAGCTCTCGCATGTGGATTGAAAGTTGATTTACGAAGAACACCTTTAGCAGGCGGTTTGATTACTAAGTCTGGGTTAGGTTTCTCGATCTGTAGCAGATCAGAAACGGAAGGAGGTGTAGTTGATGTGTTTGAACTAGAAGATTCTGCTTCTTTACCACCAACAGGATTTTAACTCCCATAATCTTGCGATCGCGTCGCAATCCTGACATGAGACATCATCATAATAGGTTCTTCTGAGGCATTCGAGGTGGAACCAATCATCTTACTGTCTTGAGTCGGAAAAGGATCCTTCAAGACAGCAGGCTGTTGAGAACCTTTAACGAATTTCGAAACCTCCGCTCGATGTGGGCATTCTTTAGTAAAATGATCCTCGTCGCAAATAAAACAAGGATAGCGAGGCTTGCGTTTTTCGTCATTAGATTCAGTTTTATCTGTTTTTTCTTTTGAATTCTTTTTGTTTTTATTCTTCCCCTTCTTTTTATTGCCAGATTTAGATTTGGCCGTAGATGTCTCTACGACATGAATGTCGACAAAAATTTCAGCGGAAGACTCTCCTTTCGGGAAATCAGGCAAAGTTATTATAGGAGAAGAATTCTTTGAAGATTTCTTCTTGCTTTTAATATTAACTATACCAATCATACCATCAGCGTCATGAGACCCTGAAGGAGCTGCAGTTATTTGACCTTGTTTTGGAAAATCGGGGATTTTTTCATGTAAAGTACCTAACTGCGTGTAAACGAGGTTGAGATACTGAGCTTGAGTAATGACTTGCTCCTCAGTAACAACTCCTGCCTTAGCTACATCTTTAGTGATTTTGGGTAATAATGATTTAACAAACCATTCCGCCAAAATTTGATCCGGAATGTAAACTTTCACTAAACACCTTCTACGTCGCCATTCATGAATATGAACAGAAATATACGTGGACGTGGATTGCTTTAGTGAAGTCAATAGTTCCGTGCCATTGTCGTATCTGACAGGCAACTGAAAATGAGTTAAGAAAGCAGTTGCTAACTGACTAAAATTATTAAAAGAGCCTCGTGGTAACTCAATATACCATTTGGCAGCAAGACCAATTAGAGTTCGTTGAAAAAGACGTAAGCGAATTGAATCATCAATTATTGAATTAGACGCACACCAGAGGTGATAAGTCATAACGTGATTTGACGGATCCTCTCCTGACTTACCCTCGAATTTCGGTATATCACTGGGCAACTTCTGCGGCATTGGCGGCCAGTACGGATAATAGAAAATTGGATCATTTGTAAGGCGTGTCAAATCAGGTAAATCCAAAGTTGCAATAAATGGTAACTGACGGTTAGGGTCGCGAAAACCTTGAGTAACCAAAGCAATTCCGGGAGGAGGATACCCAGGATAACTGGGAATCGGATTTGCATTAGGAATGGTATAACCTCCCAGGAAACCAGGATTAACCGGACCAAACTGGGGTTGTTGAGGCTGTTGATAAGTATAGCCAGGGTACAGTTGATACTGATAAACTGGGTTTTGTGAAACGAGACCAAATTGATATTGTCCCTAGTACGGTTGATACGTGAATTGCGGTTGACTTGTGACAATCGTACTTGTACCAGCTTGTCTTGCAGGTATCTGGACCGAAGTCTGAACTGAAGGTCCTGACTGGGGTACAGAGACTTGAGGGATTTGCACGAATGCAGGGATAGAAGAACTCAGAGCTACAGATACTCCAGAAACAGGTGTTATAGGTTGAACAGATATTGCAGCAGTTGCAGTAGTTTGAGGCGGAGTCTGAGGTGTACTAGGCCCAGACTGTTGAACAGAACCAGGTGCAGGGGTTTGAACAGTAGACTGAACAGGTTGCTGGGTTGGACCAGAAACCAAAGGTTGTCCAGGTCGAGTAGACAACTGCACATTAGGTTGCATAGTCTGTTGAATTTGGGACGGATCCCACACCATGTTTATTCCAGGGTATTGTCCCGTAGAAGGTTGAACATAAGGACCATAGCCTGGTTGAACGTAGGGTTGATAAGTAAGTGGCAAATTTCCGGCTCCTTGTACAAATGATTGACCAGAAGGCGGTTGGAAACCTTGAGTTGGGCACTGACCTTGAGGTTGATAACCCTGAGGCGCGTACTGAATCTGGGGTTGATAAGGACTTTGAGGAACATACTGAGTTTGGGGTTGACCTTGGGGTATGTACTGTCCTGAAGGTTGATAGCCTTGAAGTATGTATTGTCCTTGAGATTGTTCTCCAAAATAATATTGTGCCACAGTTTGTCCTGGGAAAAAGTTACCTTGAGGTTCCCCCCAGGCAGTAACTGATTGCCTTGAGGCTGTCCCCCAGGCGGTAATTGACTACCTTGAGGTTGCCCCCCAGGCGGTAACTGATTTCCTTGAAATTGTCCCCCAGGCGGTAACTGACCACCTTGAGGTTGAGGATTCGAAATATTACCAAACATCCTAAATATTTGCTCTACATTCGACGTTTCAGTTTTAATACCATTAAGACCAGATAATAATACTTGTTCAATGGGTCGAGGAGCTGCTCCTGAGAAAGTACCAGAAAGAGCCTGATACCGCGAAGGAACAGAAGGACCACCATGTAAAAATGCTTCCGGTGACTGGGAAAACATAGATGACTCTCCTGCCATGATAGATGAAGGATAGTAACCTCTGGGCGTAGGATGAAATGGAATTCGAGGTGGAGAAAAAGCAAGACCCGGGTTTTCTAAAAAATTTGTCAAAGATAGATACCAAGCGTCACTCCGAATAGGGCTGTAGAAAATAAATTCACGCTCCCTAAGATTTAAAGATTGAGGGGATTCGGGAAGAGATAATTCTTCGTCTGGACTAGCAAGCTCTTCAATAGAAATGAGGCCAGATGGAAGATCTTCAGTAACAATATTTCTTACCCTAGGTGAACCAGGATCACTAGAAGTTGGTGTAATAAAACTTGAGGATGTTTCCAAAACAGAATGTTCAGTGTCAGGCTCAGAAATTTCAGGTTCGTCAGCTAGTTCACTGGAAGGAGAAATACTACCAGTAACTTCAGAAACTGAAATCGATTCTTGAATGTGTTTTGTCGTGGGTATTTGATGATCAGGATGAACAACTATAGATGAACTTCCAATTTTTGTTGATCTAATTCTACCGCTACTAGATGATACTAGAGCACGCATCCCTTCAAGCTAACTTGGTGTATATTCAGGAGGCTTCCCCTGAAGTCTCCGAGATTGTCTCGGTAATTCTACCACGATTAAATATTAATCAATCACACGCAAACAAAGAAAATCTCAATAAAAACACCTAAAGTCTCTAAAGAAACAAACAGCTGAATCACACGCCTAAAAAATCTAAGAGTTCAAACCACACACAAACAATAACTTCTCGTACTAAAAACACTAGTTGGTGATGAAATCCAACTTCGTAGAATTTTAATACAGAAAGGGCGGTTGGAACAGTTACCCCGACAACCTGCTTAATGAAACAGACTGGCACAAGTTTCTTCACAAAACCATCTCGAGTGAAGAGAACCCCCCAGAGAGTCCAAGTGAGTCTAGTCGACATCTGCTCCAAGTACAGTGAGATCTTTCCTTCACCATCACCTTAGGAAATAATCTTAAGCTTATGGACACTAAGGTTACCAACAGTAACAAATACAACTGGGGGAATAGTCTACGATCCGATTCCACGCGCAAGGGCAGAGTAACAAAGCTCAATCCCCTTGAAGGCTCCTCGACATGGTCAATTCGAGGTTTACCGACAAGTGACCCCAGGCTCCTCGACAATGGTTAATCCGAGGTTTACCATTTGTAATGCGTGCAAATCTTCTATCTTTCCCAATGAAACAGAATTGATTGTCTTAAAGGTTCGGACATGATCTCGTGATTAACTCCTTTAAGAGAAGCTTCCCAGATTGTACCAATTACAATTGGATTTATTTCCTACTGCAAGATTTATCTACTTGTTTGTTTTTACTATCTTGGAGAGTTAATTACTCCCTACTCCAAGATACTAGCCTAAGCTATATTGGTGATAAGAGCCCTAGAAATAAAAAGATTACTAGATCAATTTTAATTAAGCGTTGTTTTATGAGCTGTTCTTTAAGTCAATAGGTATGGAAATGAAACTTTGATGGTGTGAAGACTCGACTTCCAAAAACACTAAAAATGATAATCAATACGTTTTTTTCAATGAAATTCTAGTTAAAGAAAGAGTTCGAGAATGCAATTCTTTTAAGAGACAATTCTTTCTTTGAACATAAAGAATAAATGGAAGAAAATCTTTTGTCTTTTCAACAATAACTCAAAAAGAGACAAATAATCAATGCTCACAATAAATCCCTTTAACTTTCAAAAGCTGAAACTACAAAAAACAATTTTCCTTCAAAAGAGATCTATAAGTTCTAAAAAGCACTCGAAACTAAGAAAAACTAATTTTGAGATCTACAAACTTTAGAAATCTAATTGAATAAAAGCTTTATTTTTTTTTTAGAATGTTTTACTTAGTTGTTCAGTAAACTAAGGATTCATTTGTCCAGAATTACAAACAAATCAAAAAACATCCAGATATGTTTTCTTTTATAAAAATGAAATTCAAAACTTATCACAAAGTTTTTTTTAAAGATTTGCAAAGAAAAAACTAGATCTATTTCTCAAGAAATGATGGATTTCACAACTAGGTCAGACTCATCAAGAAGACAAAAAGACCAATGTGATCTGAGGTATTTCAAGCTTCCAATCTTTGAGTCACTACAGAGACCAAGTGAAAAGCAATTCAAAATGCAAAACTTCTAGAAAATCATCAAAAACACAAATATTGTTGGAACTCACTCACAAAAGACTTTTGACAGAAACAACACAAATCTGGGCAGATACTAGAAACCCTAAATCAAATTAAAGATAAACTAGAAAAAGAAATCTAGAATTTTTCAAAAAAATTTAACAGGGTCCGCAGGCTCCCAGAAGTAACAAGTGCGGTCCCGCACTGTTTACTAAAGGAAATTGCGACACTGCCACACTGTGCAAGAAAACAAAGTGCGGTCCCTAGAAAAGTTTAAGAAAAACTCAAAAGACTTCAAAATTTTTAAAAGAAAAGTAAAGCTAAGTTACCCAGTCAAGTATCCATCAATCAAAAACTAGAAAAGACATTTTCTCAAATCGAAATAAAGGAAAACCAAAAACAACAAGTTCTTTCCCCAGTGGAGTCGCCAATTTGTTGTGCGGATAAATCAATCTTGCGGACAAGATCGATCTCCCTAGTACCAAAAGGTAATCTAGCAACAAACAGCCAAATAAACCTATGTTTCTCTAAACATATGCGATTTACAAAAGAATACTATAAAGGTGTTAAGGTCTTATCGTAGATCCAATGCTTGTTCGAAGTTGTTGTCCCTCGTGCACTTGAAGGAGTTATCTTTGTAAACCTGCAGTCACAAACAAGCAAACATTAAATAGCAGTTGTATAGTAAATATTATAAATCATGTTTATCATGGTGATCAAGGAATCCATGAAATAAACAATTAACTAACAGCTTATTGAGAAAAATGAATTCATTTGTATTAACTTTGAAAGAAGGAAAACCTTACAACCTTAGCCTTGATGTTGAACAGGCCTTCCCGGGGTCCGAAGCAGGAATCTCCTCTACTCCGACAAGCCTTGCACTCTTTCGACTGAGACAGATAGAGGTATGTGATCTCTCCTCACAAAATCTCAATTAAATGAGTCTGAATCCCAACAGCACTTAACCTCAAATAATTCTAAAGCTTGAACTCCCTTTGAGGCTACCCAATGCCTCTTTTTATAGTGCAAAAGAAGAGGTTTCAGTTCCAACTATGAAGGGATAGAATCCTCCTTCAAAGGGATAAGCTCCTCACATCAAGGGGTTAGCTCCATAAGGTAAGAGATACATGAACCTCAAAAGAGCGGTTCTACCACCGCAAGATTCTTTCTAGAGGCTTCTAGAATTTACTGAAAGTGAGCTTTTTTGAGTTTACTTGCGCCTTTTTAATCTTTTACAAGGGTCCGCACCCATAACACATAGAAAGTGCGTTCAGGTACGCAGGAGCCATGAACATTAGGTGCGGGACCGCAGGCAAGATACAGAGAAAGTGCAATACCAAAGTTAAGGAGATCTTTAAGAACTTTTCCCTTATTTTCAAGGCTTGACATGAGGAACTGATGTGTTAGACTTGCAAAGGAGGAAGTATGAGTGATAATGCGCTCATACAAATAGCAGAATGTCAAGATGACAATTTTTAGTGCAACAATTCTGTTGGAACAAATAACACAACAAAAGTAAGGTACCTTTCTCGGATCTCTGTAAAGAGAAGGTATCATTCTTGGGTAAGATATATCTCTGTCTTGAAGATATATAACACAGGTCCGAAAGACAGACATAGTAACATTGTATCAGAACAACAAAAAGGAAGAAGGGTCGTTTCTAAACAAGAAGGAACCGAGATTTCCTTGAGCCAAAAGGAGAAGAAGGATCGATCAGTTATCAGATTAAGTTCTGGTGCAGAACGGTGCAGGATGGTGCAGCAAAGAAGGATCAGCTCAAGAAGTCAATGAAGAAGCAGTGACAAGGTCTTGGATGCATACAAAGGTCAAGGGTCTGTGTCATGGTCGTGGTATTTGTCATCTAAAAGTCTATAAGAAGAATTTCTTGTGGGTTTTCCTCTCCAAGAGGGAGAGGTTTTGGCCCTAGCTTGAAAAGCCTAAACCTATGTCTCCTGTGTTTTTGGTAATTAACTTCTCGAAAGACTTAATAAGCTAAGAAGAGAAGACATAAGTAAAAGAAGTTCTCAAGTAATTATCAAGAAGAGAAATTTGAATTAATCACTGCCCTCCTAAATTCTCAACATGCCTTATGGACATGTAACCCCCCATTTGATTCCAAAAAAACACTTTTCAGAACCCAGATCGTAAATCTGGGCGATTTTGCAGATTACTGCTACCAACTTTGTATGTCACTTCTGAGTTTTTGGTGAAGGATTAAGATGATTTGATTTCTGTTTTAATATGCCAATATTTGAATTTTGAATTTATGAATTTTATGAGTTTTTGGTGAAGGATTAAGATGATTTGATTTCTGTTTTAATATGCCATTATTTGAATTTTGAATTTATGAATTTTATGAGTTAAATAGTTTGAGTAAGAATCTTATATTCATGTTGCTAAGGGTTGTCAAAATCGTCTTAAGAGATGATGGTCGCCAAGTGTTTGACAAAATGCCTCAATGGTTGTATATTATGTGCTTGCAAACTGTTTGTCATAATGATTCAATGGCTATAGCTATTTACATTTATGAATTTTCTGTTAAAAAAAATTCCTAAGTCAAATTAGGATTTGTAACCAAGATGTCTCTGGAATGTCTCAATGAATATGCGTGGTAATCCCATTGAGTTAAAATCCATGTTGATAAAGTCAAATTTGGGTAAGTGAATTGTTGTAGTGTTAGCGTACATATGAAATTATAAATATGGGAAACCACTCCTATAGAAGCTAGATTCTTCTTTTAAGTAAATAATTCATAAGCATGTTATTTAAAATAAAATCAAATTAGTCACAACAGAAGTAACAATTAGCTTGTTGGAAATTGTGGCTCCTAAAGTTTGATATTTATTCATCCCACTAAAGACTCTTTCTTTTAAATATGATTTTTGAGCTTTAGGATCAAGTGATGGTTGTCATTTCGTAGTTTGGTTTTGGGGTCTGAGTGAGACATTGGCTTTGGGCTTGTCTTGGGATTTGGAAACAAAACAAAACAAAAATATCGCATTTTGAGTTTAGTGTTCAATATTTCTCTATAATACTGATGGTTGGTAAGGTGGGACCTTACATTCATGCAACACTATATGTTAAGGCACCGGTTCAATTCCTCGCCCATGATGTAACCTCGCCACTATATGTAGTTTATGTCATTATATATATATATATATATATAATGACATAAATTACATGTAATTATAATAGAGATAGGAAAAAATAAAATATATATTAATAATAATTAAAAAAAATAAAACAATAAAATTTAAAACCAGCGTTATTTTAAAGAGAGTTTTTATAATAAAATTATAAATTTCTAAGTTAATATATATTTTATACTTCAATAAATATGAAAATTAAATTAAAAATGTTTTTTTAATAATATTTATATTTCATAATTTCAACAATTTTTTTTCTTTAGTATTCCATCTTTTGTCCATTCAACCACGGACGATAATGATGGTTTTGTCACTGGCCAATGATCTGCCTAAATGCTTTTATATCCATCTGCCATTCGCGTATTTGAGGAGAATGAATAGCTTTCCAATCACACAGATCATGATTGGCCAGGCGCCTCATCTTCATTTGGATAGAAGGGCTTTCCATAAATAGGATGTTTCGCTTAGTTCCAGAGCCATATCCAGATCTAGACCCAGCGGCATACCCTTCCCTTCACACGGTTCCATTAGGTCAAGCAGCACCAAAGCTGGTAGCATCAAATACACCTAAGTTTGTGCTTATTCATTGCAGTGAAGCTCCCAAAACGTCAAAAATTTGTTGCAGTGAAGCCCCCGAAAAACTCCAAAGTACCCATTGAAGCTCCTGACGATTTTGGAGCATTTACTACTAGCTCCTAAGCTCCCAGGAGCAGGGGAGTGTGGGGTACGTGCTCTCCAATGCCTGGGAGCAGTACCCGTGTAACTATGACTGGATCCATGTAGAATTAAATTTAAATGGAAAATTTCTTTTGTGTTCACTTCCCTCCCATGACAGAAGAATTGATTGGTGATCTGAGACAAAAGAGGGAATAACCTTATAGATGAAACCCCGATCAAAAGCCCAACCAAATACTTGTTAATGATGAAGCAATCAATTCACTTCGCTATGCCCTCCAGTCAAGTCCGGTCGTTCCACCAGGTAGGGGCAATGGCCTCGGGAGCAATATCACACAGAGCAAAAGATTCCATCATATCCAAGAAAAACTTGGATAATGGGTACTCTATGGCCTTTGCTCCCCAAATTTCATGTCTCCCCACTGTCAAGTTGAGATCCCCAGACGGTATAATGGAGTTCAAACCCAATATACTTGAATCTCCAATTTTTTTCCCAAAATGAGCACCTTCCCACATATGGAGCATATAAATTAATAATACGAAACCTTTTAGGTGATCCTGACATATGTCCAGATAGGAGAATGTCTGCATCAATACAAAAAGCTTGTAAAGAAATGCATTTAGGGTTCCACATCGCTCCCATGCCACCAAAATGACCCATAGCATCCGATGCACAAACAAACTAGTCTAGGCAGACAGAAAACAAAACATCCCAAGTATTCTCACGAGAGCACATGGTTTCTTGAAGAAGAATGATATAGCATTATGAAGTCGGGCCAAACCTCTGAGAGCTCTAGCTTTGTGGGCCGCACCCAAGCACCAAATGTTTAGGGACATGATAAGTACCCGAGAATCAAAGGTGTCATCACTCACATCTTTCCCACATATAAGTTCTATATATTCCTGTTTCCCACCCACAGAAGATTCACCCAAATCAAGAAATAATGATTTTGCTTTATTGTAGACAGAAATTTTCTTGTATCTAGTGTCCCTTTTTTTCCTTTGTGTGGCATTCCATAAGGTTACGTCCTTCTCCTTCCCCTTCTCGGGTTGGAAAAAAGATCTTCTGATTTCCAGGGGTTTCATCTCAAAATCCAAGGACTATGATAAAGCCTCTAAGTCCTTATCAGGCGAGATAGGATCACTCTTGGCATCCATAGAGGACAATGGGATATTAGGGCACTTGGAAGTCTATATGTGCCTAGAATTCGAAGGTCCCTCCTTAAGGTTGTGACATGACAAAGGACTAGTCTCATTTTAGCCCTTCCCCAGCGAATCTAAAGGTCCAAGGGAAGACATTAACAGAACAACTCTCTCCTTGGGGTTCAAATCAGAAATTCCCATATCCGAAAGATGTTGACCCCCACCCAAACAAAGATTTTCCGACATGCAATGTGGCACATTAAATGGAATTTTAGATTGTAGGAATATTTTCTAAGCAAAATCATTCGAAATTTTAGAATTACCTAAAGCCACAACCCACATCTGCGTTGATAGATTGGGAGTTGAAACTCTGGAACCCATCATTGTATTGTCCAACGAATCCCTCGAACCTTTATATCCTTGATAAGCAAATCTCTGGGGGCAAACATATTTCAAGTGGCCCGTCTCGTGGCAAAGCAAGCACTGAAAGGGAATCCCCCAATAATCGATAAATAATTCGATGGAAGAAGCCCCCCACCGAATATCCAAGTCT
Organism: Pinus albicaulis; assembly: GCA_034641835.2. Lineage (NCBI taxonomy): Eukaryota > Viridiplantae > Streptophyta > Pinopsida > Pinales > Pinaceae > Pinus > Pinus albicaulis. Next base: position 993,411,978 of record CM076570.1, on the reverse strand, counting down.
GCCATCAAACCCTTCCCATAATCTACTTCTACCAGAACCCACACCATCCTCTTGTCTACCTGAGCGTAACTACCCTCATCCCAAAAATAATATTTGGCGATACGATTAGCAATATCCCCAATGGTTGCCTTGTTCCAAAGTTCAAGTGGTAACCTGGGCAGTTTTTCCCAAACTAGATTTCGCTGTGAAGTTTTCTTGAAGGGGTCGAAACGAGCATGCCATCTCTGCAAAATGCGGAACCCCCTACCCTTGACCCAAGGGGACACCAAAATAAGTTCAGTGCCTTCAGGGCTGAGGAAGTGGAAACAAATCCACCCATTAGAAAGAATGCTAACTTTCGGGCGGTATTTTAAAACTGGAAACCATCGAGTTTCCACCCAGGACATGACCTACTCTCCATTCATTCCCATGTGGTGCCACCGACCCACTAGTACTCTCTGTTTCAACCGTTCCAAACTATCCCAAAACGATTTCGCCCCGAGGGTAAGTGGTTGGTCCCCTAAAACCGCTTTGAGAGCCTTTTTTGTTTTTCCGAGAAAGTGAGACCCCAGACCAGTCGCCAGTCAAGAAATTATCGACGCCCTGCGGCAGAGAATGGACCTCCTAATCACATAGAGGAATATCAGAGGAAGAAAGCGGGATGGATTTTTTGCACGAAAGAGCTTCGTTTTCTGCCTGTACTGTAATCTCGATCAATGTCTCTGGAGAGAGAGAGAAGAGATTCCCAGCATGTTCACCATCTCTCCACCAAAAAATAACAACGCTTCGGATCCCCCCACGTCACAAAATGTCAAAAGACTCGCACCTGGGTAGGTGGTTGCGGGTATTAGCCAGTTGTAAAAAAAAAATTTGTCGACCACTTCAGCATACAACGATCCGCCGCCGACCAAGGATGTCCAATCCTCTGCGTGCCAGGATCCCCTCGCAGAGTACATAAGAATTAAAAATTGATGGATATAGAGATTATCTCGCACCCCCCACCCAAGATATGTTGCTAGCATTACTAGGATTGAGTTAGGTTTTTTGTTAAGGTTTAAGGTTTAGGAGGGGGAGGGTTAGTTTTATAGCCAGAGGGGGGTTTTCGGTAGGGAAATGGCCCATGGTCCTTAGAAACCACTCCAAAAAACTCTGTGGATCCCCCACCTCGCCACACACGTCAAAGTATGCACTAACCCAATTTGGAGCAAAACCATCAATTTAGGCTAGTTGATATCGGTTTGGTACCTAACTGATACCAACCAATGCCCAAACCGAATTTTTCTACTGGGTCATTAGCTTAAGGTTTCTGACCAGCCAATTTGACTGGTTACTGTTTCAAACCAGCCAGTTTTTATAACTATGTCTGCAAGTGAATATGAAATCATTGCTGCCAGCAAGATCGTTGTATTTCTTTGTAACTTGAACATTGTTGAGAATAATGCAATGGGACCTGGTGATGAATATGAAGTGGCTAGACGTAATCCTGGTATAGCATGGCCAAAGAGGTTCTGTTATCCCCTCAAAAGCTTGGAACTTCTCATAACCATTAATAAAGTGTTGAAAATGTTAGCTCTAAAAAAAATCTTTGGACTTAGATGGGGAAAATAAAGTTAAATTTAAAATGCTAACGGGATTACTAGCTCACCCTAGGTTCATAGACAATGTTTTTAGCACATGGTCCATCTGCTTTGGGAGACTGAAGGCAGTGTTGGATGAGAAACTGATTTTCTTGATGTGATTATATTCGCACCCATCAGCCAATTGTTTAAGGTAACTTTTGCAAATAAAGGGGCTGATTTGGTTTCAAATTCATTGAAGGTATGGGTTTCAAGATATGACACCTCTCCTTGACATGATTTAGTTTGTTAGAGCATCTACAAAACAGAGTTTGTTATGACTCCTCTCTTTATAAGCTGACCTGGAAAGGCTATGGAACCATTCAAAATTTGAAATTGCAAAAAGTGAGTGAGGTTAGATACAGGTCCTTTTCTCATGCATTTCCACCAGTCAAATTCTTTCGTAAGAGTAATGGTTGCAAAATAGGAGAGGACCCAATTGGTAATTCTGCCTAAGCAAGTCTTAGCTCTAAAATAGAAGGTTTTTGTGCTTGCATATAGAGTTTTAGGCATGAACATCAGAAGCATGAATTTTAAGAAAACGTGCAAGCTCTGACTGCAAACAAAATCTCGAAGATTGACCTAATCAGAGTGTCAAGGTTTGAAGGCATGAGTCTAAAGTGAAGATAATGAAACATGAATGGGGATTTGAAGCCAGAAAAAGGGAAGATGGATGCAGCACTTAAAAACAACCAACTCGAGTAAACAGTCGATGAAGATGATGATGATGAGGGATGATCGTACCAATGCAGGTAGAGTGGAAGTAACGAAAATTGAAGGTCAGCTTTGTTCCATTTTTTCCCTCTTCATTATCGATATTCTCTGTGAGTTTACTTGAATTTTATGTTTTAGTCGGCGAATCTTGGGTGGCAAGCCTGCCAGCGAATTTGAAACATTGAAAGACTTCTCCCAAATACAAGAGCAATTTTGATTTGTCTCAGAGAACTCAGATTAGTAGATGCACATTACATTCTAAATAAAGCATTTGCTCGAATATTTCCAGTATGTGTCCAAAAAGTAATGTCAGACCAATAGAAAAATCTAAAAACATGAAAGTGAGGTTATCTACGCAATGCAGAAAACATGGACTACCTGATAGCACAACAGTCACCCCCACCCCCCTCAGCATTTGCTCGAATATTTCCAGTATGTGTGCAAAATAGTAATGTCAGACCAATAGAAAAATCTAAAAACATGAAAGTGAGGTTATCCATGCAATGCAGAAAACATGGAACTACCTGATAGCACAACAGTCACCCCCACCCCCCTCAGTACCTACTGGTGCATAAGAATATATTTTAGTTTCTGTTGAAAAACAAGATATGACCTGATGAATTAATACATGTACACATCAATACATATGTGTTTATACTGTATTCTAATCAAATTAAGTCCAATGACTTGACTAGGCGATGATACCTAAAAACAGAATGCACCATACCCAGCAACTAGAAATCCGATCCTCTAACTCCCTAAGCAAATCTTAGCTCTAAAATAGAAGGTTTTTGTGCTTGCATATAGAATTTTAGGCATGAACATCGGAAGCATGAGTTTTAAGAAAACGTGCAAACTCTGACTGCAAACAAAATCTCGAAGATTGACCTAATCAGAGTGTCAAGGTTCGAAGGCATGAGCTTAAAGTGAAGACAATGAAAATGAATGGGGATTTGAAGCCGGAAAAAGGGAAGAAGGATGCAGCAACCAACTCGAGTAAGCAGTCGATTGAGATGATGATGATGAGGGATGATCGTACCAATGCAGGTAGAGTAGAAGTAACGAAAACTGAAGGTCAGATTCGTTCCATTTTTGCCCTCTTCATTATCGATATTCTCTGTGAGTTTACTTGAATTTTATGTTTTATTCGGCGAATCTTGGGTGGCAAGCCTGCCAGCGAATTTGAAACATTGAAAGACTTCTGCCAAAATTACAAGAGCAATTTTGATTTGTCTCAGAGAACTCGGATTAGTAGATGCACATTACATTCTAAATAAAGCATTTGCTCGAATATTTCCAGTATGTGTGCAAAAAAGTAATGTCAGACCAATAGAAAAATCTAAAAACATGAAAGTGGGGTTATCTACCCAATGCAGAAAACATGGAACTACCTGATAGCACAACAGTCAACCCCACCCCCCTCAGTACCTACTGGTGCACAAGTATATATTTTAGTTTCTGTTGAAAAACAAGATATAACCTGATGAATTAATACATGTACACATCAATACATATGTGTTTAAATTGTATTCTAATCAAATTAAGTCCAGGGACTTGACTGGGCGATGATACCTAAAAACAGAATACACCATACCCAGCAACTAGAAATCCGATCCTCTAACCTAAATCCGAATGGCCCAATCCTACTGAAAACCAAATGGGTATTTCAAAAACCATAAAAACACCTCAAAAAAATCCATCTTTGGTTTTCCCGCATTGGGTTTTAAACTTTTAAAGTGTGTATGAAGTGTGTATGAAGTGTATGTGTGTAATTAGACCTGAGTAAAAACAAGAACACCCATTGTTACAGGTACAGCACAGAAAAAGGCATCAAACAGCGTTGTTCCACTGCTTCATCTGTGATGGCTTTGTCTGGGGCCATACGCGCCTTCTCAAAGAGCTCCACGAGCTCCTTTTTCATGACCGTAGACAAGCCACTCTGCTGTTGCTATTGCCTAAACCTAACCATCAGCCTCAGTATCAAAACCGTACCAAGTTACCAACCCTTAGAAACAAAATCTACCGCACCACTGACGGTGTAAAGAACGGATCGGCGCAAAGTCAATATATATTTTGCTCTGAATGGAGAAGGCCCAAACCCTAAAAACCGACTATCGCACGATCAGACTGCATCAACCCCTTTGAAGACAACTGGTTATTGGTTATTAGGTTAACGCAAGGTAATTGATTCCATGTTCCTGCAAGCTATTGATTATATTTTGAGACAATGCTCAAATTTAATGGAGGTACTCTGCATTGATTCTATGGTAGCCTACTCTACATTGATTATCTTTTTGGTTTATTTTTTCGCTGTGCCTAATCAGCGTTTATGGTTGCCACTCAAAATAAATACACCAGAAATTCCCTGAATCAAACAAAAGATTGTGCTTTCTCACGAGCCCTAGTCATGTGGCAACATCAAAGGAAAAGAAAAAGTTAATGATGATTATGCTTTATATAATCTCACATCCACACCTCTCACCTTTCACTTGGTCATCTCTTAAATGTGAAAGAAATGTTGGAAGTAGTAGAAGGTAAAGAGCTGGAAAGAGATTGTACAATCCATATAATAACAGTTGAAAACCAGGCTTTAGCAGAAAGCAACAAAGTTCTGAAGGAACAAGTGTCGTTACTGCAGGAAGCTCTCCGAATAAGGAAAACAGAATGGCAACGCATGAAAGCAGAGGTGCAAAACATGAAGAAATTTGCAGTGGAGAATACAGAGGTGATGAATGCGAAGCCATCCCAAGATAAGGGGAAAGCAATTGCCCAAACAGACAACAATGAAGAAACATCAAGAGAAGGGAGGAAAGGAGATTCCATAAAACTTTCCAAAACTTGGGCTCAAGTTATTAGCAATTCTGCTAAGAGAAAAGGAGAAACAAACATTCAAGTTAACAACATGCAAGATAGAAAAAGCAAGGAAACACAGGATAGAGCAACGAACATAACTATAAAAGGGGTTAAAGATTATGGGAAAAATGAACGTACTCTTGACTTTGCAAGAGACTTCTTGAAAGACAAGCTCCAATGGCAAGGACAAATATGTAAGCATGGAGAGTAAGTAAGCTTAACGGTGAGAGAGTCAGGCCCATAAAAGTCATCATGTCCAACTTGCGTGATAAAGATATCATTCTAAGCAAAAAGCAACTCTTAAGGGGTTCTCGGTTTTTTCTAGAAGAAGATTTAACTGTAAGACAAGAAGAGGAAATGAGAGATGAAATGACAAAAGTTAGGGCAGCAAAAGATGAGGGAAAAAGAGCATGGATTTATAAAGGTAAAGCCATGATTACGCAATTTGGACCTCTTTCCAAAACAAGGCAGCAAAATGATAACAAAGAAGAGGCAGCAAATTCTTTAGCAATAAATGAGGAAGCAAGGTCATTATGGGCAAGCAGGGACAAGACTCAACTGTGAGTCTTGCATGTCAAAACAAATAGCAATCAAGTCTTACCCAGGTTTTCTTAAGATTAGTTTGTTGGAACTATAGGGGTTACCCATGGAGACGAGGACCTGGGTTAGGGCCTATTGCGGAAGGTAGAGACATAATTTGCCTCATAGAAACACATGAGCATGAAGGATGCAAGACACCTTTGTTTGAAGGGTACTAGAAGATAGCAGTGTGGAACAAGCTAGCAGGGAATGGCAAAGGGCACGAGGGTATCATGGTATTAGTAAGAAAAAAATAAGGTCGTTTCATTCAGCTAGAAAAAGAAGACCCAAATAAGCAATTTGTTTGGCTTAAAATATCAGAAAATGGAAATCACATTAGAATTGCAACATGCTATTTTGCACCGCAAGTTTCAAAAATCTACAAAAGTAGAGGGCTTGATCACAAAGATCCATTTGCAGCCCTAAAAACAGATATTGCAATATATTCTCAGCTAGGTGAAGTCCTTATAGTGGGGGAATTCAATGTTAGAACTACAGGTGAACAAGCTAGCATTCTTTGTTGTAAAGAAGACAGTGACCCTATCTGGCTTATAGAAGAGAGTAATCATCAGTGGGAACGAATTTTAGAGGATAAACGCTGCAATCTCTTTGGAGAACAATTGCTTACGCTATATGGGGCTTTCGATTTAGTCATTTGTAATGGTTTGACTATATAGGAAAAATCCAGTAATTTCACTTGCAATACTTACAATGGAGAAAGTGTAGTAGATTATGTAATTTGCTCACATAGTCTGTGTGAGAAAATGGAGAAGTGTTGATTGGAGATCAAATTTGGGACTTAAAATCAGATCATAAGCCAATTTATTTAAGTTTCTCTTGGACCCGAAAGAAGCAATTAGGGTCAAAAAATCAGTGTGTTCAACAAAATCCCCCAAAGGGCAGAATTCTTTTGAATCCAGAGAATTGTAATACCTTCAAAATAATGCTAGAGATGCTCTTCAAGAAGGAGGAAATCCCATCTCATGGCCTTCATAGTCACAGATTAACACATTTAATTCAAAGCGCACTTGCTGAGTGCAAAAGAGCAAAAATTAAGAAGTCCGAAACAAATTGCTTTCCGGTTAATGCTTGGTTTGACGAGGAATGCAAAAAGGCAAGGAGAAGGTGGAAGGAATCAGACACGGATAACATAAAGCTCAAAGCTTACAAGCAGATAGTAAAAAAGAAAAAGGTTGATTTCATGGTTTCAAGGAGAGAAGAACTAATCTTCCTCAAGAAAAATAACCCCAAATTATTTTGGAAGGGGCTCCAACCGAAAAAGGTGCAAACTGAAAACAACATTACAACTTCTAAATGGTTTGACTATGCAAAACAACTTTATGAGCAGGATCCCAAGGTTGACCCTCCTCCCTTGGTCAACACAGACACAAAACTCTTCACGATGCAAAAGGTAGAGATGGGTATCAAGAAGTTGGGCACTGGAAAAGCAAAAGACTTAGATGAACTCCAAGCAGAGTATCTAAAGTGGGGCTTAAAAATTCTTTCACCTCACATCACAAAAATTTTCAACAACATCTTACCATAGAGGTTCCCCACAAATTGGACAACTAGTATGGCAATACCTCTTTTCAAGAGTGGTGACGTTAATAATCCCTCCAATTATAGAACCATAATGATAAACCCCTTGTTTGCAAAGTTATTTGGAAGCATGTTAGAAAAGAAAATCAACAAGTGGACAGAAGAAAGAGATAAACGTGCTAAAGGGCAAGCAGGTTTTAGACCTAAACGTTCTACAGTTGATCATTGTATAACTTTAAGGCACATCATTGAAAAAGTTTGGGAAAAAAAGGAAGAAGTTTTTAGTTGCTTTGTTGATTTCAGAAAAGTCTTTGACACGGTTCATAGGGATAAGCTTTGGGGCAGAATGGAGGAACTCGGGGTTCCCAGGCATTTGAGAGCAGCTGTGCATAGGTTGTATGAAGAGTTGAAAGTCAAAATCAGAACTTCAGCTGGCATTTTTGAAAGTTTTAGAAGCGATATCGGGGTCAAGCAAGGTTGCCCATTGTCTCCTACCCTTTTTGGGTTATATATTGACAAGCTTGAAGAGTGGCTAAATTCGCAAGGGGGTAACGATATCCATTTGGGCAAGTTCGTTATAAGGCTTCATTTGTACGCATATGACCTTATATTGATTGTTAAATCGGCTCTTGGTTTGCAAGAGCATTTACGTTCCCTTAAGCATTTTTGTAGAAGGGTTGGGATGCAAGTCAATATTAGCAAAACGAAAGTAGTGGTTTTCTCTAACAAAAGAAAGCATAACCAACATAAGTTCTATTTTGAAGGCAACACTCTGGAAGAAGTTGCAGACTACAAATACCTCGGAATTGACTTCAACAGAAATTTAAGTTGGGATGGTTGTAGAAAGAAAAGAACTTTAGGGGGTTGGAAAGCATTTTATGCTCTTCAAAACAGGTGTAGAGAGGCAGAGCTGTGGCACTGGAAAACCACTCTAACTCTTTTTGGGCTTCTAGTGATTTCAGTGATTCTCTACGGTTGTGAACTGTGGGCCAGCAGCACAACCAAGATGCAGTGGAAACAAATTGAGAAAATTCAAAAACGTTTAATTACAAACAAATTCAAAATTAAAAGTGCAGTTCCTTATGCTATCGTGTTAAGTGAAACAGGGGCTGCTCCTATTGAAGCAATTGCTATAGTGTGAGTCATAAGGTATCTGAAAAAAATTGAGCAAATGGAAGAGGGTAGATGGCCTAGGGTTGTGTTTAGTGACAGATTGTGCAAAAGACAGAAGACTTGGATGCAGCGAAATAACAAATGGTTTAGTAAATGGGGTATTTGCTTGAGCATGTGTCCTACAAATAGTAAAGAGATAAAAACTTTTGTTATGGATAAGTTCCACAAACATACTTGGGAGAAAGAGCTAGAGAGAAAGAAGAAGTACTACATTGAAGAGTTTAACCCCACGCATAACCATCAACAAAAGGCATACATAGGGGCTAATATTTCCTAGAGATCTAAAATTCTTATTGCTCAATTAAGGACTAACTCTCATCAACTCCGTTGTGAAACAGGGTGCTGGAAAAGGCCAAAAGAAATGTGGGAGGAAAGAGTATGTATTTTTTGCTCCTTCGGAAAAGTGGAAACAGAAAAACATTTCATTTTAGAATGTGAGGCCTTCAAAGACACCAGGGAAAACTATGCAAGTATTATGGCAGCTAGTTCTTGGGATAATCTATTCAGCAAAGAGTTTGTCGATAAGCTGGGAGCGGTTATTGTAAAACTTCACAGGAAAAGGGCCGAATACAAAAGCCAGATAGAGAAGCAATTTGCACCATAGGCTATTTTTAGCCTCGTGGACATTAAAAATTCTTTCTTTCTTTCTTTCTTTCTTTCATTGATTATCCTTTTAGTTTGTTTTTTCGTTGTGCCTAATCAAGCGCTACTCCGGCATGGGACTTGGGACTTTGAGAAGGTGGAGAGAGGTTAAATGTGGGCTCTCTTTGACGTAACATTTAAAAAATAAATTATTGAATTTTTTATTTATATATGTAAAATTATTTATTTATTATTTTTTAAGCTTGGTAGGACTATATCTTTAGCATGTCTAATATATTACTTAGTTTAGGGTTGGAAATTGAACGGGGCACTTCACATCAAGGAGTGCCTTAACAAAGCACCTATCACTCTCTATTCAAAATTTTATGGACCAGTCTAGATCTATCTTAATTCCAGATCTATCAAACGCCTAGAGGGATCAAATCTCTAGAGGTGCAAACCTCTTTTTTGAGTGCAAAACTTGAGGAAAGGTTTGCACCTCGAAAGATTTGGTACTTCTCAGGGCTTGATAGATTCGAAGTTAAGATAGATATACGCTGGATTTTTACACATTTAGAAATAGATTCTTGAAATCACTTTGTTCCAGATCGGGGCAAGGTTTCAAGCCAGACATAAATTAAATTATTCTAATTTGGTGGTCTTTCACCCAAAGCAGAAATTAAATCATTCTAATTTGGTGATAAAAATGATTCATTACACATGATCACATTCATGGAGTCAAAGTAGATAAAAAGGTAGAAAAAAATAAAATGCAGGAGCACTATCGGAGTTCATACTGTGAAATCATTTCCCACAAATATTATTTTCCACTCCGCACAACTCCCGAAATCCTTTTGTTCATACTGTGAAATCATTTCCCACATTATTATTTTCCACTCCACACAGCTTGTAACATTCATGGACCCACACATTTACATCTTTCATTCATAAAATAGTATTAATTTAATGGAGTTAGTTTTCGTAAGGTAGTTAGGGTTCGGTAAGGTGAAACTACCGAAGAGTAACCATATTTTTTTTACATGAAGGCGATAATGAGGGAGTACGGAAAAATTGCTTTTGAGATTACAACCTGGAGATGCAAGCATTAGAAAGAGAGTCTTTTGTCGTTATTGCAAACATGGTTTTAGTGTTTGTTGGACTCGGAAGAGCTTGAGAGAATTATTAGAGGATCATGGGGCGTTTCGATTATATCCGTGGAGTAACTGGTAAGATTGGCGAGTTGAGCAAGAAAAAAAAACAAAAACAAAACAATGTCATCTCCCAAGCTAAGCAATTCGATGGACCTTGCTAGATCAAGATTGTTGTCTACATGTTGTTTCATCCAAGAAGACTGTATCGTTATTACTTGCAGATATGGAAAAAAGGGACACAAATTGAGGACTCGAGCCACTATGAGAGGCCCAAGTTGCCAACGTGAGGCTCGAATACGAAGATGGAAGCTTATGAGTAAAAAGATAAGTAATATTTTTATTTCCGTGAAATATTGAATGGTTCTTGTGTTAAGTATTATGAGTCGATTTGATTATTTTCTTGAAAATATTTTCCATGTTTATGTGTTTATGTGTTTATGTGGGTAAAAGATAAGAGGATAACCAATATTCTTTAAAAATAATATGTAGACATGCACTTATGTGCACAAGAAATAATATATACTATGTTAGTTTCTTTTTGGGAAAGATTATGAATTTACATTGTCTATTTTCCTACAAAAATAATATCTATGGTATTAGATTTGTTCTGAAATATTACCTATAAATTCTAGTGCATAAGTTAATCAAAGTCAAAGTTATTTCTTGAAAGCTTTCATAAGGATTTGGACATGAAGTGGTAAGAATGCAAGGTTGATAAAAATTGCATATGCATATTGTGCATAAAAGAATAAAACTCACGCTAGCTTTTTTGGAAATATTATGTGTTGGTATGACAAAAGTAATAGATGTTGCATTAGAAAGAACACATATTCATATGTGGTAAAACGATAATTATTGTGCTACAATACTTGGAAACAAAAAAAAATACATTGCATACACGAAAATAATTGTTATGGTAAATGGCCCTCTTTTGAAAAAGATACTTTGTGGAAAAGAAAAAACATAATTTGTATACATAAGGGGATCAACTATGATATTAGCTTTCCTTTGGGAGAAACTACATGTAAAAAGACAAAGAAACAAGGTTATACTAGCTTCTTTTTGAAGAAGAAATATGTATTTGTTTACACGAAAATAATAACTAAATGATGGTAGAATTCTAAAGAAGGGAATATGTTGTGCATACATTAAAGAGGAGCTATTATGATAAGTTATTGCATGCACAAATAATAGTCATTGAGTTATAGAGATGTGTTCTTTGCATGGATAGAAGAAATGTTGAGTTATAATGTTTATTTAGGAAAAATTATGTGTGTACTTTATGCTATCATAACTATTATGTTAGTTTCTTTTGGAATAAGATCATGCATAAGCATGCAATATTTGTATTAGCTTTCGTTGGAAGAATATACATATTTGTATGTGGGAAAAGATAGCATGTTGTGTTAGAGTACATTGAAAAATATTGTTAGTATAATCTTTGAAAAATAGGACATATATTTGTATGCTTTTGCATTAGTTTTACAAAAAAAAAAACATGCATTTGCATGCTCTGTTGTGTTAAGCCTTCTTTTGGGAAGACTATTTTGGAAACTATATGCATTTGCAGGCATAGCAACAACATTTGTTGTGTTAGCTTTCTTTACATGCACCAAAAGTAATAGCTTAAGGGTTAGTTATTTTGATTAACTTTATATAATTTGCATGTACGATGATTGTAACTGATATATTAGCTTCTTTTAAAAAAATGTCTAGACAATTGTAGCGATTTGTCTTGCAAGAACGTGTGCTTATGCGAGGGAAATATTAGTTAATATTTTATAGACATCCTTTGATGGTTACATGCTTATAACTAGCGCACATGCAGTGTTGTTAAAGGAAGACTGTCATGATATTATGCTTGCATATCATGATTGTACATGAACAGATGGAGAAGCATAACTAGTATAGATTTGTGAATGGGTTGATTAATACTTTATGAATCCTGACATCAATGTATGTTGAAGACAACATTAGCAGGAAATGGTGGTGATTTGTGTAAATGATATATTATGCTTAACATGGTGGCAGGTAAATGATTAATGGTTCATGCAGATGAGTGCGAGCTGCAGGATGGTCCATTGTAGGTACAACCATGCCACCAAGATATGAAGATAAGAATATTAGTGGGTAAATGCTATCATAATTAGTGTAATGGATTTAAGCTAAATATTTGTATTTAAACGATATTTCCTTGTAATATTTATAACAATGGTTAAGGGATAGTCTTAAGGGGTGAACACCCTCACGAGTGTTTAATAATAAAATTAAATGTTTGCTAGTTTTCACCCTATGGGGTTTCTAGGGTATATCAGTGTTAAATGATGTGATTGATTATTGTGCTAGATTGATGAGATTGATTCCTTGCTTGTTGTGATGTTCATAATGTCAAGTATGTGATTAATTAATCTGGTTAAAGGAGTCGTGAAATGGATGTAAGGTTACATCATGCAGTTTATGTTAATAGACCACAAGAATGGTTGTTTATAGTTATGCAACTTACTCTTCCTATACTAAAGTTACTCTATGAACTGATGAGCATTCTATCTAATGATTAGTGAATAATCTTGAATAGTGATTTGGATAGTTACATGTGGTTAATTTGTATACAATTTTTCTAACTCCTTGCATTTCCATGTGAGGATATCGGAGTATGTTACAAATGGTATCAGAGCTAAAGGTTGCAGAAATGGTGCCTTTGGGATTTGTTAAGCGAAAATAAATTGAGGTATGCTACTATTGGACATCAGTTAAGGTATGATTATAGCAATCTACATAATGATTGATATATCAGTAGTCTACTTTTGATATGAGATGTGTGATTCATGTTTATAACTACATTGAAGAGTAATAAGTAATAAATTTTGTTGCAAAACAGTTTTCATAACATTGGATCATGTTGAGGATAAAAGACAATAAAACATTTGTTGCACTTATGAACAACCTGAGTACTCACTGGTGTAAGTGAGATTTGACTATCAACATTTGCACATATGACATATTATTGATACATTTAATGAACATAACTAAAGTTACCATTCACTACTTGAATTGGATGAATGTGTATTGTGTGAAACTAATTCATGAATGAAAAGATGGGGAAAGTCCTTGAAGAGGATGATAGAGTATTTTAAAATGAAATTGAATGAAGCCTTTTAGATGTTAAAAATACATAATCAGTCGAGTAGTGAGACTTGACTATAATGACTAGTTGTTACATGAGTCATGTCATCGCTACATTAAAATTATTAGTAGCATTGATTAGTGATGCATGACTAACTAATAAAACTTATATGAATGAATTGATTTTGATTAAAGCTTATTGAAAGTTGTGAACAAGTGATTATGGTAATTACTTCACGTGTCAGTCTATTGGTAATAGAACATTGTGGGGATTAGAAATGTTTGGACTCTTACCCTAACCGTTATTCACACACACACACACACATATATTGCATGACATCATTGTATGCATGAAACTAAAATGATTGTGGAAGATAATACGTGTTTAAACAATGAATATTTATGACTAGTGTTGTTGATGAGATTAAGCATGGGTAGCTTAATATCAACAAGAAAAACTTTGAAAGTAAAATGATGCAATGTGAATTGCAACCGTAAATGATAAAGTATAATGTTATAATGTGCATGATTATGTTATTTGGAAAATCATAATGCATACAACGTGTATGTCAGTTGTGTTTCCTACCAATCTAGATACTGTGGACTCATGTTGAGGGCCAAGTATGATGTATGATATACATACAAGTTTATTTTCCTTTATGTATAATGTGCATATGGTTCATTATGTAAATTACTATGGGAAAGAATGCTAAAGGATAAATTTAACATGCCAGACAGTTGTGAAAGGCCAGAAGGCGTTGGGTTGATGGCAGTTGCCTACCAGTAGGGGTTGATGGTGCTTGCTTGCCTGGATTTCCTCTCCCTAGAGATAGATGGTCTCAGTAAGGGAAAAGAGTTGACCAAGATGGTGAAGAGGGAAAAATCTTGAGGCAACTCTGTTGATTTTGGAGCCTGTTGGAGGAGGCCCAAAATTCCTCATAGACAAGACGATGTCAGAGGAATAGGCATGATGTTACCAAGAGGAATCCTATATTGGAACTTGTGTGGTCATTGTAATTCTTGAGCTAGTTTTCCAGTGGAATTCTAGGCTGGACCTAGTATGGTATATGTCAAAGAACTGTCTGGATGTGAAAATTACTCGATTTGGTTGTCGAAACCAGTTTCCATGGGTTGGAAGGAGATTTTTTTTTCATCATTGTGGTTCTCATAGCATAACAAGTTAATTAATTAGTTATGTGTTGTATTAAAATGATTTTTTTATATCATTGTGTAAATATTTTATGTACATATTGAGAGGAAAGGAACTTAGCGCTCGAAAAGGAATTACTGAAAGTATAAGTTCCTTTATTTTATTACTATTCTTTTGAATGTCTTAGCAAGGGCTAGGACAATATGCACATGGTGCATTGATTGACCATGTGTATGATTAAAGAGATAGGTGTTGTCTGAGTACTTTTTGAAGTAATATGTAGATGTCTTTAGCGGGAGCTAAGACAATGTGCATGTGGTGTAGTGATTTATAATTTTTATGATTTATCATGAATAGAGGGTTGGTGCTCTCTTAAGACTAGGAAGAGTACTGTGACTAAAATATCACTTGAAATTGCATGAATGATTGATAGTTTAAAGTATATCATTTGATTGGAAATGGTGTGATTAATTTGATTAAATTTGTTAGTCATACATTACAGGCTACTTTCCATGGAGTGTTGATGGGTTGTTCAACCATTCTTAGATTGCTTATGTAAAAGTCATCATTACTTTCAATAGTAACTGGTATGTAATGGTAAGTGGGGATAAAGATTCTAATTTTTTTTTTTTTTAGTGGTATTCCTTGGAAATGGAAGTGCTTTATTTTGAAGGAGAAGGATCCCCTTTTAGGTTATTTAGATTACTATATCATAATAAAAGTTAAAGTCTCAGTGAGAGATGAACACCGAGGACAGTGTTCTCTTTAAGGGGGGAGTTGTAACATCCATGGACCCATGCATTTACCTCTTTCATTCATAAAATATTATTAATTTAATGGAGTTAGATTTCATAAGGTAGTTAGGGTTCGGTAAGGTGAAACTACCGAAGAGTAACCATATTTTTTTTACATGAAGGCGATAATGAGGGAGGATGGAAAAACTGCTTTTGAGATTACAACCTGGAGATGCAAGCATTAGAAAGAGAGTCTTTTGTCATTATTGTGAACATGGGTTTAGTATTTGTTGGACTCAGAAGAGCTTGAGAGAATTATCAGAGGATCATGGGGTGTTTCAATTATATCCGTGGAGTAGCTGGTAAGATTGGCGAGTTGAACAAGAAATTTAAAAAGAAAAAAGAAAAAAAAGGACCTTGCCAGATCAAGATTGTTGTATGCATGTCGTTTCATCTAAGAAGACTGTATTGTTATTACTTGCAGATATGGAAAAAAGGGACACAAGTTGAGGACTCGAGCCACTACGAGAGGCCCAAGTTTCCAACGTGAAGGCTCAAATATGGAAAAGGAAGCTTATGAGTAAAAAGATAAGTAATATTTTTATTTTCATGAAATATTGAATGGTTCTTGTGTTAAGTATTATTAGTTGATTTGATTATTTTGTTGAAAATATTTTCCATGTTTACGTGTTTATGTGGGTAAAAGATAAGAGGATAAGCAATTTTCTTTAAAAATAATATGAAGACATGCACTTATGTGCAGAAGAAATAATATATACTATGTTAGTTTCTTTTTGGGAAAGATTATGAATTTACATTGTCTATTTTCTTGCAAAAATAATATCTATGGCATTAGATTTGTTCTGAAATATTACCTATAAATTATGGTGCATAAATTGTTGGAAATGTTGTCATTGATGGCAAAGGAGCACACAGGAGTAGCACCTGAACCAACAATAAAGCAAAGTAGAAGATAGGGAACAGAGGCAGCAAAAAGAGAAGCAAGGAGCAACATCAGTCAAGGAGCAGAGCAAGCAGTGAATTGAAGCACAGGCTTGCTGAGGGCTGCGTAGAGTTGTAGGAGAGATCTGGAGAGAATAGGTTGCAGAAGGGCCAATTGATGAGAGTTCCTGGTTGGAACCACGAAGGAGGATGTTCAACTTTACGGTGAGATCGAGCCCTGACATGAAATTAAAAATGCAGAGTTGAATGAAGCCTGTGCGGAATGACGATTCAGTGACAGGATATGTACAGAGGTAGAGAAACAGTCGAGCATTGGAGGCAGAGGCAGCATAGAAGGAACAAAGGTAGCAGGAGACAGATGAGGTGGTGCTGCAGAGTAGTGAGGACAGTAGTAGAGGGCCATTTAATAGCAGAACTGGAGAGACAGAGCAGTGAAGATTGGAAGGACCTGAAGGAGCCTAATACAGAGGTTTATTTATGTATTAGGCGTTTAATACAGTTTGCAGGTGAATGCTGGAGAGGTTAAAATTAGAGTAGATCTGGAATAAACTCTACATGAAGAATTCTGTGTGGATATGGTGTGAATTTCCTAGAAATCATGCCCTCCACCCAGTTTGGAATATTGGAAGCGTGACCAATTAAGAAATGGTCGATGAGAGACGAAATCTATTGTTTAACCCTGTGCACGACTAAAAGAGTGATGAACTATGCATGAGGCTATATTACGCGGAGAAACCATGCTAAAAGAGATGGCGCGAAACCTTGAAGAACCATGGAACCACGAGGTATGAACAATGACAGTGGGTTTGGAACACCAAACGGTTTTCATCGCACCGCCTTTGTAAGGTGAGCTGTATTTCCAATTCGAACGCGATCAATGCCATCGACTGACACGTGGCCTTAAGCGGTTTGGAGAAACCACTTACATCGTGCATTAACACTCATGCATTTAATTCACGCGATATGTGGTTGTGTCCGTTGGATCACAACAGTTGGTGCGACGAATTCTCTGTCGTTGGATGATGCGGGCGATTGAAGGACTGGGCCGGCTCATCGTGTGAGGTTGGAGTGATAACCTCCGGACAGTGTGACCACACGACTACCGTTGGATAGTCGAAGGGTAGCGCGATAGACTTGTAGCCCTTGGATGAGGGCGATAGTTAATATATGTATGCTGTGGGTCCAATGTTGTTTTAAATATTGATGGTTGGCCTTTTATTTAAAGTTTGGGTTATACACATATGAACGCACATTCATATGGGTGACATTTTAAACGATGCGCAAAAGGTTTTATGATATGGGCCCCATCGGTTTATCGTGTTAATGTTGAATGCTCGGAGTTAAATTAAAGTGAGCGTTATGATATCAATTTCACATTTTTAATATGTGCCCAAAGGTCTAGTTATATGGTTACTAGATATGATGGTGCGTTGGAACGCCATCACATGTATTTATATATGGGTGGAACCAGAATCTTGTGTTGGAGACTGTTAATATTAAGGTCAAAGATGAAGTTATGACTCGTAAGTAATATGGTTGATGCGGCGTAATCTTTGAAAGAGTGATTTCAATATATGCAATAAATTTTATTATGAGTTCAATTATTGGGGTGAACTCCCATGAGTTATGGGTGAAACTTATGAACGGTTTAGTTGTGATATCCAAATATTGCTGATGGGTTTTAAATATAAAGTGATTTCATTTACAAAGTATTATAAGGTGGGATCCGAATTGCATCGGAGGAAAACAGAACATCGGAGCATTCTATTGAAAGCTGCAATTGTGATTAATCGCATCGGGTCTTTCACAAAGGCATTTCGCATCAGAACATTTGCAAATGCATCAATCACATCGAAGTAAGGGCATCGCATCGGAACATTTGCAAATGCATCAACCGTAATCGGAAGTATTCAGAAGCGATCCATCGCATCGGGGATTAAGAAAAGTCTATGGTTTTTAATCATAAAGTATTGTGGAAGGTTCAATAGTATTCGGGTAAAAAGAACTCTGCATCAAAGTCAAACATTGGTTCGCACCATAATAAAGCTCATATGGTGATATATTGGTTCACATTAATGTAAACATGAGTTGAATTTGAAATATGGAAGCTGAGACCATTAGTACGTTGGGTCTGTGCATAAATCAAATCCAAATCTTGTATGAAGCACAAATGCGAAATTGCCTTCGGGACAGTGGAAGCGTTTGAATGCATTTTCGTTTACAATTAATTTGTGTGGGCCTGAATACTGTTGGATGTTGGCTTTAATAAAGGCCTGAGTTTTAAACCATGTGCCTTCTACTATGAACCATCATATATTGGGTGAATCATAAAGCTCGAATATCAATTCGAATATCATTCCGAGGAGTTTCTGATTGAAGAACATAGTCCCCACAGATGTAGTCTTGATATCATATGCTCCCAACCATAGGATTACTACAGTAAAAGAAAAATTTCCGCATGTCATTAAAATTGCCAAGGTTGGAATTTGGATTGAGCACAAATGTTTTATGTAAGAGATATCAAAGGTTCCAGATATATGTTTGAAATTACCAGGTTGATTAATACGTTGAGTTTGCCTAGATTGTTTGAGAATTATTTGAGTGAAAATGTGGAATGCATTTATATGCACAGGACAGTGAAAATGTGGGCTCGACAGGTATACATACACAGTGAACAGGAATATGCACAGAAATGAATTTGACAAGTATACATGCACAGAAAGTAGGAGAGGGTGCAGAAACTGACAAAGGCAGTGAATCGCAGAGGTACGCAGAACAGTCTCTTAACAGCAGCAGAAAAGACAAAACCAGCAAAGCCAAAAGCCAGAAAATGGGCCAAGTGAAATTGTTTTTATGTAACTGAAAATGTGAATGTAAATGTTGTAATTGATTTTTTATTGTTTATGATGCATTGGCAAGTCTCCGGTAGGAAAACAAAACTCCCACTGTGATATTGAAATTAATGCATACTGTTATATTTTTCTGAATGAGTGGGTAAAAGAAATGAGAAGGCAGAAGGCAAAGAGGCATGGCTGTCCATTTCAAATTCCCCGAGGAATGCTAACAGTCATAAGAGAATTTCTGTAAATAATATCACATTGATATGCATAGAGAAGTTAGAGAAAGATAAGAGAATGGAGAAATAAAGAAGCAAGGAAAAGGAGAAGGAAGAGCTGATAGAGAATCCGAGAAGAGGCTGAGATGATGCAGGGCAGATATGAGGACTGATGGACAGCAGAAGAGAAAGTTCAGAACAAAGCTGATATCCAAGGTAAATCAACAAGTGGTTTTACTTTGAAAGAATGAGGAAGTTGGAGCTTCCGTATCAAGTTGTAGCTTGATAAATGTCAGTTGTAGCTGACTGAGGTTGGAACCTCCTGTAGGTCGGTGCCTGCAGAAAATTGATGGGAGTTGGAGCTTCCTTGCAAGTTGTAGCTTGCATAATTGAGGTTAGAGCTTCCTGTAGGTTGGTGCCTACAGAAAATCAGTGGTGAGAGGGAGTTGGAGCTTGCCTTTGCATCACAACAATAATAAGATGTGGTTTTCTCCCTTTATGGGTTTCCTCCCTTTATGTGGTTTTCTCCCTTTATGGTGTCTATGTGCATGATGTCTATGTGTTGATATGGTACATCTAGTCTGCTAATACTTGCTGCTCACATATTAAGACTACTAATACAGTGTCTAATCTGCTTATTAATTGCTGCTCACAAATAAAGATTGCTCACACATTATGTTGATCATGAAATGAAGGTGTTAATAAAGTTTAATGAAAAAGTTTAAAAGTCCATGAATGTGTTAAACTGATTCACCCCCCCCCCTCTCAGTTTAACTAAGGATTCAACAATTGGTATCAGAGCAGGTTCCTTTGGTGTAAGCTTAATAGCTTGAAGGAGATCTGGTTGAGTCATGGACTATCAAAATGTACCTGTGTTGAGTACAACAAACTTTCCTGAATGGAGAGATAAGGTTAAAACAGGATTATTAGCTTATGAACCTGAGGTATGGAAACTTGTATGTGATGGTTACTGCACAGACTCTCCCTCGGTGCAAGAACAACATAGCAATGCCAAGGCAAAATGTGTGATATTCAACAATCTTCATAACAAGGATCTTGAGTTAATAATGGATTTAACCTCTGCAAAAGAAATTTGGGACAGATTGCATTTCATGCATGGAGTAGACACTAAGGATTGCATTGTCAAGAAGGAGAAGAAAATTAAGAGGAAGAAAAATTCATGTCAAAAAGAAAATGTTCAATCAAATGAGGTACCTACTAGTGTGAATGGTGGTAAGAACCATGAAGAAATTGCAGCTGAAGAAAAAGCCAAACTTGACACAGCATTGATTGAAATTGAAAAATTGAAGAATGAAACCAAAGACCTTAAGATATTGGTACAAATATGTGATGAGAAAGAATATGAAGATAGGAAAGAAATTATTGGTCTAAAGACACAGCTTGAGGAGGCAAAGAAAGTAGAAGACACTCTGCTGCAACAAACGAGAGAGAAAAGTCAAGAATGTGAAAGATTGGAAGAAGAAGTAGTGAGCCTAAGAAAGAGCTTAGAAAAATCCCGAAGAGAACTATTAATGAATACACCTCTAATGAAAAGCTCTGGAAAGTTGGACCAAATTCTCAATGCTCAAAGGTCACCTCACATAAAGGCTGGGATAGGATATGAAGGGGAAACCAGCAAGTCCAAGATTGAAGATAATAGGAATGTTATTTTTGTAAAGGCAGTAAAGGATAGTGAAGCAGCTCAGCAAATTCCTACAAAAATAGAAGCCAGCAAGAACAGGATTTGTGAAGAAACAAATAGAATCAAGCAGCAACATGGTGGGACAGAGAATGAAAGGATGAAACAGTCAGCTGGAAAGGGCTCTCACACTCCTGAATATGAATTGAATAAATTTGGAAGATGTCAAAGGAGGTTCGTTCCTCCTATGAAAAATATCACATGTTTCTCTTGCCACAAACCTGGACATACTGCAGCATATTGTAAGACAAAGCAAATCCAGTCCAACCAGCAAAGGATGCATCAAATGAAAAGAACACCTCAAGCAAGCAAAGGGAAAAGACAATCTTTCACCAGGTACACAAATAATTTCCATGGCTATTGTTATGCATGCAATCATTTTGGACATAAACTTGTTGATTATAAATTATGTTCAAAGAGGGGAACAAAATATTATACTCCAGCTCAAATGTACTTTGATAAAATAAGATGTTATGTATGCCTCAAACTTGGTCACAAAGCAAAGAACTGTAAACTGCCATATATATTAAAGAACTCCAGAAATATGATGAAATCCAATCCAATTAAACAAAACTATGAACCAAAAAGGAGTACATACATTATGATGAACCCCAAAAGAGTATGGAAAGAAAAGAGAAAAGGGGAGCCTATCATCTCAATAACATAATGAATCTAGCATAGTCTCAGGGGGAGGTGCTCTAGAAACAAAACAAAAATCCATCCAGTGACAAATATGAAGCAACATCACAGGGGGAGAGTAGTTCATAATTATTCCCCATGAAAGTAATCTAAGAAGAGCTACATCAAATAACAACTGTTAAAAGATCATAAAGAATATTATTGGAAGCACACAATAGCCTACAGGTTGATGGAAGGAAAGAAAGCAGTAAGCAGCCATGATGATAGAAGAAGACATTAGCACATTAAAGTGATGATCACATTGTGCATCATTCTACTAGTATGAACAATGATTCACCCTAAGAAAGTGTTGTACTATACAACAACCCTCCCTTTTTCTAAATTTTAGAAATAAAATTTAGAAATAGGGTCCCTTTCTTTTTAGAAATAAAACACTTAGAAATAAAATTCATTGTTTTGAAAAAATTTCATATTCAACATTCAAAAAACTTGTGGTCCGATCTAATATACAAGGCCTTATCATAAAAAGCATATCAAAGTTAAAAGTTCAATCGCAATCGGAGAATCGGAGATAACCCTCAAAAGAAATTTCATATGCCCATTTCAAATCTTCCGATGCGATTAGTCCAATCGGAAAATTTTAAATCGCTAAGAGTTTAAAACAGTCAAATATAACTTCCGATGCGATGCGGTCAATCGCAATCGATTAATCGGGACAATCCTTAAGAAACTCTTTACGCTTAGTTGAAATTCCCCGATCCGATGTGCATTTGATAATAAACACTTTTAAAAGAAAATCAAACATTTGTTTAAAAAATATGGTAGACCCCACCATTAGAGATCGGAAAGATCTGCAATCGCAATCGATCAATCGGGATAAACGTATTGTGATACTCATTTTCCATTCGAAAACTTCCGATGCGATTCATCTATTTTGCATACGAAGATTTTTGTTGAATATATTAATATATCACAAGCGCCAAATCTTTATTGGTACGAAGGCATTCAATAACGAATCAAATGAATATGGTTTATGATTTGGTTTTAAATACTTAAGTGTGACCCAAAAGGAGCATTTACGCAATATACGAAACAAATAAATGAAAACCATAAGTTCATAAATCATTCCGTTTGAGTGGCTTGTTGATCACGACTGAGAGTTTATTGTCTTGCAGAGCCAAAGAACAACAAGTTTTTTTCATTCACAGACAAAGGGAAGCTGTAGCAGACGCAGAAATGTCAAAGAGAGGAAGAAGAAACAAAACTGCTCTACCAGTGAAGCTTGCCGAAACTCCTACGGTCTCAAAATAAAAGCCCATAAAGCCAAGGCTAGTCACAGATACATCATGCCAAGGTCTTGGGAAAATGACATGGGACACAGTCTACAACCTATTGGAAAAAGAAGACCCCAAGGTCACAGTGGAGAAGGCATCAGTTCCAGACGAGGATAGCTCGGATTCTGACTCTGACATCAATGAAAGAACACTTGCAAATTCATTTCTACATCGAATTGTAGCCAGAGCGAGCATCATGCCTTACTATGATGTAGTCCGATGGGTTATCGACAGTGTAAAGATACAAGATAGAACGTTTGTTTCAGCATCTGGAGTGCCTTTCGGCTCGTTTAAAGCAGAAGATTTGAAAGCAATGTACCACCTTCCAGACCCACAGAAGGTGTATAACAAGGAATTTATCAAAGAATTTGCTGATGATAACAAAGTCCAATCCGACCCTATCAGAAATTGGAGGAAAAACCCAGAGAAGCACCGAAATGAAGCATCCGGTATGTATTCTGTAGATTCTCTTCTGCCTCCATATTCCTATGCAGCTGCCATGATGTGTAGGTTATTTGGCAATGATAATTCAGCTAGGTTTTCTATACAAATGGTCCCATTAATCCTAGCTGTTGTGAATTCCGACATTATGGATTGGGCTGTTATTCTTTCTGATAGAATGGCCAATAGGATCCTTGAATACAGACAAGAAAAAGATGCTGGAAATTCTACCCCCTTTTTCTTTTGTGCCTATATTCTTGATGCTATTTGTTTCAATTCCGAATTTCCCTTATTTGGATGTAAATGGACTCCCAATAACCCCCTTCCAATCCATATTTATCATAAATTGCTTTGGAAGATTCATTTCCAAGCTAATGTATATAGAATCTGTCATGGTTTCCTCATTCCCGTTTTCCAAACCATTTTTAATCGCTTTCCTCCTAGGATTTTTGATAAAGCTAAAGCCGACCTGTCTGCAATCGGAGATTGGTTTGGGGAGGAAAAATTTACTTACATCAGGGTTTTTGGTAGTATAGTGGAACCGCATGTTCTTCCGCTTTTTGTCCCAGACAAACTTCTCGCTCAAGAAGTTTCTTATCAATTGACAATTGAAGGTATATCTAGGTCTTTGAACAACAGTAAGAAGAAAATGTGGCCTCAATTCCCACTCAATTGTGGTCATTTCACTCTAAATGATTTCAAGCATGCAGAAAAGGAAGTCTTCAAGATAAGAGGTTGTAAATTTGCAACCATTCCTGGAAGACAATATGATCCAAAAAAGATAGCATTCGATGTCACTGCTTCAGTTTCAATTGCTCGTTTCGAGCATGAACCAGATATGTTTGATGATTTGTTTGTTTCATTAGATAATTTTCCTCGGATTTTTGACTTGGTCAAGTCTAAATTTCAACAGGAGGAAATAAATAAATTTCTCTTATTTAGAAGCCAGAGATTGTTGAGAGTACCTCTGGACCAGCTGAGAACTCAAATCCAAAAATCAGAGACAGAAGGTACATCCGGCCAAACGCTAGTAGAAACATCTACCAGCAAAATCATTACACAATCGGCTGTCAACCAGCCGACTGTACAAACTCAAAAAGTGGTCACTATTGACAAACCTGATGCCCCAAAGGGAAATACTGCTCAAATGACAGACAAATGCACAAATATCAATGATCAGGTGCATAATCAAAAGGATGGATCGGATAATAAAAGCACTAAGCAGAGCATAGATAAAGAGAAAGGAAAAGAAATAACTAAGGAGATTATGGTTTCCACTAATCTTGATATTTCTTCTCAGCTATTAAATCAATATGATCAGTTTGCTCAACATCTTGGATTGCAGGATAAAGGTGAAGAACAAATAGAGCAGGATGTTGAAATCATTCCTGAACATCCTACAGGGCATATTGTATTAAAAGGTGAGGAGATCCCTCCTTTGGATGTATTTTACAGCCCTAAACATAAGGTTGTTGTCAAAAGACAAAGAAAGAAAAGAAAAACAGAACAGGGTATATTTTCTACTCCATCAGAGGAGTTTATGAATATTGTTTATAAGAACAATGAAATGAATCCATTTGAAGACCTTACGAAATTGTCCCAGTATACAGGAGCTTATAGTGCTGCAACAGTGGATAAAGTTGTAGAAGTTTCTCAACTAATAACTCGGAAAGATCTTCACATAGCTTCACTGGAAGAACAAGCTAAGGAGAATCAGCAACTGATCAGCCAATTGCAACAACAACTACAGGATCAGACATTCAGGTCTAAAGAATTGGAGAAACAGCTTGCTGACGAAAAGAAGAAGGTTGATGAAAAGCTTTTAGGCAAACAAAAGCAGCTAAATGAAGAAATTTCTAAGTTACAGAGTCTGTTACAAAATGAGGAAAAGGCAAGAATGATTCAAGAAAAGGAATTTCAAGCAAGTTTGGATAAGTTTAAAGGTTATCCAAAGTTAAATGAATTCAAATCGGAAGCCCTTGAGGCTAATAAATTATTGACTCAGCAGTTAATTGAATTTTGCTCAAAACTGTCACAAGCAGAACCTTTTTGTGAGATTACTTCATCTTTGATCCAAACTATCATAACTCTTAGACAAGAAATAGATGGTCGATGGAAAAGTTTGAGTTTCTCGTGTGAGGGATACGAGAAAGGGAAAAGAAACAAATCTTCCTGAGATAGAGGAAAAGCAAAGAAATCTTGTTCTGAATGGGAACATCAATTAATGAAATCTGATAGAGCTATATCAAGGGCCAGAAATATAATGAATCATCTCACGCAATTCATAAATGACAGCTTATATTCAATTAATCTCATTTCAGACTGTGTTCCTGGCAGTTTGCCAAAGATAAAAGAGACTGAAGACAGGTGGAGAGAAGAAATGGAAAGGAAAAGTCAACAAATCGGCAAACTTCAAACTATATCCTGGGATAGTATGTGGACTCATGTGATCAAGCCAAACAATCAACAGACAGCTATCAAACTTCTATCAAACGTTGTCGATTGTCTAATTCCAGAATTTTCTGATGCCACCTATGCTGGACAGTTGCATTCTGAGATGAGTCATCCACCAAGACTCCGAGATATGTTGAACATTTGCAACTTGGCTTCATCAAGCGAGAGAGAAAAACAATGAGTCAGTTTCATTCAAGATAGCATTTCAGTTTTAATTTGATAGATTGTAGCAGTATTATTAGGATTTTGTTATGTAATTTATTATTTAAATCCCTCTCATGCATTTAGAGAGGGATCGGAAGTTGTAATATTTTTGGGATTTGGAGCTAACATTTCTGTACTTCATTCCTTATTATATTTATATGAAAGATCACATCTGGTGATTTTGTGCTTAAATTATCTTTGAAGTGTTGCATTTTTGTGCCTTTGGACTTAATTTTACATCGGAGTTACTAGTTCAGAGTATCACATTTCGTTTGACAGTCTGCAAGATGAATGAGGTATTTTTATCTGTTCATTGTTGATTTTATCTGTTATATGGTATTCATTTGAAGAATTTGCTATCATTTATATATTTGATTTACATAATATTTCCTTTTTATATTATCATTTCTGAGTATAATTGGAATATTATCATTTATAGACATATATGAATGGTATATAATGATGAATGCAATATGCTAATATAACTCTGTTTAATTTATTAAACAGAGTTATCTTTATTCGTTTCTGCATATTTCAATTTAGTTAATAATACATTTACATGGTTATTATTAGATTGAAACAATCCTAAGTTGTATTCACATATAATTACCCGGGTTAAAATTAGAATTTCTTTATCAGCATTTAGTTTAGATTAGATAGTTTTATTTTATGTTAATTTAGTCCCATTTTCACCCATTCAATTCAATCCACTTAGTTATAAGGAAACTGGTCCTTTAAATCCAGTCGGAGCCACCATCCCAAACGGAAAAGGAGCTGTCTTAAGGTCCCGACCGGGTGGTTTTCCCCCAATGTTTGAAGCAGAGATTTTCTAGGCTTCAATATTTTTGGCGCTAGAAGGAGGGCATCCAACTGTGAATGGCAAGCAAACCCAAATCTACAAACCATTCTAAGAGTAATTCTCCCTCCACATCACCTCGTACTTCCAAATTGCCCGCTGATTCCTCAGCATCCAAGCAAGAAGAAGAGGTATCTACTATCACTGCTCAAACCCACCATACTTCAGAACAATTAAGTCTTGAATCTCCTGAAGTTCAGTCTCTCATCCAGAAACTTCAGAGCTTCTCGATTTCACCACCGAAATCTGAGCTATCTCAAAGCAGTGAGACTTCGCAATTCAATCTACCTCACCCTCTTACTAGACTTCAGAGTGAAAAGCTCGGTATTGAACCTACTGAATTTCCTTTACCTAAAAGGAAAAGGGCAAAGAAAAATACTGAAGATTCTGATAGTGAAGCATTTTCATCCACCTCTTCCATCTCATCTTCCCCAGTGCGAAGTCAACCATCCACTCCCTCATTACATATCGTTGTTCACCAGGAATTGGGAACTTCAACATCTCAACCTGCTCACTCCTCAATATCAATTCCTTCCCAGACATCTGGAATCTCAACAACAGTATCATCCACCACTGGTATTACAATGGCAGATCCATGGACTAGACCTAGTGCAGTCAACATGCCCGCACCATTACATGCATTACCAGATGCTCCTGAAAAATGGCTACCCAAGTTTAATCCAGAAAATGGAACCCAAGCTGAGGAACATATCAATAACTTCATGTTAGCAGTTAATTTGAAGGGAGTGACTGAGCAAGATGTAGTTGTTAGGCTTTTTCCTTATACATTGCAAGGATCAGCAGGATCCTGGTATTTTTCCCTGCCTTCTGATTCTATTACCAGTTGGGATATTTGCCAAGAACAGTTTCTCACTAAGTATGGAGACGATAGATCTTTAGCTACATTAATAAATGATCTCTCCAATCTTAGGATAGAGCATAGGGAACCCATTAAAGAATTTAATGCTCGTTTCAATAAACTTTTGAATAAAATCCCAACGACTTCCAAACCAAGTGAATAAATCAGAAGTGAGTGGTATATTACTGCCCTACCTGCCAATATAGCTATTTTTGTAGACAGGGCCGCAAAACCAACACTTGCTGAAAACATGAAAGAAGCACTTGCTGTGGAAAAACGTATTAATGCTCTAGAAAAGAAAGCAGCTCTTGAGGAAAGAAAAACCAAAAAAGTTTCATTCAAAGAAGACTCAAAGAAGAAAATCTCAAAATATCCATATGATATGGAAGGCCTCCAAAAGGTTCTCAAGACTATGTCAAATGAAATGATTGAAATTAAGAAACAAGTAGCTGAAACTTCAACCAAAAGGCCCTTTAAGAATTATAAGAAAACTGAATCAAAACCACCAAATATCGTATCTTATGCAGAATCAGATCAAGAAAAGGAAGAAGAGGAAACAATCTCATCAACTGATAATGAAGAGGAAATTGTTGAATGTCATGGCATGTGGGATTTCATACTGCCCAACTCCGATACAGATAATGATGAAGAAGCTTTACCTGTCTCTACTAGGAGTAAAGGTACTTCCGAACCTGTTCAAACAACTTCAAAGAAATGGAGTGCAGGTGCTGCTACAACAAAAGAAAAAGTACCTACAAAGAAATCACCCGCAGCAGTTCCCCAAAACCCACCTTCAACTTCAAATACTCCTCCAACATCCAAAACATTAGTAGTGTCCGATTCGATGGATTACAATATTGTTGATGATATGAAGAAAACTAAGGCAAACATTACTATGTTTGAACTTAGCAAATTAAAACATCAGCAGAAATTGCTTCTCAAAGAATTGAATGTTGTTCCCTGTTCACCTCTTCCCAGTGCTAAAGCTGCAAACGATTCTGGTCAACCACCTTCTGGTATGATAGAAGCTAATGATTCAGTCCTGATTGGGGATAGATCAAATTCTCACACTCCACCCTTCCTTTTGACTTTTGAGATCTACAACAGAAACCCACACAATTGTTTGATTGACTCAGGGGCATCATCCAATATAATGCCAGCTTCAGTTTGTTCTAAACTGAACATAGAACCCCAAAAGTCTTCCATACACATTGTACGGTTAGACAGAAGCAAGGTCCAGGTTTTAGGAGAGATTAACTCCGTAACTATCAGGTTAGCAGCTGATCCACGGGTAGTTCAACGAATTGATATCTTAATAGCTGATATACCTGAATTTTATGGGTTGATTTTAAGTAGAGATTGGTCTGAAAAGCTCCACGGATATATTTCTACCGATTGGTCTCACATGTGGTTACCTTATGGGGGAAAGCCAAATCAAATAAAAATCAATCGAGAGAAACACATGACCCATACTGTAACAGATTTTGAACAGGAAAATCAACCAATTGCATTTAATAACAATATCTTGGGAAATTATTCATCAGAGTCATTTTTTGGAAATCTCACTGCCCAACCATCCCCTTTCTCAGTAAACAGTTTAACATCACAGATTGAAAACTATTCACAAAATGATAGGTCAAGATGTTTTAATGATACTGGGGAAACTGTAAATAAGATTGTTAATACTTCTTTATTTTGGTCTTTATATTTTGACGGCTCTAAATCTAACGAAGGTTCAGGAGCAGGGTGTATCTTGGTTAGCCCGCAAGGTGAAAAGACAATCCTGTCCTGTAGGTTAGAATTTGAATGCACAAACAATACAGCTGAGTATGAAGCTTTAGTCCAAGGTTTGTATAAAGCAATTGGCCTTAAAGTGCAATATTTGAAAGTATTCGGCGATTCTGAAATTATTGTCAAACAGGTGAGAAATACAATTCACTGTCTTTCAAATCACCTCAAACATTATCAATCGTTGGTTCAAGAACTCACTACACACTTTTCTGCATTCAATATTTCTTCCATCCCTAGGTCTCAAAATTCAGCAGCAGACTTGCTAGCCAATGTTGCTTCCAGACTCATACCTTCTAAAGATTTTAGCCCAGATAGATTTTCAATAGAATTACTTTTTAGACCATCTGTCCCAGACAATGTCACAAATTGGAGAGTTTTTTACCATGATCAAGATATCTTGAATTTCATGACTTCAGAAAAATCATATGATGATCAAATTATTGACGAAGAAGAGCACGATTTACAAATTTCTTCAAAAGGTAATGAAAATCCCATTCCGAAATCTGTTGTTAGATTGGAGGACTTGTATGATATTAAAGACATATTCAAGAAAGTCACTAATACCAAGCTTCAAAGTTCTACTTTGAAATTTGAATTAGTGAATCTTGGTTCTGATTCAAAACCTCAAAATGTTAATTTAGGACTTAATTTAACATCAGAGGAAAGGGATGCCTTCATTAAACTATTGAACAAATACAAAAATGTTTTCGCTTGGGATTATGATGATTTAAAAACATATGATACTTCAGTTATTCAGCACACAATTCCAATGCTTCCCGATATTAAACCTGTTCAACAGAAGCTAAGGAAAGTTCATCCAAATCTTGAAGATCAAATCAAATCAGAACTTAATAAACTTTTGAAAGCCAAAATCATTTTTCCTGTTAGGCATTCCAATTGGGTTTCCAATATGGTACCTGTAAGGAAGAAAAATGGTGATATAAGAATCTGTATTGATTTTAGAAATTTAAACAAGGCATGTTTGAAAGACAATTTCCCATTGCCAACCATGGAGCAGATACTTCAAAAAGTAGCTGGTTCTAAACTTATGTCCTTTCTTGATGGATTTTCAGGCTATAATCAAGTCTTGGTTCATCCAGATGACAGATTGAAAACAACTTTCAGAACGAAATGGGGAACTTATGCTTATCAAAAAATGCCTTTTGGATTAATAAATGCATGAGCAACTTTCCAAAGAGCCATGGACATAGCATTTAAAGGTCTGATCAATAAATCAGTTGTTGTTTATCTCGATGATATAACAGTATTCTCAAAAAACAGAACCAATCATCTACATGATCTAAAACAAATATTTGAAAGATGTAGAAGGTTTGGTATTTCATTAAATACGAAAAAATCTTTCTTTGCTTTGGATGAAGGAAAACTTTTAGGATTTGTTGTATCAAAAGATGGTATATACATTGATCCAGACAGAGTTAAAGAAATCTCTGATATTTCTTTACCTCATAACAAAAAATCCATGCAATCATTTCTTGGACAGATCAATTTTGTAAAAAGATTCATTCCTGATTTTTCTTTAATTGTTTTACCTATGCAAAATATGATCAAGAAGAATTAAGTATTCAAATGGGGGCATAAAGAAAAAGAAGCCTTTGAGTTAATCAAACAGGCAATCATTAATGCACCAGCACTAAGTACTCCGGATTTTTCTAAAGATTTTATTTTGTATACTTTAGCCACAGAGACATCTTATGCAGCTGTTTTAACACAACTTAATGATCAGAAAATTGAAGCACCAATCTCATTCTTTAGTTCAAATCTGCAAGGAGCTTAACTGAATTATTCCGATGTTGAAAAACAAGCCTTTGCTGTGTTCAAATCAATCAAGCATTTCAGACCTTTTCTCTTGAAAACTCATACAAAAATCATTGTCCCATTCTCAGCAGTGAGGCAATTATTAATTCAGAGAGAAGTAGGAGAAAAACGAGCTAACTGGGTGACAGCCCTACAAGAATATGATGTTGATATTAAACCAGCTAAGATTGTTAGAGGACAAGGTTTTTGCAGATTATTAGCGGGAGCTCATAACATACCAGACAATGATCATTCAAATCAAGATATTCAAGTAAATCAGATAAGTGTTACGGATTCTGAGTCTCAGTATTCTGATCTCATCTATTACTTGAAAAATGGGTATGCTCCTTCTGATCTCAGTTATAAGAAAAAACGTGCTTTAAGATTAAAAGCTGTTAAATATGAGATCATTGATAATGTGTTATTTAGAAAAAATTATGATTCAATTTTGTTAAGATGTCTAGAAAAGACTGAAGCTGAAAAGGTTTTGCAGGAGTTGCATGATGGACCAGCAGGAGGTCATTTTGGAGGTGATACCACAGCTCACAAAATAATTCGTGTTGGCTATTATTGGCCTACCCTTTTTAAAGATACACATGAATATGTAAGAAAGTGCAGAATCTGCCAAACTGCAAGTGGAAGGCAAAGGAAACCAGCTTTTCCTTTGCAACCAGTAAATATTGAGCAACCATTTGAACAATGGGGACTTGACATTATTGGTGAGATAGTACCTCATTCTTCCAAGCGGCACAAGTACATTCTTACTGCAACCGATTATTTTACAAAGTGGGTAGAGGCAATCCCTTTGAAGGTAGCCAATTCTGATGCAATTATTGATTTCATAGATCAATTTATCATAACCAGGTTTGGTGTACCTCAAGATCTTGTCTTTGATAATGCATCTTATTTCTCAGGAAACAGTTTAATAGAATTTGCAGTTAAAAGAGGTTTTAAACTCAAATATTCAGCAAATTATTACCCACAAGGTAATGGATTAGCTGAATCCACTAATAAAAATCTCATCAGGATTATTAAAAGGACTATCGATCAAAATCAAAAAAATTGGCATAAATCTTTAATCTTTGCATTATGGGCTGATCGTATTACAGAGAAAGCTTCAATCGGAACTTCACCTTTTAATTTAGTTTATGGAAAAGAAGCTGTGATACCATCAAATTTAACTCTTCCATCATTAGCCCTGGTACAATTTATTGAAGAAAATCCTTCTTCATCCGTTCAATTGAGGTATGATCAAATCCTTAAACTAGAAGAAGAGAGAGATAAAGCTAGAATTGTTCATGAAAAACATCAACAACTTGTGAAAACTTCTTTTGATGCAAGTTCTACCGGCTCAAAAATTTTGTCAATTGGTGATCTTGTTCTAAAATGGGATAAGGCACATGAAGAAAAAGGGAAACATACCAAATTTCAAAAGATGTGGCTTGGACCATTTCAGATCGTTGAAAAGATAGGCTCAAATACATTCATGCTCCAAGATCTAACAGGTAAGAGAGAATCTCTTCCTGTAAATGGGCTTATCTTAAAGAAATTCTTCTCATAAGGAGGTAACCCCTTCTTAAATTGTACATATTCCTTTTTGCAAAGTCTTTTATTGTTTTTTTTTTTTTTTATAAATAAAGGTTGTAAATAAGTCTCTAATTGACTGTTTACTTGATAGAAAAATTCTTAAGAAAAATATTATAAATATTTATTTTAGTGTAAATAAGAATTTTTAGAGAAATGATTATATTCTTTTGATAGTTTTAAATAAGATGTTAAACTTTGAAAGATTATACCAATTATTTGCATAATCTTTTTGAAAAAACTTGAGGAAAATGTAAATCATTACAAGTTTATTAAGCCGAGAGAAGTTATCTATAAAAGTAAAGATTATTCAAGTCTTGGTACTCAAAAAACTCAGAAAAATGTCATCCATTGATTCTTAAGGATAAGACTAGTTCACCCCATTCATTTAGGTTGTGATTTTTTAGAATATAATTCTAAGAAATTATTGAAAACACTTTTAAGAGATAAGAGGTCTCATCATGAGCCGACTTACCATATTCATAAGAAATAATAAAACTGACATTACCAATACTGCCTATCAAAACAGGGTAATGGCTTATTAATATAAGACAAGGGGTCTCATCACGAGCCAGCTTGTTCAGTTTAATTATAACTATTGAATGGCATTGTTAACAACTGGCTACCAAACCAGAACAATGGCTCTTAAAAAAGAAATAAAAATAAATAAAAGGCAAAAACATGAGATAACATATCTTATGAATTTATCTTTTAAAAAGTCATAATCTTAGTTGAATGTGACAATGAATAGTTAATGGTTAAAAGGTAACCCTGTCGAGACTATGAACGTTTGCGGGCAGCAGAGGCAATACCTATGACAATAGAGTATATTATCAAAACCAAGCTTGAAGAAATCCACTTACTTCATTATTAATACCAATCAAAGCTTAAGACAACTCAAAATGTTTTTATTCTCAAGAAACTAGAAAGAAATTGTTAATAATTTTTATTCTTTTCATAAGTTAGATTTTATTTTTGATTATCCTAGGATAATTTTTATTTACCTTTAAAAATCTTTACTTACTTAAGATATAGTATTCATTCTATTTTTCAGAGATAACTGGTTCTTTCAAGTGAATCGCCAATTGTTGTACTATACAACAACCCTCCCTTTTTCTAAATTTTATAAATAAAATTTAAAAATAGGGTCCCTTTCTTTTTAGAAATAAAACACTTAGAAATAAAATTCATTGTTTTGAAAAATTTCATATTCAACATTCAAAAAACTTATGGTCCGATCTAATATACAAGGCCTTATCATAAAAAACATATCAAAGTTAAAATTTCAATCGCAATCGGAGAATCGGAGATAACCCTCAAAAGAAATTTCATATGCCCATTTCAAATCTTCCGATGCGATTAGTCCAATCGGAAAATTTTAAATCGCTAAGAGTTTAAAACAGTCAAATATAACTTCCGATGCGATGCGGTCAGTCGCAATCGATTAATCGGGACAATCTTTAAGAAACTCTTTACGCTTAGTTGAAATTCCCTGATCCGATGTGCATTTGATAATAAACACTTTTAAAAGAAAATCAAACATTTGTTTAAAAAATATGGTAGACCCCACCATTAGAGATCGGAAAGATCTGCAATCGCAATCGATCAATTGGGATAAACGTATTGTGATACTCATTTGCCATTCGAAAACTTCCGATGCGATTCATCTATTTTGCATACGAAGATTTTTGTTGAATATATTAATATATCACAAGCGCCAAATCTTTATTGGTACGAAGGCATTCAATAACGAATCAAATGAATATGGTTTATGATTTGGTTTTAAATACTTAAGTGTGACCCAAAAGGAGCATTTACGCAATATACGAAACAAATAAATGAATAAATCATTCCGTTTGAGTGGCTTGTTGATCACGACTGAGAGGTTATTGTCTTGCAGAGCCAAAGAACAAAAAGTTTTTTCATTCACAGACAAAGGGAACCTGTAGCAGACGCAGAAATGTCAAAGAGAGGAAGAAGAAACAAGACTGCTCTACCAGTGAAGCTTGCCGAAACTCCTACAGTCTCAAAAGAAAAGCCCATAAAGCTAAGGCTAGTCACAGATACATCATGCCAAGGTCTTGGGAAAATGATATGGGACACAGTCTACAACCTATTGGAAAAAGAAGGCCCCAAGGTCACAGTGGAGAAGGCATCAGTTCCAGACGAGGATAGCTCGGATTCTGACTCTGACATCAATGAAAGAACACTTGCAAATTCATTTCTACATCGAATTGCAGCCAGAGCGAGCATCATGCCTTACTATGATGTAGTTCGATGGGTTATTGACAGTGTAAAGATACAAAATAGAACGTTTTTTTCAGCATCTGGAGTGCCTTTCGGCTCGTTTAAAGCAGAAGACTTGAAAGCAATGTACCACCTTCCAGACCCACAGAAGGTGTATAACAAGGAATTTATCAAAGAATTTGTTGATGATAACAAAGTCCAATCCGACCCTATCAGAAATTGGAGGAAAAACCCAGAGAAGCACCGAAATGAAGCATCCGGTATGTATTCTGTAGATTCTCTTCTGCCTCCATATTGCTATGCAGCTGCCATGATGTGTAGGTTATTTGGCAATGATAATTCAGCTAGGTTTTCTATACAAATGGTCCCATTAATCCTAGCTGCTGTGAATTCTGACATTATGGATTGGGCTGTTATTCTTTCTGATAGAATGGCCAATAGGATCCTTGAATACAGACAAGAAAAAACTGCTGGAAATTCTACCCCCTTTTTCTTTTGTGCCTATGTTCTTGATGCTATTTGTTTCAATTACGAATTTCCCTTATTTGGATGGAAATGGACTCCCAATAACCCCCTTCCAATCCATATTTATCATAAATTGCTTTGGAAGATTCATTTCCAAGCTAATGTATATAGAATATGTCATGGTTTCCTCATTCCTGTTTTCCAAACCATTTTTAATCGCTTTCCTCCTAGGATTTCTGATAAAGCTAAAGCCGACCTGTCTGCAATCGGAGATTGGTTTGGGGAGGAAAAATTTACTTACATCAGGGTTTTTGGTAGTATAGTGGAGCCGCATGTTCTTCCGCTTTTTGTTCCAGACAAACTTCTCGCTCAAGAATTTTCTTATCAATTGACAATTGAAGGTATATCCAGGTCTTTGAACAACAGTAAAAAGAAAATGTGGCCTCAATTCCCACTCAATTGTGGTCATTTCACTCTAAATGATTTCAAGCATGCAGAAAAGGAAGTTTTCAAGATAAGAGGTTGTAAATTTGCAACCATTCCTGGAAGACAGTATGATCCAAAAAAGATAGCATTTGAAGTCACTGCTTCAGTTTCAATTGCTCGTTTTGAGCATGAACCAGATATATTCGATGATTTGTTTGTTTCATTAGATAATTTCCCTCGAATTTTTGACTTGGCCAAGTCTAAATTTCAACAGGAGGAAATAAATAAATTTCTCTTATTTAGAAGCCAGAGATTGTTGAGAGTACCTCTGGACCAGCTGAGAACTCAAATCCAAAAATCAGAGACAGAAGGTACATCCGGCCAAACGCTAGTAGAGACATCTACCAGCAAAATCATTACACAATCGGCTGTCAACCAGCCGATTGTACATACTCAAAAAGTGGTCACTATTGACAAACCTGATGCCCCAAAGGGAAATACTACTCAAATGACAGACAAATGCACAAATATCAATGATCAGGTGCATAATCAAAAGGATGGATCGGATGATAAAAGCACTAAGCAGAGCATAGATAAAGAGACAGGAAAAGAAATAACTAAGGAGATTATGGTTTCCACTAATCTTGATATTTCTTCTCAGCTATTAAATCAATATGATCAGTTTGCTCAACAGCTTGGATTGCAGGATAAAGGTAAAGAACAAATAGAGCAGGATGTTGAAATCATTCCTGAACATTCTACAGGGCATATTGTATTAAAAGGTGAGGAGATCCCTCCTTTGGATGTATTTTACAGCCCTAAACATAAGGCTGTTGTCAAAAGACAAAGAAAGAAAAGAAAAACAGAACAGGGTATATTTTCTACTCCATCAGAGGAGTTGATGAATATTGTTTATAAGAAAAATGAAATGAATCCATTTGAAGACCTTACGAAATTGTCCCAGTATACAGGAGCTTATAGTGCTGCAACAGTGGATAAGGTTGTAGAAGTTTCTCAACTAATAACTCAGAAAGATCTTCACATAGCTTCACTGGAAGAACAAGCTAAGGAGAATCAGCAACTGATTAGCCAATTGCAACAACAACTACAGGATCAGACATTCAGGTCTAAAGAATTGGAGAAACAGCTTGCCGAAGAGAAGAAGAAGGTTGATGAAAAGCTTTTAGGCAAACAAAAGCGGCTAAATGAAGAAATTTCTAAGTTACAGAGTCTGTTACAAAATGAGGAAAAGGCAAAAATGATTCAAGAAAAGGAATTTCAAGCAACTTTGGATAAGTTTAAAGATTATCCAAAGTTAAATGAATTCAAATCGGAAGCCCTTGAGGCTAATAAATTATTGACTCGGCAGTTAATTGAATTTTGCTCAAAACTGTCACAAGCAGAACCTTTTTGTGAGATTACTTCATCTTTGATCCAAACTATCATAACTCTTAGACAAGAAATAGATGATGCCGATGAAAAGATTTCTGAGTTTCTCAACTGGCAGGATACAGAAAAGGGAAAATAAACAAATCTTCCTAGGATAGAGGAAAAACACAAAGAAATCTTGTTTACAGAATGGGAACATCAATTAATGAAATCTGATAGAGCAATATCAAGGGCCAGAAATATAATGAATAATCTCACGCAATTCATAAATGACAGCTTATATTCAATTAATCTCATTTCAGACTGTGTTCCTGGCAGTTTGCCAAAGATAAAAGAAACTGAAGACAGGTGGAGAGAAGAAATGAAAAGGAAAAGTCAACAGATCGGCAAACTTCAAACGATATCCTGGGATAGCATGTGGACTCATTTGATCAAGCCAAACAATCAACAGACAGCTATCAAACTTCTATCAAACGCTGTCGATTGTCTAATTCCAGAATTTTCTGATGCCACCTATGCTGGACAGTTGCATACTGAGATGAGTCATCCACCAAGACTCTGAGATATGTTGAACATTTGCAACTTGGCTTCATCAAGCGAAGGAGAAAAACAATGAATCAGTTTTATTCAAAATAGCATTTCAGTTTTAATTTGATAGATTGTAGCAGTAGTATTAGGATTTTGTTATGTAATTTATTATTTAAATCCCTCTCATGCATTTAGAGAGGGATCGGAAGTTGTAATATTTTTGGGATTTGGAGCTAACATTTATGTACTTCATTCCTTATTATATTTATATGAAAGATCACATCTGGTGATTTTGTGCTTAAATTATCTTTGAAGTGTTGCATTTTTGTGCCTTTGGACTTAATTTTACATCGGAGTTACTAGGTCAGAGTATCACTTTTCGTTTGACAGTCTGCAAGATGAATGAGGTATTTTTATCTGTTCATTGTTGATTTTCTCTGTTATATGGTATTCATTTGAAGAATTTGCTATCATTTATATATTTGATTTACATAATATTTCCTTTTTATATTATCATTTATGAGTATAATTGGAATATTATCATTTATAGACATATATGAATGGTATATGATGATGAATGCAATATGCTAATATAACTCTGTTTAATTTATTAAACAGATTTATCTTTATTCGTTTCTGCATATTTCAATTTAGTTAATAATACATTTACATGGTTATTATTAGATTGAAACAATCCTAAGTTGTATTCACATATAATTACCCGGGTTAAAATTAGAATTTCTTTATCAGCATTTAGTTTAGATTAGATAGTTTTATTTTCTGTTAATTTAGTCCCATTTTCACCCATTCAATTCAATCCACTTAGTTATAAGGAAACTGGTCCTTTAAATCCAGTCGGAGCCACCATCCCAAACGGAAAAGGAGCTGTCTTAAGGTTCCGACCGGGTGGTTTTCCCCCAATGTTTGAAGCAGAGATTTTCTAGGCTTCAACAGAAAGATGAGTAAGAAAAGAGCCTATCATTATATCATTACTTCCTTCATCTATGAAAATGTCCCTTGGAGGAGTACAGTTAAGTAAGTGATAAATCTTTGAGTAATCTACCCATGAAGATTTCTAATAAAATAATTGAAGATGTCTTCCTGAAGATTATTATGTTAGAACAACTAAATTGTATGTAAAGCAACAATGTCTCTGGAGTAGTCTTAGAAAGGAAAATGCAGTGACATTCCTTTGAACAAAATGACAGAATAAGAAAATGGTTAAGATGTCAAGATCAAATTCAGGATATTGATGACTGTTGGTGTGAACAGTGGAAAGCTCTATAGTAGAATTTATGAAGGATGTCTTAGTTATGGGTTAATTTGCAAGATGAAGTGAAATCTCTGCATGGTTTATCAAAGTAGTATCAATTGGCATTTAGGTGCAAGCAACATGCCTATCAGCAGAATATAAAGTGTTATTATGGAGTAGCAGCAGTATGGTACAGGTCCTCAGGATCAAAGGATTATGGCAAAAATGCTTCAAGGTGAAATTCCCAGAGTTATCTGCATTCAGCATGAAAAGGTCAATAATAGAGCTAAAGGATCAGTACTCTGTTTACACTTGAAACATTATATTAAACATTGAAGAAATATCCGTTTCTATATATATAATTGCATGCCTTCCTGAAGTCAGTACATATATCTTCAAGGCCTCTTTCTGAAGATTGTTCATAAACTGGGTGAGGTTTGTTAGCTGAGATATAAATTAAACAACTTGAAGATGTTTTTGTTAGAAATAATCATGACAGAATAGTTAAAATATCTGAATAATGAAGGAATAGTTGTGATTACCATTGAAGCTCAAAAGTCTTTTATCAGTTCATCCAAGCTTACTTTAGCAGAAAGGAATTGTTGGCATTTCACCATTTAAAGAGAGATTGGTCATCGACATACATACCCCCTTATGTCATGAAGAAAATTGCATAATTGATAAGTGAGATTGACCAGTACATTGAAGTAACAAGGACCTGCAACTATTAGGTGTAATGTCATTATCATCATCCTAGCTCATATCGTCACCAACAGGCAAGAAAAGTGAACCACAGCTATAAAAGATGTATTGGCATCATCATCAACAGGTGTTGTACTGTAGATGTGCATTGCAGAAAAAGAATTACTCCATCTACAACCTTCCTCAATAGATATGCTTCGTAGATGAAGATTATAATATAGACTGAAGTATAGTTGAAGCAGGCTTGATATGTCACATATAGCATTCACAATCCTTAAGTATTGATCCAATGATGCATCCCTGATTATACAAATATGATTATATGTGGTTGTAATCACCTATGTATAGACAAGTTCAAATATTCTCAAAAGTGTTCTCTCAACAACTCGTATACACCAGTTTAGAGTAGCAAGGTACAAAGTTAGAAGAAGAAGGCCTAAACACATCTCAGAGAGAGGAAATGAAGAGATAGAAAGCACACTAGGAAATGTGCAACCCTTTGCCACTGATGTCAAAGGGGGAGGAAAAGCAAGTAACATAAGATAGGATCTTCTAAAAGAAGCCAGGTAGAGGAAGACTTTGAGGAAGCATTGGATTATTGGTGAAGATGTTGCCATCAATGCCAAAGGGGGAGACTGTTGGAAATGTTGTCATTGATGGCAAAGGAGCACAAAGGAGCAGCACCTGAACCAGTAATAAGGCAAAGTAGAAGACAGGGAACAGAGGCAGCAGAGAGGTAGCAGAGGCAGCAAAAAGAGAAACAAGGAGCAACATCAGTCAAGGAGCAGAGCAAGCAGTGAATTGAAGCACAGGCCTACTAAGGGCCGCGTAGAGCTGTAGGAGAGATCTGGAGAGAATAGGTTGTAGAAGGGCCAATTGATGAGAGTTCCTGGTTGGAACCACGAAGGAGGATGTTTGGCTTTCTGGTGAGATCGAGCCTTGACATGAAATTAAAAACGCAGAGTTGAATGAATCCTGCGTGGAATGACGATTTAGTGAGAGGATATGTACAGAGGTAGAGAAACAGTCGAGCAGTGGAGGCAGAGGCAACATAGAAGGAACAAAGGTAGCAGAAGACAGATGAGGTGGTGTTGCAGAGTAGTGAGGACAGTAGTAGAGGGCCATTTAATAGCAGAACTGGAAAGACAGAGCAGTGAAGATTGGAAGGACCTGAAGGAGCTTAATACAGAGGTTTATTTATGTATTAGGGGTTTAATACAGTTTCCAGGCGAATGCTGGAGAGGTTAAAATTAGAGTAGATATGGAATAAACTCTACATGAAGAATTCTGTGTGGATATGGCGTGAATTTCCTAGAAATCATGCCCTCAACCCAGTTTGGAATATTGGAAGCGTGACTAATTAAGAAATGGTCGATGAGAGACGAAATCTATTGTTTAAGCCTGTGCGCGATTAAAAGAGTGATGAACTATGCGTGAGACTATATTACGCGGAGAAACCATGCTAAAAGAGATGGCGCGGAACCTTGAAGAACCATGGAACCATGAGGTATGAACAATGATAGTGGGTTTGGAACACCAGACGGTTTTCATCGCACTGCCTTTGTAAGGTAAGCTGTATTTCCAATTCGAACACGATCAATGCCATCGACTGACACGTGGCCTTAAGCGGTTTGGAGAAACCACTTACATCGTGCATTAACACTCGTGCATTTAATTCACACGATATGTGGCTGTGTCCGTTGGATCACAACAGTCGGTGCGACGAATTCTCTGCCGTTGGATGATGCGGGTGATTGAAGGACCGGGCCAGCTCATCGTGTGATGTTGGAGTGATAACCTCCAGACAGTGTGACCACGCGACTACCGTTGGATAGTCGAAGGGTAGCGTGATAGACTTGTAGCCCTTGTATGAGGGCAATAGTTAATATATGTATGATGTGGGTCCAATTTTGTTTTAAATATTGATGTTTAGCCTTTTATTTAAAGTTTGGGTTATACACATATGAACGCACATTCATATGGGTGACATTTTAAACGATGTGTGAAAGGTTTTATGATATGGGCCCCATCGGTTTATCGTGTTAATGTTGAATGGTCAGAGTTAAATTAAAGTGAGCGTTATGATATGAATTTTGCGTTTTTAATATGTGCCCAAAGGTCTAGTTATATGGTTACTAGATATGACGGTGCGTTGGAATGCCATCACATGTATTTATATATGGGTGGAATCAGAATCTTGTGTTGGAGACTGTTAATATTAAGGTCGAAGATGAAGTTATGACCCGTAAGTAATATGGTTGATGCGTCGTAATATTTGAAAGAGTGATTTCAATATATGCAATAAATTTTATTATGAGGTCAATTATTGGGGTGAACTCCCGTGAGTTATGGGCGAAACTTATGAACGGTTTAGTTGTGATATCCAAATATTGCTTATGGGTTTTAAATATAAAGTGATTTCATTTACGAAGTATTATAAGGTGGGATCCTCATGAATCGCATCGAAAGAAAATAGAACATCAGAGCATTCTATTGAAAGCTGTGATTGCGATTAATCGCATCGGGTCTTTCGCAAAGGCATTCATCGCATCAGAACATTTGCAAATGCATCAATTGCATCAGAGTAAGGGCATCGCATTGGAACATTTGCAAATGCATCAATCACAATCGGAAGTATTCATAAGCGATCCATCGCATCACGGATTAAGAAAAATCTATGGTTTTTAATCATAAAGTATTGTGGAAGGTTCAATAGTATTCGGGTAAAAAGAACTCCGCATCAAAGTCAAACTTTGGTTCACACCATAATAAAGCTCATATGGTGATATATTGGTTCACGTTAATGTAAACATGAGTTGAATTTGAAATATGGAAGCCGAGACCATTAGTACGTTGGATTTGTGTGTAAATCAAAGCCAAATCTTGTATGAAGCAGAAATGCGAAATTGCCTTCGGGGCAGTGGAAGTGTTTGAATGCATTTTCATTTACAATTAATTTGTGTGGGCCTGAATACTGTTGAATGTTGGCTTTAATAAAGGCCTGAGTTTTAAACCATGTGCGTTCTACTATGAACCATCATATATTGGGTGAATCATAAAGCTCAAATATCAATTCGAATATCATTCCGAGGAGTTTTTGATTGAAGAACATAGTCCCCACAGATGTAGTCTTGATATCATATGCTCCCAACCATAGGATTACTACAGTAAAAGAAAAATTTCCGCATGTCATTAAAATTGCCAAGGTTGGAATTTGGATTGAGCACAGATGTTTTATGTAAGAGATATCAAAGGTTCCAGATATATGTTTGAAATTACCAAGTTGATTAATACCTTGAGTTTGCCCAGATTGTTTGAGAATTATTTGAGTGAAAATGTGGAATGCATTTATATGCACAGGATAGTGAAAATGTGGGCTCGACAGGTATACATACACAGTGAATAGGAATATGCATAGAAATGAATTTGACAGGTATACATGCACAGAAAGCAGGAGAGGGTGCAGAAACTGATAAAGGCAGTGAATAGCAGAGGTATGCAGAACAGTCTCTTAACAGCAGTAGAAAAGACAAAACCAGCAAAGCCAAAAGCCAGAAAATGGGCTAGGTGAAATTGTTTTTATGTAACTGAAAATATGAATGTAAATGTTGTAATTGATTTTTTATTGTTTGTGATGCATTGACAAGTCTCCGGTAGGAAAACAAAACTCCCACTGTGATATTGAAATTAATGCATACTGTTATATTTTTCTGAATGAGCAGGTAAA
This sequence comes from Pinus albicaulis, assembly GCA_034641835.2. Classification (NCBI taxonomy): domain Eukaryota; kingdom Viridiplantae; phylum Streptophyta; class Pinopsida; order Pinales; family Pinaceae; genus Pinus; species Pinus albicaulis. The sequence goes on along the minus strand of CM076570.1, from coordinate 993,368,355 downwards.
AGAAATGAGAAGGCAGAAGGCAAAGAGGCATGGCTGTCCATTTCAAATTCCCTGAGGAATGCTAACAGTCATAAGGGAATTTCTATAAATAATATCACATTGATATGCATAGAGAAGTTAGAGAGTGAGATAAGAGAATGGAGAAATAAAGAAGCAAGGCAAAGGAGAAGGAAGAGCTGATAGAGAATCCGAGAAGATGCTGAGATGATGCAGGGCAGATATGAGGACTGATGGACAGCAGAAGAGAAAGTTTAGAACAAAGCTGATATCCAAGGTAAATCAGCAAGTGGTTTTACTTTGAAAGAATGAGGAATTTGGAGCTTCCCTATCAAGTTGTAGCTTGATAGATGTTAGTTGTAGCTGACTGAGGTTGGAACCTCCTGTAGGTCGGTGCCTGCAGAAAATTGATGGGAGTTGGAGCTTCCTTGCAAGTTGTAGCTTGCATAATTGAGGTTAGAGCTTCCTGTAGGTTGGTGCCTACAGAAAATCAGTGGTGAGAGGGAGTTGGAGCTTGCCTTTGCATCACAACAATAATAAGATGTGGTTTTCTCCCTTTATGGGTTTCCACTTATATCTGGTGTCTATGTGCATGATGTCTATGTGTTGATATGGTACATCTAGTCTGCTAATACTTGCTGCTCACATATTAAGACTACTAATACAGTGTCTAATCTGCTTATTAATTGCTGCTCACAAATAAAGATTGCTCACACATTATGTTGATCATGAAATGAAGGTGTTAATAAAGTTTAATGAAAAAGTTTAAAAGTCCATGAATGTGTTAAACTGATTCACCCCCCCCCCCTCAGTTTAACTAAGGCTTCAACATAAATTAATCAAAGTCAAAGTTATTTCTTGAAAGCTTTCATAAGGATTTGGGCATGAAGTGGTAAGAATGCAAGGTTGATAAAAATTGCATATGCATCTTGTGCATAAAAGAATAAAACTCATGCTAGTTTTCTTGGACATATTATGTGTTGGTATGACAAAAGTGATAGATGTTGCATTAGAAAGAACATATATTCATGTGTAGTAAAACGATAATTATTGTGCTAAAATACTTGGAAACAAAAAAAACTAAAATACTTGGAAACAAAAAAAACACATTGCATACAAGAAAAGAATTGTTATGGTAAATGACCCTCCTTTGGAAAAGATACTTTGTGGAAAAGAAAAAACATAATTTCTATGCATAAGGGGATCAACTGTGATATTAGCTTTCCTTTGCGAGAAACTACATGTAGAAAGACAAAGAAACAAGGTTATATTAGCTTCTTTTTGAAGAATAAATATGTATTTGTTTACATGAAAATAATAACTAAATGATGGTAGAATTATGAAGAAGGGAATATGTTGTGCATACATTAAAGAATAGCTATTATGATAAGCTATTGCATGTGCAAATAATAGCCATTGTGTTGTAGAGATATGTTATTTGCATGGATATAAGAATTATTGAGTTATAATGTTTCTTTAGGAATTATTATATGTGAGTACTTTATGCTATCATAACTATTATTTTAGTTTCTTTTGGAACAAGATCATGCATATGCATGCAATATTTGTATTATCTTTCGTTGGAAAGAATATACATATTTGTATGTGGGAAAAGATAGCATGTTGTGTTAGAGGACATTGGAAAATATTGTTAGTATAACCTTTGAAAAAGAAGAAATGTATTTGTATGCTTTATTGCATTAGTTTTACAGAAAAGAAAACATGTGTTTGCATGCTCTGTTGTGTTAAGCATTCCTTTGGGAAGACTCTTTTGGAAACTATATGCATTTGCATGCATAGCAACAACATGTGTTGTGTTAGATTTCTTTACATGCACCAAAAGTAATAGCTTAAGGGTTAGTTATTTTTATTAACTTTATGTAATTTTCATGTACGATGATTGTAACTGGTATATTAGTTTCTTTTAGAAATGTCTAGAGAGCTGTAGCGATTTGTCTTGCAAGAATGTGTGCTTGTGCGAGGGAAATATTAGTTAATATTTTATAGACATCCTTTGATGGTTACATGCTTATAACTAGTGCATATGCAATGTTGTCAAAGGAAGCATGTCGTGATATTATGCTTACATGTGATGACTGTACATAGAAGCATGTCGTGATATTATGCTTGCATGTCATGACTGTACATGAATAAATGGAGAAGCATAACTAGTATAGATTCTTGAATGGGTTGATTAATACTTTATGAATCCTGATATCAATGCATGTTGAAGACAACATTAGTAGGAAATGGTGGTGACTTATGCAAAGACTATATTATGCTTAACATGGTGGTAGGTAAATGATTAATGGTTCATGTAGTTGAGTGCAAGCTACAAGATGGTCCATTGTAGATACAACCATGCCACCAAGATATGACGATATGAATATTAGTGGGTAAATTCTATCATAATTAGTGTAATGTCTTCAAGCTAGATATTTATATTTCAATGATATTTCCTTGTAATATTTACGACAATGGTTAAGGGATAGTCTCCCTTATAAGCCATTGAGTGATGGGTGAATACCCTCACGAGCGTTTAATAATAAAATTAAACTTTTGCTAGTTTTCACCCTATGGGGTTTCCAGGGTATATCGATGTTCAATGATATGATTGATTATTGTGTCAAATTGATGAAGTTGATTCCTTGCTTGTTGTGATGTTCATAATGTCAAGTATGTGATTAATTAATCTAGTTAAATGAGTCATGAAATGGATGTAATGTTACATCATGTAGTTTATGTTAATAGACCACAAGAATGGTTGTTAATAGTTATGCAACTTACTAATCCTCTACTAAAGTTACTTTATGAACTGATGAACATTCTATCTAATGATTAGTGAAGAATCTTGAATAGTGATTTGGATTTATTTATTTATTTTAAATTGTGCGAGACTATTCCATTAAAAAAGCTCATAGTACAAATGGATTTACAATACAATCATGAGAAGCAGGAAACCGGGGGAGCATGAAAGATCAGCGAACTGCCACGGTTTCACGATGTTGTCAAGAGAAGCAGAGGAGGAACACGAGGAGCCAAGAAAACAGAAAAAGAGCTCTAGCCAGAGAGGTTAGAGTCCTCGACACGAAGTTTCTTCCCTTTCTTTTTTGTGACTTTGACCCAGCCATCAGGGGTTGGGCGGATTGAAACCACCTGAAGATTGTTGCAGGTCAAAGGAGGAGATTCTTTGTCCGAGTTTGAGGTGTTGGACTCATGTGAACTTTTCTGAAGAGTTGAGGAGGCAGGGGGCCTCTCGGGGACGAGCGGGGAGAGCGGTTGCTGCTGAGTATCAATTTCATCGTCTGAGTTACACTCTTCTTTGTCTGAGCTGGAGGAAGCAATGTCCTCCATGGGCGGCAGAACAAAGGGTTTCCAACTTTTATCTTTCGAATTGCGAGTGTTGTTTTTCTGTTGGGATAGATATAGAGTGCGTGAATTCTGAAGATGTCCAGTTTGATGGTAATGCTGACAGCGGAACGTGGTATTTTCATAGTCTAAAGTCTGCAACCAAGAGAAATCCCCGACTTTGAGAATGATTTGGTCAGGTAAGCCTTTGCTAATATCAATCTCGGCACAAATTCTTCTGTAAGTGTAGAGACCCCTTAGGCCTCTCGATGGATTTGTAGCCAGAAAGCGACCCAGAGAGTTTCCAATGGCTTGGAAGACCTCACCGTACCAAAGATGAGTGGGCAAGTTGGGAAGCCTGACCTTGATCGAAAGTTTGGTGATGACTGCAGTGGAAGGATCAAAGTCGGGTAACCAGGGGGTTAGGAATATCCCGGCTTTTCCCCAGAACCAAGGACCACCTATAAGGGCAGTCTGGTATTCCTTGTTGTCTGCGAAGATGATGACGAAGAATCCCTTGGAGCATAGAATGACCTTGCAGTGCTTGGTCCAGGTGGAGTGAATTCATCTGTATAAATCTTCTGTGCGGGGCCAGAGTCCATTGAACCTGCAGATGAGGGAAAAATTTGAATAGAATTGGAGGTTCTCTGCCAGAGCCGGGTGGGAGATTTCTACAGAGGGGACTTCCTCCATTTTTTCAACCAAAAAAAGCTTGGGAGCCTCCGGGGGAGGAGCAAATGCTTGGATGGCTGAGCATTAACCGCTTCTTTGTAAGAGAAACCTTTGGGAGCAGAGGATTGATCTGCTGCACCTCCCCTCAGATGGAGGGAAATATACACCGTGGCATTCTTTTCTATTTTTTAAAATGACAGAGGGAGACAGTCATCGAGCTGTTTACCTGCATGCAGAAGACGCAGAGAAGCGGAGGGGATCCCCAGCTTGAGTTCAAGGGATTTTGAGAGAAAAAGCACCAAGTTCGAGGACTGGACCCACAGAAGGAGAGATTTTTCCTGTGAGAAGAACGATCTAAATATGAAAATCCAGTGTCTGTGGATTCGGGAGTCCCTTGCATTCCGAGCAGAGAGTTTGGACAAGATTGGAAGGCACGCGACACAGCAGGGGGGACTCCAAACCCGAGAAGGGAGGAAGCCTTCGGCAGACCTCCAGGAAAGAAAAAGCCGGGTGAAAAAACAGAGGCGGAGGGCGGAAAAGGATTGCAAACGTTTCAAAGCAGTGAGAGCTTGGGGTGTAGCCTGAATGTGCACAAGAAAACTGCCTATCCGTAACACGCTGAGGAGCCAGCCCAGAGCCGTCATCGGGGTCGAGCAAGTGCAACTCAGAGAAGGGAAGAGAATTACCGGTAGTGGCCAGGAAGACTGAGCCGCTCTTGCAGAAAAGGAAGCCTGAGAAAAGGAAGACCGAGCTGCCCTCGCAGCCCATCCTGTCGTAATCCAGGAGAAGCCCTCGCCGGAGCATCAGAACTAAATCTGAGAGACTACCATAGGCAGCCAAGCCGGACTGTAACGTGGTGGCTACATAGGAGCCATAGTCACTGGCAACGCAAACCCTGGGAGCCATATTTTTTAGCCATAGTGATTTGGATAGTTACCCGTGGGTAATTTGTATAAAAATTTTCTAACTCCTTACATTTCAATGTGAGGATATAGGGGTATGTTACACAACTCTCGAAATCCTTTCTCAAAAATATTATTTCACTCTTCGCATTGTCACAGAGATGCTTCCTCACAAATACAATTCGACACTTTATTTGTGTTAAATTATATATTTAGGGAGAGAAGTGATTTTTCATCAGGGCCCACATTAGATTAATTATATTAAATTTTAAATATTAAATGTTAAACATTACTTTTACATTTACATTTACGTTTACCTGAGATAATCAATGCATGTAGTGTACTCAAATACACACCTTCGGGATCCAAATTTATTAAATTTAATAATATTAATATTATAATATATTAATATGAATATTATAACTAATAACAATATTAATATTAATATTAGGGTGTTTGGCCCTTAGGCTTCACCTAAATAAAAATATATTTTCTAAGTGTTCTAAAGAGGAGCATGGAGTAAATATAAAAAGAGGTTTTAGATTTTACCATACATCTGGTTTATTTATATTTTTATTTATTTACCATACCTCTTTTATTTACCATGGTATTTGGTCCATAGGCTTGGTATATACTTAGATGTTGATTTCTAATCATATCTGATATATTTTATGTATTTACCATACCTCTCTATACCTTTTTATATATATTATTTAACCCATGGTATTAATAGTAATTTGTTCCATGGTATTTGGCCCATAGGCTTCACCTAAATAAAACCTCATTTTTTAGTTTTAGTAATATAAAAATGTTTATGGAGTAAATATAAAAAGAGGTTTTATTATTTACCACATCTTTAGTCTATTTATATTTATATTTATTTATCATACTTCCAATTTATCTATATTTTTATTTGTTTACCATACATCTAGAGTAAGTATAAAAAGAGGTTTTAGTTTTTATTTAAGGGCAGTGAAATCGGAAAAACATTTCATTTTGGAATGTGATGCATTCAAAGACGTCATAAAAAGTTATGGGAATATGTTAGCATCGATTTAGCATCGGTTTCTTAGCATTGTCTTTTCAATGCGATGAGATTGTTGGAAGGTTGGGCCAGCTCATCATCAATTTGAATAATAAAATGACTTAAATGCAAAAGGCAAAAAACATTTTTAGTTATTTACCATACCTCTTTTTTGAATGTTGGTAAATATACTTAGGCATTTCAAATTTTTACTTACATTACATTTCTTACCTTACATTTCTCACATTACATCTACACATGTGCGTTATATGGCATTTCAAATGTTTACTTACATTACATTTCTTACCTTACATTTCTCATATTACATCTACACATGTGTCTTATACTCCAACAAGTCAAATTTTTACATTACATCTACCCATGTACCCTATGCAGGCATTTCAAATGTTTACTTCCATTACATTTCTTACCTTACATTTCTCACATTACATCTAGACATGTGCCTTATACTCCAACACGTGAAATGTTTACATTACATTTCTCACATTACATCTACACATGTACCCTGCACTGGGCTGTAGAGCGCCTCTCCTCACAATTACATTTATCACATTACATCTACACATGTACCCTACATTGGGTTGTTGAGTGCCTCTCCTCGCAATTACATTTCTCACATTACATCTACACATGTGCCTTATACTCCGACACATCAAATGTTTACATTATATTTCTCACGTTACATCTACACATATACCCTATACTGGGCGGTAGAGCACCTCTTGGCGCAACAAATGGAAATTTATTTTAATTTTGAATTTGTGAACTATTTAAAATAGTAAGCATAAATTGATTTATTTTATTATAAGAATATATTTTTATAACTATCTTGAGATGGGGTGTCTACAATTTGAAAGGTGGGGAGACGGAAATTTATTTTAATTATGAATTTATTAACTATTTAAAATAATAAGCATAAATTGATTTATTTTAGTATAAGAATATATTTTTATAATTATCTTCAAATGGGTTTATGCACGTGAAAAGTGGGGAGGTGCATTGTTGTCATCTCACCAACGTATATTGGAGCACGATCTAACAGCATGTTCTTTGAAGACTTTAACTAGCCTATATCCATCTTAACTCGAGATTTATCAAGCTTTTAGAGGGATCAAATCTTTTGAGGTGCAAACCTCTTCTAGAGTGAAAATAGATTTGATCCCTATAAATCTAAAGTTAAGATGGATCTAGGTTGGTTTTATTATAAGTTTTTATTAAATTTATTATAATATGTGTGCTTAAATTGCTCTCAATTTTATATATAAAATTATTGTTATTATTATTATTATTTTTAAATATATATTTATATATTCAAAAATGTTTTAAATCTTTTTTATTGATTTAAAATGTGGAACATATTCTCATATATAGTTGTGCAGTAATTGAATTTAAAATGGTAATTTCGTGGAGAGGTGCTCTACAGTCGAGTATGGGTAAATGTCAATCATAAATATTTAACGTTTAACATTTAACAAATTTAATCTAATGTCAATGTCGGCCTTAATTAAAAATCGATATAATTATTATGTATAAACAAAATATAAATTCAACATTGGTTTTATGGAAGTGGAATTTATATGCAAGTTCAATTAAATAATAACACTAATAATAGGTTCCCTGTTCGGGGTGTGAGCTGGATAGATCAGGTCCCACAAATGCTAGTCGATTGTAATGAAGGTATCGAGGAGACAATCCACCACCCTCCACATGCACGAGGCACATGGAGCGGTGGCCTCACACATGTCTACATTTATTTCCAATCCAAAAGGTGGCAGTGCAATAATAGTGGTGATGGTCTCTGACTTTTTCGCTGGTATGGTAAGTAAGTTTCTTGCTTGCAAAATTTGTTCGAATTCGGTTTGGTCTGAGCAGAACTGTGGCTTGGGGGAGGGCTCCATTGTGATCCTTCACTGGGTGTTGGTTTACTTACAATCAGTTCAAGCCACCTTTCTCATATATGTTTTCCGTCTCAGTCCTTGTTCCCCTACTCCCATGGCTAGTTATTTAATTTTGTTGGTCTCTGGGAATAATGGTTATGTCTTGAATTTGATGGTTTATAGGAAGCACCACTGATATTCTTACATGGAAATTGAATATTTGCATGAGGGTTCTTTTGTATTTTGTACTCATGTGTCTGTGTACTATGGAATTTTGTTGTCTCGTATGGGTATTTTTTGGGTAGGGCCAATGTGTCATTATTGGTCTTCTTTCTGTTCCTGTCCCTAGCGCAATAGATTTGGTTCTCCTCTAAATGTTTGTGGTTCAAGCCTTGAGCCCTCAGGGTTCTAGTATGTGTGTGGCTCGTTTAAAACCTCTTCCCTCAGCCATTCATGGCAGGGATGGATTTATGTTTTTGGACTTTGGGATTGTTTTCATTTCTGGTTTGCAGTCTGCAACAGGGGAAAGCAAAGGTTTATTATAGGTTGTGACCGATAATTTGGCAGGTCCCCTGGTCCAGTGCAGTCCTTGGAAGCATATTTATCTTGGGTATAGGCTCTCCTTGGGTTGCCTAACAGCGTCCAAGTCATTTGTTGTTAGTTTTCTCAGTTACTCTCGAACCATGGCCCGTGTTGCCTCTGGGAATGGCAATCCCACCCGGGGTTCCTGCAGTCGTGGTAAGCAGCCAAAGGATTCTCTTGGGTTTCGTCAACCCAACGCTCAAGTTGGTAAAACCCGTAGTAGAAAATAAACCTCCCGCATAATTAAAGAAGTTTCCACTACTTATCATGAGGGTAGCTCTGCCCAGGTCCGCCATCTTATCGTCGGGTGGGAATCCTAACTTAACTAGCAAGATGGTGTAATGGATATTGACCTGGATGACTTGTAGACCCTTCATTTGTATGAGATCTTAATGAAATTGTGCTTGAGGGTTTGCAAATTACAAGTGCTTAAAATGAGTTTTTGAGAGATTTTATGTTAAATTTTAGATACATAACATACAAATAAACTCTGAAATATGCATAAACAACAAACAAATGCACCATAGTAATAACCACAACACAACAATTGATGAAGGATTTCACCCCTCCTGGGCTATGTCTCCTTGGTCCAACTTCCAATTTCTTGGCTCTCTTTCATTATGCTCAAAATAGTGATTACATACATTTACAGTGCTTAAATGGCTTCAAAACATGTTCCATCAGCTTCAGAATACCCAAAAATGCATTTCTACCCTCTTTCTGATCCAAAATTGGTCAAAAACTGAAGAAGTTACGAGCCTCCCTAATTTTCCTGCTAACCGCTCACAATTTCCCCAAAATCTAGATCAGTCCTACAATTTACTTCATTTTAATTTAATGCACCATAGTAATAACCACAACACAACAATTGATGAAGGATTTCACCCCTCCTGGGCTATGTCTCCTTGGTCCAACTTCCAATTTCTTGGCTCTCTTTCATTATGCTCAAAATAGTGATTACATACATTTACAGTGCTTAAATGGCTTCAAAACATGTTCCATCAGCTTCAGAATACCCAAAAATGCATGTCTACCATCTTTCTGATCCAAAATTGGTCAAAAACTGAAGAAGTTACGAGCCTCCCTAATTTTCCTACTAACCGCTCACAATTTCCCCAAAATCTAGATCAGTCCTACAATTTCGCCCCATTTTCGGCTAACGGAGCAACAATTTTCTAGGATTCTGGGCAAAATTGTTGGACCATTAATTTTCCTAATGATGCCTTAAACCCAAATTTAAAACCATAATGGGCGGTTAATTTTTTTATTTTTTTTTTATTTTTTTATTTTTATTTTTAATATAAATTAACCGGATGATTACCGTAACCATCAACGGTCACGATGGCAATGGTCACATAGGCATTCTCGGTGCCGGTTTCATTTGGTGGTCAGGGTGTACGGTCACACAGGCGGTCCTGGTGGCAGTTTCATCTGACAGTCAGGGTGGAAGGTTACATAGGCAGTCCTAGTGGCGGTTTCATTCAGCGGTCAATACATGCATGCCCAAGGTTCTTGCAGTGAGGTCATATGGTTCCAATACATGAGGAGAGGGGGGTGGGGGTGCAGGGCTAAGCCCTAGCCCCTACCCCAATCCCTGCCATACATAATATTCAAATACGGTTTGTGCCACATGCTTAAACAAGGACTTCAGTGGCTCATTTGGTTAAGGCTCCGTGTTGTTAGCGATGAGGTTGCGGTATTGAATCCCTCCAGTGGTGTAGTTCGACCTTAAACCAATTTTGGTGGCCCCCGTGCTGCCACGTGGCAGCCTCTGGTTGGGCCACATCGCAGTATGTGCTTGGCCACCACACTAAATAATGAAAACATGCCAACCATCAACCAATCAGAAGAGGACAAGTGGCGAGGCCTAATAGGCCTAAAAAAAATTACTTTTCAACCAACTAGAAGAGGCCACATGGCATACTGCCACTAGCCCAAATATTTTCCTTGTCAGTTGCCATTTTTGAAAATTTTACTAGTTTGGGGAAACAAACAGATCTTGTTTCTGGTAGCATATGGTGTCAGGTTTCCGCGAAACGAGTTGCACCAGATTCAAAATGACGATATCTACACGGTCCTTCAGGTTCCACACCATTCCGACAACTTTCATTTTTTAGCGTAATTTTGAGCACCTAACCACACCTCCCCACTAGAAGCTTTTGGACCCCAAAAACTCTTTCATTATTGAACATGTGGATGAGGTTACAACCCCCTCACCCTTCCAGTCTCAATCCACTGGAATTTTCCTAAATTCAACAATTTGAGCTTTTCATAAAACGATATTTTTCCTTGATTCTAGAGACCTTGTCTTGTTGTTGTAGATACCATCTTGCTGCAATTTCCTAGAATTTACAGAACAACAAACTGTCTTTGAAGAAACATACATGTTCCCTCCTCAGTCGTCAATCAAAGGAAACTTAAACAACTTGCAATTATTCTCACCTTGAACACTCTTGACATGACGATGTTTAGCTTGTCTTGCCTTGTGCTTGGCTAGACTCTTGACCAAATGTGATCGCCATTGCCATGCATCATCCCATTTCAAAGACAAAACTTTGTGAAACCAACAAGAAGAACTTTTGAACTCAATGCCCTCTTTTTCAAATTGCTTTGGCGCTTTCTCTTTGATTTTTTCACTCTCTTGCACCGACATCTTGTTCACATCACTGCTCAACAATGATGCATGCTTCTGCAATTTTACCACATCTTGTTGACCTCTTTTGAAAGGAAACATGTTAGACTCCTAAAAAAACTTATCACAACCATTAGAAACCTCAATGAAATCAGAATTTTAATTAGATGCATCACCTTGAAAGGTCTCATTCACAACATCTTGATGCTCGAACATTAGCAAAGCAAAATTTTGACTGGCGTTTACAATTCTCTTCATTTGTCTAGCATGCATAAGAGACAAACTTGTCTTCTTACTATGCACTTTAACAACATACTCAATCCCATTCTTGAAAAAGTGATACTTATTCTCACGACGATGAAATATTTCTCTCATATCATAAAGATATGGGTTACCTAAAACAATACCAGAAATATCAAGCAAAACATCAAGTTCAACTTCATCAAGAAAGTTTTCAGTGATTGCAAATCTAAATATGCACTTCCTCGTCACTTGCAAATTTGAATTCTTACATATCCAACCTGTTAGCAACCTATGATATAGGGGTCATAATTTTGACTTGACTATTGATAATCTTGTAAATTTGTACATACTTTGCCTTCTGCAAGTTGTATTCACATATTTTGTAAAAAATCAAAAAAATTGAAAAATAAAAAAGAGGGTAAAAAGTCCTAAAAGAATAATCAAAGGACTTAGAAAAAATAAAAGACCCCAAAAGAAAAATGAATAAAACATGAAAGTGAGCAAGCATAAATGCCACTACTTTTTACCTTTTGATTGTGGCAGAGTGTCAATAAATGCCATAGTCCATGATGAGTTAAACGATTTAACCTTAACTTGTCATTGTTTCAATTTCACTTGTTGTAAATAGAGAATAATGAGTTGTCATATTGCTTAATCATGACAATTCAGTAGTTAGGCAGAGAAATAAAGTGAATCCAATAGTTTAATCTGGATTGATGGATGAGATAAGTGTAGAATTAGATAGTTTTACTTGTTTTCAGAAAGAATAATGCTATGAAGGTTGCTAGCCTAAATGCACCTTACCACAAAGGAAGAAAAAATGTTAGCATGGTAAGCTGGGTAGGTAGAAGAAGGTGAAAATATCCAAATGTAAGTATCATTCATCATGGGCTTCAAAATCACTAACTTTCCCTTTCCATAGTCATGAAACATTCTAAACTATTAGTTAAAAAGGCTCAAAGCATTTCCTTTACTTTTGTTGGGACTGGACCCAAGGCTCTATGAATGATCAGTTAAAAGTGTGAATGTCTATATTAATCCCTAAAATCACTACATTACCATTCATGCATTCATCCCCTTGAATAATCCTAAGTAAAGCACCATTTTTACTTAAAGACATTATATTTCCCATTTTATTAACTTCCTACATCATTTGAAAACAATAAACCCTCAAAATAACATTATATTATAAGTGATAAGATCAATTGCAAATTATCTTGTAAAATTCACTTTACTTGTTAAGATTATGTGTTTTGAGTATACCATCCCCTATTTTCATATTAATTCTAATTTATATATTAAATCCCTATATAACAACATTTTCCTATTAAATAACTCCTTTTTATATAATAAACCCAACAAACCCACTTATTTTAACTTAAGCCAAAGTTATTGATTCCCACATGTTTTAATAAAAACCCCCCTTATAACATATTTGGCTAAGTTTATCTATATATAAATATCTCGTCCCCTATGGTAGTTAAGTCAACCCGATTTAATTCACCATATAATAAAAATATATTCGAAAAAATCTCTTAAAACATATGTTATATGTGTTTTAAACAAAAATTCCACCAAGTTTTATTTTCAATAGAAGTAAACCCCTTTCTCCTTGTATAATTCCCTCGCCCCCCCACCCCCCCCGACTCTCTTAAACTAAAGCTAAATCCATAACCTAATAGATATTCCATTATATCGATCCCTAACATTGGTTAAAAGTCCTGTGTAACCTTCCCGATCACCCTTTTCTGTTGAAAAAAGTCATTTTTTTATATATAAAACGGAAACATATCCCGTTCCCCATCGAATTAATTTTCGACCCTCTGATCCTTGAATCCCTTTTAATCAAATGATTAGAAATCTACGCGATAGTTCAACACATTTTTATCCCTCCCCATCATGCTTGATATCAACCGTTTGATCTTCTTTTGTTTCCAAGATCTACGGCCCAAAGTGAACCCGATAACCGATCTTCCCCCGCACCTTCCCTTTTAATCCCGATCGTTCATTTCCAAAAGCCAGATCCGATGGCGACAATACATTTTCGCGCCCGAAAATTAATCGATGGATGTTTTAGAAAAGTCGCGCGAAATGGGTGGTTTTCCCAAACCACCCTGCATTGACGTGTCACAATCCTATTGTATCGCATTCAAAAATCCATTTACCACTTACAGGCTTTGAGTCGCGCAAATAACACCCAGTGGTATTTCAAAACCACTCCTGCCGAAACTATGAGTTAATATAATTCGACTATGGTTTAGACTATGGTTAATTCATAAAAACTCATAGTTTTCAATGAAATTTCACTTATTTGGCGCTTTAAGCCTATGAACCTTCTGCTAAGCCCATTTTTCATCGAACTATCAGCATTTGTGGCCATTATACCCTGAGAGTCTGTGCAGAGCCTTTTCATCATTTTGAAAACCTACCAATGCTATTTTCGAGCCAATTACCCTGCAATTCAACCAGGAAATGCTACATTACCCTCTGAAATACCAACTTTGCAGAATTGAAGACTGAACATGACTGCGAAACGTCTTCAACCATGATTATACCTGTTTCAAGGTATTTTTCGTCAAAAATTATTCACTGAACTTCAATTTCTAAAGGAAAAACACCAAATTATCTGTTATTCTTTGAAAATATCCTGAATTGCCCATATATAAATTGCAAAAAAATCCATAGTACAGGGGAAACTCTGTCAAATTTTCCCCAGAATCTCTAATTGCCATTTTTTGCAACTTTTATCCATACCCTAGTCATTTCCACTGCTGGAATTGATCTTAACCTACTTTCTGAGCATTAAAACCTTCTTTCTATCCAAAACCCTCCTCAGAACCCTATTTTACCAGAGAAATTCTCCAAGAAGCCCTTGTTTCCAACAAAAGAGCTCAGCAAACAGTCTAAGCTTGCTCTGCTCAATTAAAAATGACAATGAAGCAAGTAACCCCTAAAACAGGAGGTCCAAAGCCTCAAAAGAAACCCTCTGCTAAAACTCCTCAGCCTGAATCTTCCAAAATTGATAAAACTACCCCTGTACTCACTGCAGATTCAACAGAAGTTGTCAGGCATGTTCAACCTCCTGTTATCTCACAAGAAAATAGCCCTTTGGTTGACCTTGATTGCAAAATAATGGACCCTTCATTAGAGTTCAATTTGCTTGATGTATATAACTGGTGTTTTGGCAAATCAGTAGAGAAATATGACAAAGATATACCAGTCTGGGATTGCAATTTGCCAAAATATATTGTTCCTCAAACTCATCCATCCCCTGATTTTGTCAGATTGTGTCATTCCTTTTATCTTCCAGACCAAATATGCATTGTGAATAAAGACAGAGAGGTCTTGTTTTACATCAATGAAGAATCTATAAACTCTATGCTACAACTGAACCTTGATCCCAATGCTGCTTCATTATCCATAGAGGAGTTAACTCAAAATTACCTAGAGCTTGATTTTGCTTCTAAATTCAAAGTCTTCCAGACTTTTTGTCCCAAGCAAGTTGATATCCCTAAGCTCAATCCTCCATTTGATACCTTTGATTTTCCAGATGAAACCACACAAATTATCTCAATGCTATCATTCATACTAGGATACACCAGTGATGAATTCATTGATGTGGCTATCTTAGGTTTTTTGTCAACTCTGAGTCCTGGCCAGTCCCCTTCCATAGTGTACAATTTTGCTAAATTCATTGCAGAAAACATGCATTATCAGTTATCCAGATTGTCAGAAGAAGGAGTCTTCAGATACACATCATATCTACTTCACCTCTTTCTGTATTATCAAGCAGATAAGTTTCCCATTGAATTTCGAGAAGTGGATCCAGAAGGAAATGTTGTTTTAGTTATGTTTTGGTCATCAATTCTAAGAAAATGGAACAAAGAATATAGCTTTGCAGATTTCAATGACCTGTTTTTAGTGCCTGCTATGAATCTATTGAAAAAAGAGAAGACCCCTAGAATCAATGAAGAGACAAAGAGAATTCTACAGCTATCTGAGAGCTGTAAAACAGGGGACTGGTATTTATACAAAAGTTACATAGAGATCAGAGTATATGGTGCACTGCTGGCCCCATATAAACTACCAAGATTTGTTACAACAAGGATATTTTCCTGGAGTATTTGAGGCATCTATTAAATGCAGATGAAATTAATTTCATAGCTTCCAGGAAAAAGACTCAGTTGAAGTTGAAAAATCAAATTGGGCCCTTTATTGTAAATAACAAAGAAGCAGCCAATGAAATCAATGTCAAGTTGAAAGAGTATAAATTCCCATATAGTTTCATGTGGAATTATGATTCACAAGGTATTTTAAGCACAATGAGAGTGAAATGCAAGTTGCCTATCTTCTTGCATGATTCCAATCCCCATATTGAAAAGTATGCCAACAAACTTGAATGGGAGCCCAACACTCTATTTGGTGATGATTCACAGGAAATGTAGGGAAACAGTGGAAAAATTAAGCAAGTTGATCAAACACAGGTATTGACAGTGAATAAAGAATCTGACATTCTTCATAAGAGAAGCAGAAAGGAAGATAGTTTCACTACTGAAACTATTGAAGACAAAAGATTCAGAATTCCTTATAATAAGAAAAGCAAATTGACCATTGAAGAAAGGGACAAAGCCATCAATATTGAAGATAGTAATGGTCATGAGACTGATGATGAAGCTACAAGGATAGTAACTGAAACTCTCAAAGAGCTTCAAAATGTTCAAATTGGAGTCCAACAGAAAGATACAGTTATGGTGGTTACACAATCTAAAGTTGATAAGCCATCTTCTTCTAAAGAACCTGACAATACAGAGTCAGACATTCAAATCAGGTTCAGGAAAATAAAATAAAAGAATGAAGAAATAAAAAATGAAGCATATTCCAAGTTCCTCAAAGAAAAGCCTAGGAATAAGGATAGGCTCGTTTCGACTTTTGACTATTCCTCTAATAAATTGGTGATGTCATTTCTCAAGCCTACAGTGGCTGATCCTAAATCTATTGTAGACTATCCAAAAATAGATCTTGAGGTTGATGCAGATACTGTCCATGAATTGGACCAAATATAATTTCATAGAAGCAACACAGAGATGCTATATTCTTATATAGTCAATAAGACTATGAATTCTACCAGGCTTGAAAAAACATTGATAAATCTTCAAACTCAAATGAAATTGGATAAAGCCTCAATTTATGCCAACAATTTGAAGATCAAAGCATTAGAATACTTGGTGATTGAAGTAGGAGATGATCCTGCTAACATGGAAGTTGCAAAGGCTTTAATTAAACAAAAAAAATGAAGACATAGCTGCCCTTAGATAACAGCTAAAATTGCCTCAAATTGAAAATTCTCAGGCAAAAGAAATTCTTCAGCAGAAAATAGAAAATGATGAATTGAAACAAATTGTTCTTAAAATGACAGGTCAGATAAAAGAAATGGAAAGTCAA
The DNA here is from genome assembly GCA_034641835.2 of Pinus albicaulis. Taxonomy (NCBI): domain Eukaryota; kingdom Viridiplantae; phylum Streptophyta; class Pinopsida; order Pinales; family Pinaceae; genus Pinus; species Pinus albicaulis. Next base: position 993,351,615 of record CM076570.1, on the reverse strand, counting down.
ATAGAATTTTTCATGCAAGAGAATGAAAAACTGAAGAAATCTCAACAAGTTGTCATTCCTACAGTGATCCCAACTGTAAGCATAATTGTTCCATTCACATTGGCAGAACTCTTGGCACCACAAGGAGTACTGGCAACTGTAGTGCCAATAACTTCTCATGAAATATCTGCCTCTTCTTCCTCAACTTCACAGGTAAACATAATACAAGACAAAGCTACCATAATCAGAGCCATGGAAGATATGTCAATTAAAGAGAAAGAAATACTTAGTTTGAAAGGCACTATTAAAAATCTAGAAACTTCCAAAAGAGATGCCTTGATTACTTCCAAAGGGCATGAACAAAGGGCAGATAGATTGCAAGAACAGGTGAGAATTCTTCAAGCACAGGTAAATCTTACAGATCAAGTTGCATATATAAAAAATCATTTATGGACAAAAATCATTGAAGGCATTCACTCTCAATGGCCTTCAATTCAAATAATTTATGTGCAGAAAGAATTACTACAGGCTGTAAATGTAGAAATTGATAAAACTAAGAAAGAGATTGAAAATAAGCCAGCTCAAGCAGTTCAAATCATAGCATTTTTGAACAACAAGAACATGGAAGAATTAGAAGAGTTGAAAATTACTGACAGGACAGAGGCCATCCTTCAAATTAAGAAAGTCCTGAATAAGAGGAACATAATGAATAACTTGGAAGACAGATGTAAAGATATGAACTTGGCCATTTCAAGATTTTGGTCCAAATACAAAGTATTATCAAAAGCAGGTTTGCCAAACATTCATGCATTAAATGACAAATTGATGCCACAGAAAGATTATGACCAGAAAATCAGAACTCATGCAAAAGAGAAAGCTAAACAACCCTCTGCCACAAGGATCACCAAGTGGCAAAGTACTTCTTCAGTATTTTGAAAATCTATTCTTTTTGGAAAATGAAATCAAGCATATGTTCACTGTAAAGCCTAACTTTGCCAAATATACAGAAGCTGATGAAAGTTACAGGAAATTGAAGAATATGAAGATCCCCACTACTGAACAATGGCAAGAATTCACAGATCTGCTGTGAATTTGATAGATAAAGGACATAAAAATTACTTGGAATTTCATATTTTACTTTTACCTCATGGTGAAAAAATTAGTGTCAAAGTGTATCAGTTAAATCAAATTGTTACTGCTGGTCATTTTTTATTACAGCAGTGAAACAGTAAAAAATAGAGAATAAAGAGTATTAGAGCAGAAGATGAAAAGAAAGAGTATTCCATAAGCTACCATCCACGAGAAGATGTATCTATTGCCAACAATGCTCACAGCACATTGAAAATCAGTTTAGATAAGATAAAACAGTTCTATTTTCCCTTGTAAAAGAGGACAGCTTGCAAACTGTTTTGCTGCTGTCCCTCTTCTTATGCTCTTTTTCCTATTTTTCTTTAAAACATTATCTCAATTTCTGAGATATTTTGTAAACAATTTTTGTGTATAAATACTTCATAATTCGAAGTATTCAGGTTGGAATAAAATTTCTCAAGACAATTATAGTCATTTTGCTGGACATATTGAAGTTTGTGTGAGTCAATTAGCGAAGCAGCAGTCTGGAAACAAGTTTAGAGACATCATAACTAAGGATTCTCGTGGTGACAAGATAAGTCTCGTATTTTTTCCTGTTTTCAGTGTTATTCTTAAAAGTTTACATACATTTCATTTGATGTGTTTCTATTCTGTAATGATCAAATAAGGAGAAATTAAACAGAATTAGTGATAATAAGCTCTCTGTTTTAAACTAGTTGGCATTTTGATGTTTTATACTTGATAACCAGACCATAGAATTCTTAATTTCTCTAGGTCCCAGTTTGATTCCCTCTTTCAATCCTCTTATCTGTAATTTCAAGATTCTTAAGTGCCCTTTTGTTCAGATTTCACCCATTCCATCCTCAAAACCTATTCAAAGCCTTAGAAGGTCATCTATCCCGCCCTTAGTACATTTGCATCTTTAAGTCTTATTTCCTAGTCCTGCTTGCCTAGAGAATTGACTCCATTGCCCAATGTCTTGGTAGATCCCTCTGGTTTACCTTGAAATACTTTTTATTCCTACCACACTTCTAAAATCAGTTCTATTGCTCACTAATAGCTAACATAAAACCCTTTACCAAAACAAAGCTAAATCTTTAGGAGAGATCCCTCTCCGGAGCTCAGGAAGGCTAGATCCTGAATTCCCAAAGCGGTTCTTGGTTACCCCTAGTGTTCTTAACTACAAAAATCCCCATCCCACAACCTGAGAATTACTAGGGTGATAACATACTGGCGACCATACTGGGGAACTAACCACTCTCCAGTTTTAAGTTTAATCTTGAAGGAATATCTTTAATTATATATTTTCTACTTTAAGATTGAGTTTATAGGTTGTGGGTATTTTACCCAATAAACATTCTGGCTCCCAAGAAAGTCTACTACACTAGATCTAATCCTGATCCTAATCCTCCAGAGATAGTAGATAATCTGGACCAGATAGGAAAAAAGAAGAAAAAACAAATTGATAGTTTTGAAACTGAGATACCTCTGAGAAGAGCTGATTCTTTACCCAAAGAATTGGTAAGCTTATCAGACATTGATTTTGACTTAAAGTTTGAGAAATATTTATTTAGAACAAAATCTGAATGGGATTTAAAAGAAATTGTTTTAGATCCAGGTTTTGCTTCTTATGTGAGTGAAAAACATAAAATTATTTCTGTTCCTACTAAATCAGATCAAACTGAAAGTAAAAGTCCAGTTAAAAGGGTAAGTGTCACAAAAATCAAAGACATTGAAGAAGCTGTTAAGTTAGCTAAATTTTTGTCTAAATTAAAACCCCCAGTCTCTAAACTATATACAACAGTCTTTCTAGCATCAGATTCTACTATGTATGTTGCCACATCATTTATTGATTATGCTGTCAGTTCACCTCAAGAGCCCATAAGCCCTGAGTTGCCTCTGCCCCAAATAATCATATACTCATCATATCCACAATCCACTGCTAGTTCATCAACCGATCCATTCATCCCTGAGCTGCCCTTGCGGCCCAAAGTAGTATATCCATCATTTACCCAACCCATTACAACTACCATTAGCCATACTACTTCTGTTTCATCCCCATTACCAAGCTCTTCAAGTACATCCATTGCAGTAACCAGCACTATCCCTCCTACTACAACTGTAGCTCCCAGTCCAGCTAAAATTCAAGCCATGGCAGCCCGATATGCTCCCTTGGTCTTACCTCAGAATCTCCATGACATGCCCCAGAACTACCAAAAAGATATTCCACTGTTTGATAATCTTTCACAGATTATTGCATAGCAACACATTACTAGAATGAATGATTTCTAGGAAGTCTATGAGATAGATGAGTCTGATGTCCAAATGAGACTATTTGCTCAGAGTTTAATTGGAGAGGTGAAAACTTGGTTTAAAGGTTTAGCACCTGGTAGCATAGCAGACCTAGTTGCATTCCATAGAGCCTTCCTTAATAAATGGGAGAAAAATAAGAACCCTATGCAAATACTATCTGAATTTGATGCTGTCAAGAGAGCCCCAAATGAAACTGTCCAAGACTTCTGCACAAGATATAACAGTGTTTACAATGCCATTGCTGCAAACCTTAAACCTACCCCATATTCCGTGCTACTGAAATTCCCTGACTATTTTGACGTAGACATGGTTTACCAACTTAGGGAAAGGGACGCAAATACTTTAGAGCAAATGCAACAAAACGTTGTAGGTGTAGAAATCAACATCCTTGCAAAGAAGGCCAGAATGAGAAATGAAAGAAGGGTTACTATTAAAGAGGAAGCATCTCACTTGGATAGTAAATTTGATTTCATTACTAAAGCACTAGAAACATTAGTTGACAGACTGGATCAAATTGAAAAGAAACCACAATGGGACAATCAATACCAGATCCGGAATCCCAATTACAGAAAAAACACCAACCTCGGGAAAGGTAAGGAACCTTCCCCTGATTAGAATATAAGAACCCCATTTCAAGAAAACTTTGCAGAAAGTTCACAAAATAGTGTTGATGAGGAGGAAGACATAAACATTGTTATGGGGATTGATGAAAACAATACCATTTTCCTCACCCAGGAGGACCAAGAACTCTTTGAACTTCAACAGCTCAAAGTAGAATCTAGAGAATCCTATGATTATAAACAAGGTTATGATTTTGCAATAAACGAAATTCATAGTCAATACAACCTTAGGAGCAAGAAAAACAATGATCCTGCTATAAAGAGTAATGCTCCAAACCAACAAGAACAAAACAAAAAGAAGTCTGATACTTCTAAATCAAAATTCTTGCAAATTCTTCCCAGAGATGGCAAACAAAGTTCAAATCCAACCAGTCCTAAAAAGCAACAAGGCCCAAAAATTGTAGATATTACTGACGAGGTGGCACAATCTTCCAAATATGTTTCCAAAGATAATTCTTCCAAAGCCACCAATTCAACAACAGTCATTGAGCCAAGAAAGAATCCTACTGACTTTAAAATATTAGACCCTAAACCTGATAAGACTGATAAGACTTCTGCTAATCCTCAAAATACCCCTGAAAAAAATAGTTAAGGATAGCAGAAACCAAGAAACTCAGACAGAAGACAAGAGAAGAGCTCAAAACAAAGGAAAAATAGTAGAAACTCAAGAAAAGTCATCACAAACCACAGTTCCCAAAGAAGAAGTGATTCAAACCATTAGATCTCAGCCAACATTTAATATGCAGTCTGAAATATCCAAATTGAAAATAGCTGTTCCCTTAGTAGAACTAGCTAAAAATGATTTATATAGATCTATGATTTCTGATGTATTGAATGTGAATGAGAATGAAGATACAATTAACATGAATGAAGATAGGCCTAAATTGATTTGTGGTCCCAATGTTGATGGTAAACATTTAGACGGGTCGGTACCCCCATTTTATTTAAGTCTTACTATACATGACCAAATATTACATAATACTATGCTAGATACTGGAGCTTCCCATAATTTAATGCCTAAAGCTATAATGGAAACTATTAATCTAGACATAACCAGACCCTATAAGGACCTGTTCTCATTTGATTCATCCAAAGTCCAATGTATTGGTTTGATTAAAGATCTATGTGTTAACCTAGTCCAGTATCCTAGTAAGAGTATGATCATGGACGTTGTAGTAGCTGATATCTCGCCAAAATATGGCATGCTTCTTTCTCGCTCATGGGGGCAAAGTTGCAGGGATCTCTACAACTGGATATGAGTTATGCTACTATTTCTGTATTTGGACAACCTAAGAAGCTTTATAGAGTAACTTTGATGAAGTACATGATCAGTAGTGCAGATAGACCTACAAATTATCCAATTTATTCTACTCCCACTGATCTTGATTCTTTTATTCTTAGTAACTCTAATCAAAATGAAAATCCAACTGAACTCACTGATAAAAAACTTAAAATCATGGATGATTATATTGGTCATGAAGCTTTGTGGCATCTAGATTTTGATGGATCTGTTAATAAATTTGGAGCTGGAGCTGGTGTTTGGATTACAAACATTGAAACAAGTCATTCTGAAGGGCATGCTCTTAGATTAAACTTCAAATGCACCAATGACATGGCTGAATATGAATCTTTAATCTTAGGCCTGCAAATTATTAGAAAAAAGGGAGGAAAAAGAGTAATGGTTTTGGGTGATTCTGAACTAGTTATAAAACAAATCAACGCAAAATATTCAGTTCATAACCCCAGACTTGCAAGTTACAGAGAAACAGTATTGGAACTGCTTGAAGAATTGTTAGAAGGTAATTTTGCTGTCATCCCTCGAGATCAAAACATATAGGCCCATTGCTTAGCTACTTTTGCTAGCAGTTGTAAAATTCCTTTTTCACCATTGCAAAAATACACTACTGAGATTAAATATAGGCCTATTGTTTCTGACAATGTAAAATATTGGCAAATTTTTTCAGAGGATCAGCAAATTTATCACTTTTTGAATAATGAACATGAATTTCAAAACTACCAAATCGACAACAACTGTAACATAGATTCACCTTGTGATATAGATTTAAATTTCTGTCAAATAGATGATTTAGATAATTTAGATGTACATAAGTTTGAAAAGCCTACTATTTTTACTCAAAGTAACATTGATGAAATGGAAAAAATAGAAATAGAGGAATTGATTGAAGATGAAATAGATTTGATTGATTTAAAGAATAAAATTTTACCGAGAGGTTTAACTCCTCTAGAAGATTTATTTGACTCTAATGATGTACCCATAAGGCAAAAAATGGAGCCAGTTAAAGCTGACATAGAAGAGTATAACCTAGGGACAATTACTTAATTGTTTATTGAAATCTGAGGCTGACAAGATCCTTGAAGAATTTCATGCAGGTGATTGTGGTGGCCATCTATACTGGAAGAGCACAGCTGATAAAATACTCAGAGCTGGTTTTTACTGGCCATATTTATTTTTAGGTGTTAAAAATTTTGTTACCTCTTGCAATCAATGCCAGATCTTCGAAGGTAAAAAGAAATTGTTACCATTACCTCTAAAACCAATATCCACTGAAAAACCATTTCAACTATGGGGGTTAGACTTCATAGGTGAAATTCATCCTCCCTCTTCAGGTCAACGCAAATGGATTCTAATTGCTACTGATTACTTTACTAAGTGGATTGAAGCAATTCCTACTAGACAAGCTACAGACTCAGTTGTTATCTCATTCATAGAAAGTAATATTTTATCTAGATTTGGATGCCCACACAAAATTATCACAAACAATGCTGCGGCTTTCAAATCTAAGAAGATGATTGCTTTCTGCCACAAATACCATATTACCTTAGGTCATTCCACAACATACTACCCCCAAGGTAATGGTCTGGCCGAATCCTCAAATAAAATTTTAGTCAACATCATCAAAAGACTACTCCAAGATAATAAAAAGACATGGAAAAAGAAGCTGATCTATGCCCTTTGGGCTGATAGGCTTACTACAAAAAAGTCCATAGGAACTTCACCATATCAAATTTTTTATGGTACAGATGCAGTTTTTCCTTCTTCCTTGGGTATCCCAGTCATGAAGATTATCCAGGAATCACAGGTAGAAACTAATGACATTCAAAGAAGAATCAATGAGACCATACACCTTCAACAAACCAGAGATGAAGTTTATGAAAAGTCACAAGTTTTACAAGACAAGATCAAAAATATTTTTGATAAGAGAGTTAAGGAAGATGACTTTTTCATAGGAGATCAAGTTTTAAGATGGGATGCAAGAAGAGAGGATAAGGGTAAACATGGGAAATTTTATTTTCTGTGGCAGGGACCCTATGTCATATATGGTTACAGAGGAAACAATTCCTTTTTTATCAGGAATTTGGATGGTACAAAGCTTCAAGAAGGACCAGTAAATGGAAGGATGTCGAAACATTACTATCCCTCACAAGTCACTTAATAGTTAGATTTATTTATTTCATCATTGTAAATATTCATAGTCAGAGTGTAGATTGGATTGGATATATTATCTACAAAGTTGAAGCCCGAAGAGAAGGCCCTGAGCTTTGCAATATAAGATATCTTAAACATAATTGTTGTAGAAAACAGAAGACATTTACAGGATCACCAAGGTCAATGGATAAGGCTACTGATCTCAGAGTTCTTGGCATTCCACAAGGAAAAGCCATCCCCAAGTGAAGCCGATGTTAGCAACCTATGATATAGGGGTCATAATTTTGATTGACTATTGATAATCTTGTAAATCTGTACATACTTTGCCTTCTGCAAGTTGTATTCACATATTTTGTAAAAAATCAAAAAAATTGAAAAATCAAAAAGAGGGTAAAAAGTCCTAAAAGAATAATCAAAGGACTTAGAAAAAATAAAAGACCCCAAAAGAAAAATGAATAAAACATGAAAGTGAGCAAGCATAAATGCCACTACTTTTTACTTTTTGACTGTGGCAGAGTGTCAATAAATGCCATAGTCCATGATGAGTTAAACGGTTTAACCTTAACTTGTCATTGTTTCAATTTCACTTGTTGTAAATAGAGAATAATGACTTGTCATACTGCTTAATCATGACAATTCAGTAGTTAGGCAGAGAAATAAAGTGAATCCAACAGTTTAATCTGGATTCATGGATGAGATAAGTGTAGAATTAGATAGTTTTACTTGTTTTCAAAAAGAATAATGTTGTGAAGGTTGGTAGCCTAAATGCACCTTACTACAAAGGAAGAAAAAATGTTAGCATGGTAAGCTCGGCAGGTAGAAGAAGGTGAAAATATCCAAATGTAAGTATCATTCATCATGGGCTTCAAAATAACTAACTTCCCTTTCCCATAGTCATGAAACATTCTAAACTATTAGTCAAAAAGGCTTAAGGCATTTCCTGACTTTTGTTGGGACTGGATCCAAGGCTCTATGACTGATCAGTTAAAAGTGTGAATGTCTATCTTATTCCCTAAAATCACTACATTACCATTCATGCATTCATCCCCTTGAATAATCCTAAGTAAAGCACCATTTTTACTTAAAGGCATTATATTTCCCATTTTATTAACTTCCTACATCATTTGAAAACAATAAACCCTCAAAATAATATTATATTATAAGTTAAGTGATAAGATCAATTGCAAATTATTTTGTAAAATTCACTTTACTTGTTAAGATTATGTGTTTTGAGTATACCATCCCCTATTTTCATATTAATTCTAATTTATATATTAAATCCCTATATAACAACCTTTTCCTATTAAATAACTCCTTTTTATATAATAAACCCAAAAAACTCACTTAATTTAACTTAAGCCAAAGTTATTTATTCCCACACGTTTTAATAAAAACCCCCCTTATAACCCCTTTGGCTAAGTTTATCTATATATAAATATCCCGCCCCCTATGGTAGTTAAGTCAACCCGATTTAATTCACCATATAATAAAAATATATTCGAAAAAATCTCTTAAACATATGCTATATGTGTTTTAAACAAAAATTTCCCCAAGTTTTATTTTCAATAGAAGTAAACCCCTTTCTCCTTGTATAGTCCCTCCTCCCCCCCCCCTTAAACTAAGGTTAAATCCATAACCTAACCCCTTCCTCATAATAGATATTCCATTATATCGATCCCTAACCTTGGTTAAAAGTCCTGTGTAACCTTCCCGATCACCCTTTTCCGTTGAAAAAAGTCATTTTTTAATATAAAATGGAAACATATCTTCCCCGTCGAATCAATTTTCGATCCTTCGATCCCCGAATCCCTTTTAATCAAACGGTTAGAAATCTACGCGATAGTTTAATACATTTTTATCCCTCCCCATCGCGCTTGATATCAACCGTCTGATCTTCTTTTGTTTCCAAGATCTACGGCCCAAAGTGAACCCGATAACCGATCTTCCCCCGCACCTTCCCTTTTAATCCCGATCGTTCATTTCCCAAAGCTAGATCCGACAGCGACAATACATTTTCGCGCCCGAAAAGTAATCGATGGATGTTTTAGAAAAGTCGTGCGAAATGGGTGGTTTTCCCAAACCACTCTGCATCGACGTGTCACAATCCTATTGTATCGCGTTCAAAAAGCCATTTACCGCTTATAGCCTTTGAGCCGTGCGAATACCACCCAGTGGTATTTCAAAACCACTCATGCCCAAACTATGAGTTAATATAATTCAACTATGGTTTATACTATGGTTAATTAATAAAAACTCATAGTTTTCAATTAAATTTCACTTATTTGGCGCTTTAAACCTATGAACCTTCTGCTAAGCCCATTTTTCATCGAACTATCAGCATTTGTGCGCCATTATACCTTGAGAGCCTGTGCAGAGCCTTTTCATCATTTTGAAAACCTACCAGCGCTATTTTCGAGCCAATTACCCTGCAATTCAACCAGGAAATGCTACATTACCCTCTGAAATACCAACTTTGCAGAATTGAAGACTGAATGCGACTGCGAAACGTCTTCAACCACGATTATACCTGTTTCAAGGTATTTTTCGTCAAAACTTATTCACTGAACTTCAATTTCTAAAGGAAAAACACCAAATTATTTGTTATTCTCTGAAAATATCCTGAATTGCCCATATATAAATTGCAAAAACATCCATAGTACAGGGGAAACTCTGTCAAATTTTCCCCAGAATCTCTAATTTCTATTTTTCACAACTTTTATCCATACCTTGGTCTTTTCCACTGCTGGAATTGATCGTAACCTACTTTCTGAGCATTAAAACCTTCTTTCAATCCAAAACCCTACTCAGAACCCTATTTTACCAGAGAATTTCTCCAAGAAGCCCTTGTTTCCAACAAAAAGAGCTCAGCAAACAGTCTAAGCTTGCTTTGCTCAATTAAAAAATGACAAAGAAACAAGTAACACCTAAAGCGGGAGGTCCAAAGCCTCAAAAGAAACTCTCTGCTAAAATTCCTCAGCCTAAATCTTCCAAAATTGATAAATATATCCCTGTACTCACTATTGATTCAACAGAAGTTGTCAGGCCTGTTCAACCTCAAATTATCTCACAAGAAAATAGCCCTTTGGTTGACCTTGACTTCAGAATAATGGACCCTTCAGTAGAGTTCAATTTGCTTGATGTATATAACTGGTGTTTTGGTAAATCAGTAGAGATAGATAACAAAGATATACCAGTTTGGGATTCTAATTTGCCAAAATACATTGTTCCTCAAACTCATTCATCCCCTAATTTTGTCATATTGTGTCAGTCCTATTATCTTCCAGACCAAAGGTGCATTGTCAATAAAGACAGAGAGGTCTTATTTTAAATCAATGAATAATCTATAAACTCTATGCTGCAACTGAACCTTGATCCCAATGTTGCTTCATTGTCCATAGAGGAGTTAACTCAAAATTACCTGGAGCTTGATTTTGTTTCTAAGTTCAATGTCTTCAAGAATTGTTTTCCCAAGCAAGTTGATATCCATAAGCTTAATCCACCATTTGATACCTTTGATTTCCCACATGAAACCAGACAAATTGTATCCATGCTATCATTCATACTAGGATACACCAGTGATGAATTCATTGATGTGGCTATCTTAGGTTTTTTGTCAACTCTTAGTCCTGGCCAGTCTCCATCAATAGTGTACAATTTTGCTAAGTACATTGCAGAAAACATGCATTATCAGTTATCCAGATTGTCAAAAGAAGGAGTCTTTAGATATACCTCATATCTACTTCACCTGTTTTTGTATTATCAAGCAGAAAAATTTCCTATTGAATTTTAGAAGGTAGATCCAGAAGGAAATGTTCTTTCAGTTGTATTTTGGTCATTAATTCTAAGAAAATGGAATAGGGAATATAGCTTTGTAGATTTCAATGACTTGTTTTTAGTGCCTGCTATGAATCTATTGAATAAAGAGCAGACTCCTAGAATCAATGAAGAGACAAAGAGAATCCTACAGGTATCTGAGAGCTGTAAAAAAGGGGATGGTATTTATACAAAAGCTACACAGAGATCAGAGTATATGGTGCACTTTTGGCCCCATATAAACTACCAAGATTTGTTACAACAAGAATATTTGCTTTGGAATATTTGAGGCAGCTATTGAATGCAGATGAAATTAATTTCATAGCTTCTAGGAAAAATACTCAATTCAAACTGAAAAATCAAATTGGGCCATTTATTGTGAATAACGGCGAAGCAACCAATGAAATTAATGTCAAGTTGAAATACTATAAATTACCATATAATTTTATGTGGAATTATGATCCACAAGGTATTTTAAGCATGATGAGAGTGAAATGCAAGTTTCCTGTCTTCTTGCATGATCCCAAGCCCCAAATTGAAAAGTATGCCAACAAACTTGAATGGGAGCCAAACAGTCTATTTGATGATGATTCACAGGAAATGCAGGGAAATAGTGGCAAAGATAAGCAAGTTTATTAAACACAGGTAGTGACAATGAACAAAGAATCTGACATTCTTCATAAAAGAAGCAGAAAGGAGGATAGTTTCACTACTGAAACTATTCAAGACAAAAGATTCAAAATTCCTTACAATAAGAAAAGTAAATTGACCAGTGAAGAAAGGGACAAAGCCATCAACATTGAAGATAACAATGGTCATGAAACTAACGATGAAGCTACAAGGATAGTAACTAAAACTCTCAAAGAGCTTCAAAATGTTCAAATTCCAGCCCAACAGAAAGATTCAATCATGCTGGATAAACAATCTAAAGTGGATATGCCATCTTCTTCTAAAAAACCTCACAATACAGAGTCAGACATTCAAATCAAGTTCAGGCAAATTAAAGAAAAGAATGAAGAAATAAAAAATGAAGCATATTCCAAGTTCCTCAAAGAAAAGCCTGGGAATAAGGATAGACTCCTTTCGGCTTTTGAATATTCTTCTAATAAATTGGTGATGTCATTTCTCAAGCCTACAGTGACTGATCCAAAATCCATTGCAGATTATTCAAAAACAGATCTTGAAGTTGATGCAGATGCTGTCCATGAATTGGACCAAATATAATTTCATAGGAGAAACACATAGATGTTATATTCTAAGATAGTCAATAAGACTATAAATTCTATCAGGCTTGAGAAAACATTGATAAATCTTCAAACTCAAATGAAATTGGATAAAGCCTCACTATATGCCAAAAATTTGAAGATCAAAGCATTAGAAGACTTGGTGATTGAAGCAGGAGCAGATCCAGCTAACATTGAAGTTTCAAAGGCTTTAATAAAATAGAAAAATGAAGATATAACTGCCCTCATAAAACAGCTAAAATTGTCTCAAAGTGAAAATTCTCAGGCAAAAGAAATTATTCAGTAGAAAACAAAGAATGATGAATTGAAACAACTTGTTCTTAAAATGACAGATCAGATAAAAGAAATGGAAAGCCAAATAGAAGCTTTCATGCAAGAGAATGAAAAACTAAAGAAAGCTCAATAGGTTGTCATTCCTACAGTGATTCCAACTGTAAGCACAATTGTTCCATCTACATTGGCAGAACACTTGACACCACAAGGAGTACTGGCAACTGCAGTGCCAATAAATTCTCATGAAATCTCTCCCTCTTCTTCCTCTACCTCACAGGTAAACACTATATAAGACAAAGCTGCCATAATCAGAGCCATGGAAGACATGTCAATTAAATATAATGAAATACTTAGTTTGAAAGGCGCTATTAAAATCTGGAAACTTCCAAAAGAGATGCCTTGATTACTTCCAAAGGGCATGAACAGAGAGGGTTGATAGACTACAAGAACAGGTGAAAATTCTTCAAACATAGGTGAATCTTATAGATCAGGTTGCCTATATAAAAAATCATTTATGGAAAAAAATCATTGAAGGCATTCACTCTCAATGGCCTTCAATTCTGATAATTTATGAGCAGAAAGAGTTACTATAGGTTGCAAATGCAGAAATTGATAAAACCAAAAAAAGAAATTGAAAATAAGTCACCACAAGCAGTTCAACTCATAGCATTTTTGAACAGCAAGAACAGGGAAGAATTAGAAGAGTTGAAAATTGCTGACAGGACAGAGGCCATCCTTCAAATTAAGAAAGGCCTGAATAAAAGAAACATGATGAATAACTTGGAAGACATGTGTAAAGATATGAACTTGGCCATCTCAAGATTTTGGACCAAATACAAAATATTATCAGAAGCAGGTTTACCATACATTCATGCATTAAATGACAAAGTGATGCCACAGAAAGATTATAATCAGAAAATCAGAGCTCATGCTAAGGAGCAAGATAAACAGCCATTGCCACAAGTATCACCAAGTGGCAAAGTACTTCTTCAATATTTTGAAAATCTATTCTTTTTAGAAAATGAAATCAAGCATATGTTCACTGTAAAGCCTAATTTTTCCAAATATACAGAGGCTGATGAAAGTTATAGGAAATTGAAGAATACAAAGATCCCCACTGCTGAACAGTGGCAAGAATTCATAGATCTGCTGTGAATTTTATAGGTAAAGAACAGGAAAATCATATGAAAAATCATATTTTACTATTACCTTATGGTGAAAAAATCAGTGTCAAAGTGTATTCGGGTCAAAGTATATCAGTAATATCAAAATGTTACTGCTAGTCATTTTTTATTACAGTAGAGATAAAGAGTATCAGAGAAGAAGATGAAAAGGAAGAGTATTCTACAAGCCACCATCCACGTGAAGATGTACCATAATGCCAGAAATGCTCACAACACATCATAAATCAGTTTAGATAAGATAAAATAGTTCTATTTTTCCTTGTAAAAGATGATAGCTTGCGAACTGTTTTGCTGTTGTCCCTCTTCTTATGTTCTTTTTCCTATTTTTCCTTAAAACATTATCTCAATTTCTGAGATATTTTGTAAACAAAATTTGTGTATAAATACTTCATAATTCAAAGTATTCAGGGTGGAATAAAATTTCTCAAGACTACTGTAGTCATTTTTTTGGATATATTGAAGTTGGTGTGAGTCAATTAGCGAAGAAATAGTGTGGAAACAAGTTTAGAGACATCATAACTAAGGATTCTCTTGGTGAAAAGATAAGTCTCGTATTTTTCCTGTTTTCAGTGTTATTCTTTAAAGTTTACATTTATTTCATTTGATGTGTTTCTATTTTGTAATGATCAACTAAGGAGAAATTAAACAGAATTAGTGACAATAAGCTCTCTATTTTAAAATAGTTGGCATTTTGATGTTTTCTGCTTGATAATCAGACCATAGAATTCTTAATTGCTCTAGGTTCTAGTTTGATTTCCTCATTCAATCCTCTTATCTGTAACTTAAGGATTCTTAAGTGCCCTTATATTCAGATTTCACCCATATCATCCTCAAAACCTATTCAAAGCCTTAGAAGGTCATCTATCCCGCCATTAGTACATTTGCATCTTTAAGTATTATTTCCTAGCCCTACTTGCCTAGAGAGTTGAATCCATTTCCCAATGTTCTGGTAGATCCCTTTGGTTTACCTTGAAATAATTTTTATTCCTACCACATTTCAAAAATCAGTCCTATTGCTCACTCATAACTAGCCTAAAACCCTTTACCAAAACAAAGTTAAATCTTTAGGAGTGATCCCTCTCCGGAGCTCAGGAAGGCTAGATCCTGAATTCCCAAAGCAGTTCTTGGTTACCCTTGGTGTTCTTAACTACAAAAATGCCCATCCCACAACCTGAGAATTACTAGGTTGATAACATAGTCCTTCTTTTCTATTATCCAGAAAAATGAAGAGACACAACCTACAACAGATTTGTTGTAATATCCTCTGTTCTCTCTCATAGCCTCCCTTTCTGTTTCTCACTCTGAGAATACACATACAATCACAGCCACAATACAATGCCCTCATACAAGCGAGGGGTTGCCTTCTAGGGAAAAAAACCCTAAACTAAACATAACTTTTACCGTCAAATCATCCGCCTAATGAACGACCCAGATTGACTAGAAATTACTATACTTTTACAAGGCAATTTTCCATATGTTTTTAGCTTCAGGGGCGCTACCCCCAAAACCCTCCACTAGGGGGGGCTCCATAAAGTTGCAGTCGCCCCCCTCTAGACCCCCCAGGTAGCGTTTAATTACGGGTGGCGTTGCCGCCCCATTAAGGTACAGGGGTCCAACGTTATGATACAAAATAAACAAGATAATTAGGCTCCACACCCAACAGACACTGGCTTTCGTAGGTCCTTGGACCATCTAGCTTTCAGAGAAGGTCCACAAAATTTACATCCAAAATACCCTTTGCTACAAGACCTGTGAGATTATATTTGTATACATTAATTAATATGCATGGCACGTTAAAGAATATCATGAATATCAGAACAAATATTACAACGAATTAAACAACTAATATGTGAAAGAATATTGTTACATATATAAACAAATCAGTAAATTAAACATGTAATTTACCAAAGCAAGCACCTAAGCCTAGATAATCATGTGTCATGTAAGCACATATGCCATACAATGTAAAAATCCTCTCTACTGCGATGGGTCTTGATACATCGTATACATTTATCCAATCCCATAATTCCTTCAATTCATCTACCAGTGGTTGTAAGTAGACATCCATATTATTCACTTGCCTTCTACCAGGGACTCTGAGAGCCAACATAAGATGTTCATTCTTCATAGACAACCATGGGGGATATTGTTATTGATCACTACTACAGGCCAAACAGAATAGTTGGTGTTCTGGAGGGAATACGGTTTGACGCCATCCATGGCTATGCTGAGTCGTAGACTTCGTACTTCATCCTTGAATTTTTTAGGCCATGTATCCTCTATATGCTTCATGGCTATTGAATCAGTTGGGATTTGAAGAACTCCCAACTCACTTCTGTGTGAGGCATTCCATCCCTGCAACATAGCTAATTATTTGCAATGAAAGAGCCTTTGAATCCTTGGGATTATAGGCATGTGCCTCAATATCTCAAAAGGAGGACCCGTATGTCATTTACCCTTATTTTTTATTTATCATACCTGTCATGCCCACATTTTGGACACATATCTTTGTCTACATATTCTCCTCTATATAGAATACAATAATTTGGATATTCATGATATGATATGTACTCAACACCCAACATTTTCAACAATTTATTTGCCTCTTCACAGCTACCGGGCAAGACATTATCACTCAGAAGAACCTTATCTTTGAATAACCTGTAGTTGGTGATCATGGAAAAATATATTAATAAATGTACATTAATGTCGATATAATTATTAACTTTCATAAAATTTACCATTTGTAATTTTCATTGCAGTGTATTGATTATATTTCAAATTTATATAAGGGAGTACTATATGGTAACTTACCTCAAAATTTCTGAGAAACATGCATTCGACAAGCCAAACTTTGCTTTCAAGTTGTACAGTAACATTGTTGTCCCCAACTGGGTAGACTTTGACTGACCACTAGGTCCAAAGAGAGGGGTGGTGGAAGGAAATTTAAGGCTTTCAAAAAAGGTGTCAGTGATATCAGCATCATCCCCTAGCTGATCATCGTTTTAGAATGCATCTAACAACATTGTATCCATGGAAGTCGTATCCCTTAAGTAATCATACATACCAACCTCCATTGCCATCTTGTGAAGAACTACTATTTTTGTATTCATTCCTAATTGGTGACTCAAGACGTAGCGAGAATTGAATCGGTGGTTGATTCAACCATTCTTGGTATCGTTCCTCTCCGATTTTTTCTCTTAATTCAGTCTTCTCTTGATTTTACATTGTTGTGGGGTGCAATAGAAGATGGTACATAGGTAGTTCATCATCACTAGAATCCTAATAACTAAAAAAATAAAAAAAAATTGAACATGATTAGTACAAAATATATTATATTAATTAGTAACCACATTGACAATATTGCATGATTATAAATTGATTTGACATTGAAATAATTACATATTAATCAATATAATACCAAACAATTATAATTATAATTACCATCATTGTCTCGGGATTGTGGCTAGAAGATGCAATATTGTTACAATTGGCATGGTGAAGCGGCTGTCCATTTTCATCTACCAAATGCACCTTGCAATATGCAGCTCCTGATAAGAACTTCCCAAGTTTTGGAGCAGTTTGAATATTTTGTGCATTTGAACTCGATGTTGAATCTTCATGAACCTGCAAATTTGTATATATTATAAATTTAATTAAGCTTTGCATGATTGACTACATGGATTAAAAACATAAATTCAATTATATAGTGAAAATATAAATAAAATCTGAAGTAAATATTATGTCTCGAGATGTATAGGGAGAACTCCGTGATGGACTTTGGGAAATATTAAGGAACGAGCTGGATTTTGAAGAATTTTCCATTCCATATAATTATGATATTTTCTCCTTGCATTTGAGAAAAACAACAATAAATTTTGATGCACACACCGGTGCTTTTTTGGTAATGTGCACCAGTGACGTTTTATACCCAGACGCACCGGTGATGAATCATCCGCAAATAATAAAAAATAGCGCAACTCTATTTTCTTTAAGTGAAAAAAAAAAGTGGTAAATTGAAAAATAGGCAGAAAAATATTTTTGAAAATCTAATTTCATAAAAAATTTCTTTAAATACTAAACACTTTTCATTATTTCACTATTTTTGCAAAAAAATTTAGCCAGAGATTTGCAGGATACATACCTGGAGCAAACAAAGCACGAGAGCACTATGGAGGAGGGAAATACGTTCGAACAGAAGTATTGAGACAATCAGAATTCCAAACCTCTAGTGATTTAAACTCTGTACCATAGAATTTCAAATGACGTGAGTAAAGTTTACTGTTTTTTTTTTTACATTTTCTAATATTTTTGATGCATTAAAAGAAAAAAAATCAAAGTTTATTGTTTTTTTACTTTTTCTGTAGTTTTTTTTATGCAGTAAAAGAAAAAAATAAAAGTTTATTGTTTTTTTACTTTTTCTGCAGTTTTCAGAAACAAAATATTAAAAAAAAAAATTAAAAATAAATAAAAATAAAAATAATCTATTTTTAGAAACAAAAACCTTGTATTCTTTTTGTTTTTGCCCTTTGTTCTCCCTCTTTCTATAATTTCAGAATTAGGGCTTTTCAATTTAGATTTATAAGGTTTGTATAGTCATAATACATCCAACCCACGGGATGACTTGCATAGTCGGATCCCAATCCATGTCGGCCCTTGCGTGAATTTAAAAAGAAACAATTTTTTTTCCTCGGTGCGCCCTGCATAACATAGTGCATCAGTGCGCTCTGTTATACCAGTGCACCACGGAAGTACAGTGATAAAAAATAAAAATAAAAACAAAATATTTTTTTATCAATGCACCATATGTAACATATGGCACCGGTGCATTATTTCATTATGGCGCACCGCGAATGTGTTGTTTCGCCCAAAAAAAATCCATTTTAGAAACAAACCCTACATTCTTTTTGTTTCTAATCTTTCTTCTCCGTCTTTCTGTGATTTCAGAATTAGGGCTTTTCGATTTATATTTATAGGATTTGTATTGCTAAATATAAGTCTAAGAAATCCAACCCATGGGACGACTTGCATAGTCTAATCCCAATCCATGTCAGCCCCTTGCGTAAATTAAAAATAAAAAATAAAAATTTATCGATGCACCCTATGTACCTGAGCGCACCGGTGCGCTCTATTATCCCAGTGCACCGCGAAAGTACTGTGGTAAAAAAATTATATATAAAAAAAACAAAATATTTTTTCTCAATGCGCCATTTGTAAAATAGGCAGCCGGTGCGCTATTTCATTATGGCACACCACAAACGTTCTGTTTCGCAAAAAAAAAAAAAAAAAACACTTTCAAAAAATAAAAACCCTACATTCTTTTTGTTTCCGCCCTTTCTTCTCCCTTTTTCTGTGATTTCAGAATTAGGGCTTTTCAATTTAGATTTATAGGGTTTTTATTGCTAAATATAGACCTAAGACATCCACTGATGGGACGATTTGCCTAGTCTGATCCCAATCCATGTTGGTCCTTGCGTGAATTAAAAAAATATATATATTTTTATTTTTATCAGTGTGCCTGGCGTAACCTAGTGCACCGGTGCTCTGTATTGTACAAACGCACCATGAAAGTAATGTGATAAAAAATTAAAAAACAATTTGTTTTTTATCTGTGCGCCATATGTAAAATATGGCACCAGTTTATGCTACAAAAACTAACACTGGGCGATTTTTATTATTTTATCATGGTTAATTGGTGTGGTTGACATGTAATGCATCGGTGCTCCTTTTTGACATAAAGCACCGTACGGTCTATTATACTGTTTGTGCGGTGCATTTCTAAGACACCCACGCACCGACGTCGTTGCATATACCATGAATGGCGCACCTGTTTCCTGAGATTTTTTTTTACTTGAAAAGTTGACAATTTATTTATAAATATATTAATGAATGATATGGTACAGGTTTGAGTTTGATAAATAAATTACTGACAAGAGATCAAGTAAAAAAAATACTGGTAACACATCAAGAAAAGCAAAAAAGGCAAGTTCTTTGTAAATTCTTTACAAAAATATTATTTTTGAACTATATGTAAGTTTAACTAATATGTATTGTTTACTCTGTATCATGCAGAGCCACAAAATGACGAAGCTCGATAATATTATTTCTGATATAGGACCAAAAGAGCATAAAATCTTGATGGAAAAATTGCAAAATGATGAATCAGGTGAATGAAAAAATACTATCAATCCAATATGAGTTTCTTTTTTTAATTTTCATTAAAATATAATTAAAATTATTAGATAACATGTGTCAAATAGTCTATTAATTCACATATGTTTAATGTTTTACAAGGACCAACAACTCAGAAAGGGAATGTTGTTCTAATAAAATAAAAAAAATAGAACATGCAAATGAAAATGAATTGCTCCTTAGGTCATCTGGAGTGGTGCTGGAGGTTAACGAAAGGGAGGAAATCTTTTACAAAAGTTTGAGGGATATAGTGGAATGAATGTATAGACATTCTTTCCACTTAAAATACAAAAACCAATCCAATTATTCCAAGAACCAAATTTTATCTAAACTACATGAAGAGTTTCCATAGAATTGGTCAATGAGACATGTCAGACTTTTAATAGCAAAAATTGACAACAACCAAAAAGAAGGAATGAAAAAGTAATATTCATTTAAATGTTTGTCTATAATTATTTATAAATATCACTTTTGTTATGTTTACTTTTCATATATCAATATAAAAATTAAATAGTTTATTTTCATATTACATTTTCAGGAAGATTGTGAAAATCTCAAAAGATGAACGAGCTGATATCAAAAATATGCCAGTAGGAATGTCCAAAAAAGTGTACAAGGAGATGGTCAAAGAAATGGACAAAATTGCATCGCAGGAGGATTCATCTCAACAACAACGTGCTTCAAATGTAATATGTAATCATTGAATTTTTTGATCATTAGGTACAATAAATAAACAATTTAGCATTAAATATTAATTTTCAAGTATTTTCTTGCAGAAAATAAAAGAAAATGGAACACATTTAGTACATAAAACAAGACGACAAGGAAGAAAAGGGTTGATATCTAAGTTTGTGAGTAATTTTTACTTCCTTATAACAACTTAACCAGATTTCATTTTTGTGTTTTTTAAGTTGTTTTACAAAAATCATCATTGAATGTCTTCAAACAGGTGCTAACATACAAAGAAGAACCATTAGAGGAATTGATTGAAATTGGGTTAAATTTGGGTTGTGTGTATATGTTGGCATATCAGAACTTAATTGTGTAATTTGTAAGCATCTATCGATCTTGTTTTACTTACCTCCATCTATAATTAATAGAAAAAAAGATTATATTAAATATATGATTTGTTATGGGGTATAAAACTTGCAGGAAACAAAGTATGGAACTGCGCCAACAGATGAAATCTTGAAAGATGGCATGTTACATGGTTTTGAAAGAATGTGTATAGTTTATGAGTCAATTGTTGCAATGGTACGTCATTTCATTTCAATTTACATTGATGTATATTATTTAATATTGCAATTTTCATTATTCTCACCAATGTATATACACTCATTATAGTTTATTTTTATGTTTGTAGATGGAAGGGGAAGAAGAAGAAAACAATCAATACCGTGAACAAAACATACCTAAAAATAACCTAAGTCATGGAAGTAGCTCTAGCATTGACAACAATTCAAGCGAAGAATGATGATCACTATGTTTGGATATCAAAGCAAGGCGTTGTAATTTTTGAAATATGTCTGTGAAATCAGACATTTTCTTTGATGTAATGGACATAGTGTCCCAACTGAAATACAAAGGGATACCAATAACTGTCCCATTTTGTATGACAAATAATTTCTTATATATATATATATATAATATGTTTTAATTTATTCTATTGCGTTCTCCATTGTCGCTATTGTGTTCTCTATTGTCGTTCTCAAATGCACTAATAAAAAATTTAATTCATATGAATATTGTTATAAGATGTGTCGACTTTTGATGAATAATGAATTTAAAACAATCACAATAACTTCACTATCACAGGTCAATGTTTCTAAAAAATACAAAATGAAAACCGGTGTGTGTCAGTAACTGTAAATTGGTGCGTTTGTATCTTAAGAGCACTGGTGTGTTTCTATGGCCTATGGGCACCGCACAAATACCAAAAACATTAAAAATATTGAGGTGTTTGTGTGGCATAGCACACCGGTGCGTTTATGTGTATATACGCAACGGTGTCTTCCTTCAACCTATGGGCACCGTATGAATACCAATCCCAATTATAAATCTCGGTGCTTTTGTGTGATACTACACACTGGGGCATTTATGTGTCTATACACACCGGTGAATTTGTACGACCTATGGGCACCACATGAATACTAATACCAATTATAAATCTCCGTGCATTTGTGTAATTCTATGCACCGGGGTGATTATGTGTCTATATGCACCGGTGCATTTGTATGACCTATGGGCACCACATGAATACTGATACCAATTATAAATCTCGATACATTTGTGTGATACTACACACCGGTGCATTTCTATAATTCTATGCACCAGTGTGTTGATACGACCTATGGGCACTGCACAAATCCTGAGACCAATTAGAATGACTCGTGCATTGTATCAACAACACTACGCCCAGTGCGGTTTTATACTACTACGGTCCGGTGCATTCTCCTTCGACTACCCCAAGGCACCTTCTACATGTATGCACCAATGCGTTAAATCTAGAATAGCGCACCAATGAAAAAACATCCGTAATAACCTCCGGCTGCCCTTTTTTTTTTTAGTTGTATTGAATTTCTGTTAAAAGCTCCACCAAAACCTCCATAACCATAAACGGATGTTGTAGCAAATGTTTTTTTGATAATTTTGGCCAATTTTATAACACTAAAACCCTCCTTTATAACCTCTGCTACAGGGTCTTTTCCTTGTAGTGTGGCAATGTCAGTTTCAACATCTGGGCTCTCTATTTTTCGGACATCCTCAGAAGTGGTGGTATATGATGCAATTATGTTATGCTTTCTTTTGTTATTTTTGAGATCATGTCTTATTGATGAGATCCACGTTTGAAAATATGTTGAGGTATGCTTGTTGCCACATTATTGTAAGATTGTATGAGCTTGTCATGCTAAAGGAAAACCCATTTTGAGTGGGAGTTCATGTAGGGAGAACGTCTCATGGAGAGACAAGCCACCCTTGTTGAGGGTATATGTCCTTGTTATGTTGAAGAATATTCCATGTACATCATCATCATTAGCATAAATTAATGAAGCGACCTCCACTATGTAATATTCCTATTTTATCAAGCAGCTAAGAGGAATATTAATTTTTGATTTTTGCACTTTGTAATTGGATAAATGGGTAAGGAGGCCCATGCATAATAAAAACTTGAATAAAACTCATCATAATGTGAAATAATATCATCACAATAGCTGGATTTTACATGTGTGTGTGAACAGGGGCAAATGAATGAGGACATAGTCAAGTTTGACTAAGTCAACATGCATGCATGAAGAAGAAGATATCAGCAATATATCTAGTTCAGTGTGAAAAAGGATCAGCATAGACAGACATTTCAAAGCTGGATTGGAGTCACTTGAATGTGAAAATGGATGAGACAGATTGAAGAGGTCAACCTTGACCAAATCACATCATTGTCCAGATACATTGAACCTCCTTGTTGATCAGTGCAATTCTAGATGGAGGGTCTTCATGTGAAAGGAGTTAGAGTTTTGAAGGTGGTTTATGGTTTCTCAAGCTCTCATCTTATAAAAGGAAGGGGAAGGCTCAAGAGGAGGTTTTTCACGATTTGATTTCTGATTTGTTGTCTATTTAGACACACATCTTTCTTGGTTGTTTAGCCTATATTGCATATGCTATTTAGCATTGGAATTTCCTGTTTAGGAGTTCCATCTCATCCCATTGAGTAGCTCTTGGGAGAGCTTGTATTGATGAGTCCACTATCTGGTTATAGACCAAGCTTCTACTTCCAACTGCAACGCAGATCCAGTGAGGGTTTGCTTGCTTTTTTAAGCTGCAACAACTGGAACACTAGATCTATTCAGATCTAGCTTGTACTAGTGCCTCTTCTTAGTGAGTGTATCTTTTAACCTCCTGGAAGAGTGCATTAGTTGTTTGAACTTCAATTTTGCATCTTGGCATCAGGCCAACCTAGTTATTCGAGCTGCAGCACAATCTCCCTTGAGGGACTGCGTTATTCTCAGTGGAGATTAGATCTCTTTAGATCTAAGTAATTCCAATGCTCTTTTTCAGTGGAGGAGGCCTCTGCTCTATTGGAGGGAGTGTATTGGAGTGCATGAGCTTCAGTTTCTTATCTTGGCATGTGGCCATCATCTATCTATCCCCTACAACGCAGTTTCTACTCTAGATCTGTGTTATTCTTGTACGTGGTGTTGTAGGGAGTTTGGGTGCACCATTTAGAGAGCTAGTTTATGAGTGTTGGGGATTTACCCTTCACTTTGAGATCCACTAGAGGAGATCTACACATTGTAATTTCCATATCTGATCTGCATAATCTGAATACTTCAGCATTTCTAAATATTTCTGCAGATCTTCTTTCTTAGATCTCAGATATATTTTTCATGCTTGGTGTAAACCCCAAAATTCCAAGGGGATCTTGTAATAGAGTCTTTCTAGAGTACAGAACTGAAATGGATCTGAAATTTCATCCATAGATCTGTTCTAGATCTAAAGTGTAACATTCATCTGCTGCAGCTCCTTAAAATAACATTGTTAAGCCATTTGCAGTTTATATATGTGTTGCAGCCTTCTTTTCTGAAGATTACTTTCTCTCTTATCCTCTGTATTCTACTGTATATTGTAAGAGCATCATTGTAATTCTGATTTACTGTTGTATATTCACAAGTTGATCTCATTTGATGGCCTCCTGCTCATGATTTCCAAGACTATGTTATTTCTGAACCATTTTGTTGCGCATAGCTGCAGCCCCTCTTGTAGGGTGTTTTTCAGCTAGACTAGGTGGTGGGAGATCTGTTTGCCACACCTAGTTTGATTTGTTTTGCTCCCCTTTTGGATCTAGACTCCAGATCTGATGATTTAAGGGATCCAAGGACTGCAAACTCATTTCTGTGCATAAATCTCCTAGAAGTGCGCTATTTTAGTAGGCTTGTTGTGCAATCCCAATTTTGGGATATTACACACTATCTTGACACCAGTAACAAATATGTAACCCACACTGGGTGAAATTCATTATCAAATGTGTCGTGTTCTTAATTTTCTTATCATCATTATATTTCCTCTTGTTTAAGCATGCAAATGTGGTTCTTTATGCTGTTTTAAATGTAATTATATTAACATCACAAAGGTAAAATATCTTAGATAATTACGTTAGCTGAAGGATCCTCGATCACATTTTCATGCATAGATCGTGGATGTTTCAAGACCAATATTCTTCAAATGTTTGTGTTTTATGTTGGCATCCATATGTACTAAATAAATTGAACTATATTGGTGGCTTTGGTGTTTAACTTGTTGGAAATGTATTATGATTTATATAACTTTCGTTGCATCTATGTGAACTATTTCTCTTGATGACTAACAATTCTTCCATATTATGTTTGTGTATATTTACAAGATTAGTACTATTAGTTTTCTTTTAGAGACTCACTTTTGTTCCTTGTAGTAAAATAACCTTGATACACTTACAATTGAGCATTTCACAAGTCATATTCTCTTTCTCATTCAAAAGCATGTGTGTGATACTCTCTTAGGCTAATTGTTTAAGCCAAGGGAAACCTTTTAAGTAAATGGAAACCAGGACATAATTCTAGATGGGACTCCTATACCAAATGATGTAAGGTCTAATTGGGACTTAATATCATGGATATCCCTTGTATGTTGGAGGGATCCAACATCGTCAACACTTTCAAAGCTTTAGAATGAAAAACATTAATCTTCATAAGAAAATTTAGTCTCTTCAATGGTTTTCTAACTAGACTTTTTTCGACAATGTCCTTGTTTCTTACTTGATTTTTGAGTTGATGAAATTATAACCATGATCTCTTGTTTTCATTTATAAGATTTGTATTAAGTTCTATGATATCTTCATCTATGTTCATGTTTCTAAATCCATTCGCATTATCCCCATTATGTTTTAAATATGATTCTTCTATATATTGTTCTTTGTTTACTACTTCAATACCATGTATAATTTTTTGTTCTTGTACTATTTCTTTGAGAGGTTCATAATGAAAATTATTTAAATTTTTTTGAAATTGGATAACATGCAATATCATTTTGTATTCCTTAAATGAGAAAAATTCAACTACAATAGTCAATGTATGAACAAACCATATATAAAGTTATATTAAATATATAGTGTATCCAAACATAAACAAAAATGCCACCATCTGTATTCCCTTTTTCATATGGCACTTCCAATTGTATAATGTATCTTTTCCAATCTATTATTCCATGGAATTGCATAATTACATTTTCTCTCATGTATTTTTCTATGAAATTTAATGAAAATGAATCATTATGCATGATTTCATTGCAAAAGTATGTGAAATTGTGCATTGTAAACATGAGACATCATATTCATTATGTGTCAATTGACATATTGTTTGAAAATATCATTCACCATAAATACTTGTCAATCCGGACAATATCTCAAACCTATTTCTCCTTATGATTTCCTCTATTTGCATCCATTTATGATTTATTTCTTCATACTTTGTTATATTCGTCATATGTTCATTACAAGTTCTTATTAAACATTTTTTTCTTGCACAAAAAGTGGTTCAAATGTCCAAAAATTGGATTTTCGTCATGGAACAATATGTCGTAACTTTATTCGCATAAATTTTAATTAAAATGAAAATAGTTTTTCATTTTCTTTTACTAAAGTCTTATTATAATTTTTAGCCAATTCAATAACCAATGTATGCAAAATATGCCCCCCCATAGTCCTCATTCTTTTGCAATCATAGAAGTTGAAGTTGATTTTGTCATCCTTTCCAAACAAACATTTGGAATATTTATACCATGCATCTCTATCAATGCATCTATGCACAATTCATGTTGATAAGATAATATTGCTTCAGTATCCTTTCCATATAAATGATTTATGGATTTTTTTTATCATTACTTCTCATAATTATATTGATGTGTGTCTAAAATTCAATAGATTTCACATAGCATCAAAATTTAAATATCTTATAGCATATGAAAAACAATTACACGAAATAGATGTGGTAGCTCAGAATTTCATTTGTGCACTCTCTTTTTATTGCAAACAAATGCTTCTCCATTGATGTCTTAGAAATCACGCTTCGAACATGTTTTAAATTCAGTATGAGGCATCGCTCCATGATAATTACAACATAAATAACATTCAGTAAAATGAACAACACGATATAGTTATACATGATAAAGCCATAAGATAACAGAGTGTAGAAATAATTTTTAGATTCAAAAATTCTCATGTAATGTACTAAAACATAATATTCAAATATATTCTACTCATCTGCAGAATAAAATTCACGATTGAGAACACATATCAAAAAAATGCATCATAATTCAACACACATACACAGATATTTATCTAGGGGGTAGAAATTGCTCAAAACATGTTCCTATCTATATTGCACTAATCAATGAATCTAGATGCATACAATATGCTTTCTTGAGCTTGAGCACAACCTGCACTCGTATCTTCTATCCTCTGCCTAACTGACTGACTTTGGCCAAAATTTAGACAGTCTTCCTAGCCTCCAAGCTCCTATTTCCTTGAGTTTTTTTATGAGGAAATAGCCCGTATTAATTAAGTGAATTTATCATTGAAAATTGCACAATTCCATTATCCCATCTCTGACTGCATGCACCACTTATACAAGTTGGAAAATTCTGCAACTTATAGTACATTTCCCTTGAACTTAAATCTCAACTAGGTAACTTGAATTTCATGCATGCATGAGTTAATTTAGGTTGATTATTTAGTTAACTGATGAAACACTGAAATTAAACCCACTTCTAGACATCCCACTAGTTCCTCCAACGGTTGGAACTAGTTTAACTTATCTTAACTCAATTTAACTGAATTAAATTATTACAACTGAAATTAACTCAACCTAGGCTCCTAAAATTTAGGAATCACTGTACACAACTCAATTTCATGTCCCAAACTCGAATTAACTAATCCAACTCGATAATAACAACTTATTCAACTCATTCAAGTTGTTTAGTGATGTGGAATTTCGATTTTCTTCTAATTTAATCAAAGGAAAAATTAAAATAGGAATTTCTTGCTTCATTTTCAACACTCCCTCTCAACAATAAAGGGATTATCAGATACCCCAATCCTGTCTCTATGGAACTCAAATTTTCCTCTTGAGAAAGCCTTTGTCAAAATATTTGCATCTTTTTCCTATGTAGGAATGTATTCCAACAACATTATCTTCCCCTCCACACAATCTCGTAGATGGTGATACCGTATGTCGATACGCTTTGATCGATCATGAAAAACTAGATTATCAGAGAGTTTGATAAAACTCTAATTTTAACAGTAAATAATAGTAGGATCCATTATCTAACCAAATAAGCCATCATGAATCTTCCTCATCCAAATCATTTCAAAAGCTGTTTGACTAGCATCCATGTACTCTACTTCTGTTGAGTTGAGTGCAACCGATCTTTACTTCCTATTGTACAAAGAAATAGTTGTTGACCCAACACTAAAAATTCCTCCTGAAGTTCTCTTCTAATCTGATGGAATTCCCTCCCAATATGCATCTGTGAAGCCTTTCATATTCACTCCCTCTGTCCATTTGTACCAAAATCCAAACTGAGTAGTTCCTCTAAGGTATCTCAACACACGTTTTGTCTCCTTCCAATACAATTTGGTTGGATTAACCATTGCTTCAATAAGCTAGTTAACTACATAACACATTTTTAGTCGTGTGTTCAAAAAATACATAAGTTAACCCACAAGTTTCCTGTAAATAGTAGCCTTCACTTCCTCACCTGAAGTCGCATCATCCTTCCTCCAAATTCCTCCTAATGGAGTGTCCATGGGTTTTATACTCTCCATGCAGAACCTCTTCAGTATCTCGTTGGCATACTTTCCTTGAGAGACAAATAGTTCCCCATCTCCATACCATACTTCCAAATCGAGAAAATAATGCATGATTCCCATGTCATTCATATTGAATTCTCTTTCAATACACTCTTGGCAATATTTTATCAACTTCTCATCACTGGTTAAAATAGAATCATCGACATATAATACTATAATCAACAATTTACCTTCAACAACCATATGGTAAAGTTTGACATCTATTTCACTTTTGGTGAGGCCCATGTTTGAAATACTGAGAGGGGGTTGAATCAATATTTATTCTCAATTTTTATTTTTACTAGTTAGATCACTTATAATTATAACACAAAATGAAAAATAAGAACAAATATTTGTATTAATCTCTTCTTTACAATAAATCAAGTACAATATAGTGCAAGGCTCCAAGCCTAGATGAAGACACAAATCTTCAATCCACCATGCTCCAACCTCTACTTTTCCAAGCATCGACTTAGACTTCACGAGGCTTCAACCCTATCTTCCAAGGCTCCAACCTTGTCACTATGAGGCACCAACCTCTAGGGATCCAACCCTATCTTCCCAAGGCACTAACCTTGTCACTTTGAGGCTCCAACCCTATCTCTAGTACAAGAACCAACATGGTATTCTTGAGCACTCCTATCCTTTAGGGCTCCAACTCATAGCTCCAATTTGTTAAGATAAGTCTAATGATTCTTTACGGCTCTCAATATCTTCTTCAACGAGCACTCACAATATCTTCACCTTCCACTACCCTCAAACAATCTCCAAGGGATCCAACTCATCAACGAAAACTTTTGTATTCTTAGAAGGTGTCACCACTTCTCTTCATGGTACCCAAAAAAAATTCCAAGGTCACATCATGAGGGCATTCAACAGTGCATCATGGTGTATTCAATAAGTTTCTCAAAGTCTATACCAAACAATCCTTCAAGTGCTCCACAATGTTTACAACCAAGGTATGACTTCAATGATTCTCTAAGGTCTACTACACAAATCATTAATTCATTAAAAAATTATTCTAATTGAGGCCACTCCAAGTTTTTCTTCAAGAGTTGGTCCAAAGGATGTCTTCAATTGCTCCAAAAGATGTCTACACCAAGTTTCAACTTCAATTAAGCCTCCAACAGTTGACTTATCTTCTAGTTTATTATAAGAGGTTTTCCTTCAAATCATGCAAATGATATGTTACAATGTAGGCCTCAAGGTGCCTTTAATAGGTCTCCATGAATCTTCTAAATGTGACTCCAAAATATGCTACAATTCTGCCTCGAGACTACTCCAAGAAAGGCCTCAAAATTTTGTTCCTAGTTTTGCTTTAATTTGTTTAAGGAATACTCCAAGATATTGCTAAACATATACTCCATTTTTCTTAGGTAAAAGGTCTCCAAAGTCTACATCTAAATATTCAAAGTTTTGAAAGATCACAACCCAAGTTTTTTTTTAGTATGTTATAGATTTTCCTTCACTACATCAAAGGGTTCATCACAATTAGAAGTCTATTTCACTAGGATTGATTATAGAGTCTCTAAGGTCTCAAGATTCAGATTCGAGGTATAAAAATAAGCCCGAGCCTCCAAATTCAAAGCTTCCATAGATCAATCCTTCTCATAGATCTGATATTTTGAGCTACAATAGATATATCCAATCATATTTTAGATGGTTCCATGTAATTTTGTACCTGCATCTTGAAGAGAGGGCCTTACACTAGGCCTGTTGGCCATTAAATAGTCCTCCATGATTCTACAATTCCGAGCCTCAAGGTCAAGGTATAGTTTTTAACAAATCTGAGCCACTTCAATGTTAAGCTACAAGTGCGAGTTCCACAAAACTATAACTCCTTAACAAGTATGTCCACACACTTGTCCATTGGTTAGTTCTGCAATCAATCTTATATATGAGCCTTTCCAGCAAGTCTGAGCTTGAACTTGTCTCTTTACAAGTGAGTTTGAGGTATAGAAATAGTTCAGAACACTCTACACTTTGACTTGTCCACATGTCCGAGCATGTTCACTGTTGTAATGGAGGAAGCCTTGTCAATCATAGAAAGCATTTTCCCAAATTGTATTCCTCCTCTTCCAAACTAGTAAGTTCCTTGATCTCCTCAACTTATTTCCTTTTTCTGTGTTTCTTATTTGCATTCTTCACTGAAAATCATTGTTGAAATGAGGTGTTGGGATGTCATATTTATATTTTTTTTGAGTTATAATTAACATTCATGTCTATTCGAGGAGAGGCTGACATGTATAGGTAATATTAGGTCTGCTAGCATCAAATAATATAATATTTTAACTTAAAAATCATTTTATCTCAATCTAGAAGGAGTTAGAGGCGAGTGATAGCTCATTAGAAAGAGGAAATTGTACTCTAAAATTTGGTGTCAATTTTATCCTTTAATGAGGACATTTTCTTATCAATAAAATTAAATTTGTGAATTTTCATCATTATTTTATCATGGTAGCCTTTAGGATTTGGCCATTATGTTTTAGACAATCGTTAGGGATTCCATGTCTTGCTAAAAAATATTCCATGCTAGGGATTCTTCGTAGGCCTTCAATATTATGACTTGTAAGATAAGGGTTCCTTCACCTGTGTCCTTTATTTATTAGGATTAATGGATCATGGGCATTTAGATTAAAGCTCCTTATTTATACATGGAATGGACCTATTATGATTATGGCTTCATGATTTCATAAGGAAAATAGATTAGGGAATCTAAGGATTATTCATTAGAGCTCCAAATGTGTCTTTCAACAATCATCCATGCCATTATTATCTTTATCAAGGAGAAGGTCTAGGGTTCTTCACATGTGTTCTTCATTTATAAGGATTAGGGAATCTTCAAAGGCTAGGACATGTATCACAAGAATATTTTCCATCTCCAACAATGTCATATTTACATCAATGATAGCTTTGACCAACAATATCCCCCTTTGTCATTGATGTAAGTATTCTTTTCCTTTCAAAAATTTCTCCCCCTTTGACATCAATGGCAAATGGGGTGCCCTAGTATTCCCTCTATCAAGTTTCTTCATTGTATTTTCATCATCAATGATAGTTCCTCATGATAGATAATTTTCTCCCCCTGTAATGGTGCTCTTCTTTAATGAACTTTCTCCCCCTAAGCCTTTACATGACTTCATGGAAATGGATGAGGTAGATGATCAACCAACTCCCCTTGCTTGCATAAACTCCTCTATTTCTTCTTTTTTTCTTTAGAAAATAAGGATTGATGCCTTGTGATTAAGTGGAAGATATCTTCAAAAATGGTCCATTGGGAGATATGCCTCATAGCACGATTTTTCATGTGTGTCTCACCAAATGTTTTATACGGCTCTTCATGGATAGATTTTGCAAGATTAGTCAATAATCAAAAGCTCCCCCTAATAGTATGCATAGTCTCATTTTTGGCATAATTTTATCATAAAAATATTGGAATATTATCTCTACCATTGATGCATTCATCAAATCAATAACATGTGTTAATTCCTTGAACGTCCAATACACTTTCTGATTCAATTTTCTTCCTTCTCCACACTTGCGTAACTTTATTTTCTTGCTTGGTAGTCATGTTTTTAGCTTGTTTAAGGACCCAAGTAAAGTTACAATCATGAGTCTTATGTCCAATGTTATGGAATTTGAAGCATTCCAAATTGTTCATGAATTATTCTTGTAAATATTCTTCTACGGAGCTGATGTGGACAATTATATTTGTCTTTGTGGTATGCCCAAAAATCCTTTTCCATGTGACCAAAATTTGTACAAGAATAGAAATGACCAAAAAATATGCTTTGATAACCTGGAGATGGAGATTATCTTGATGTATTTCTGAAGTATTTTTTCCTTGGGATTCTTTGATAATATCCATTTCCTCTTGAATCCTTGATACCTTCTACAGAGTATGGCCTTGATGTAATTCTAAAGTCATTATGTCTTCAGATCCTTTTATCAAACTTATTGCCTCTTGCCTTCTATACACCATTTGCATATCTTCTTGGAGTAGGGTTTCTTTCAATGTCATCTTGATTCTTCTCCTTGATTTTGATGTAACTTGGGGAATTTATGTAGAAATTTGAATAAATGATATATTATTCACTGAGATTCTCCTGATCACACACTATTTTAACTTCATGCACAATATAGAATCTCTTCTACCATTGATCATTAATTGCGGAAATAAAAACAATCACATGCGTACATTAAAACCATAAAAAATCACACATATGAACACAGTATTTCATGGGAAATCTTAGAGCTAAAAACCCCCAACTATCTATATATTATATGTCATAGAGATCATGTAAAAATAACTATACAAAGCTCCTCACAATCTCTCAGTACAATCTCCAATTGCTACACACTAATCAAGCTAGATCTAGCAAATCACATGCTCCAATATCTGCCACCTGATAGCCTGCCTCTACTGCGCAATTCCTGCTGAATATTGGCTCTGATTTAACTTGAATCTACCTGGTATGCACTTCGCAATCCTCATTGGCATCTCCTTCAATGTGTGGTGCAAACTCATGCACCAGTATAGTCACAACTGATAGTCACACTGCTCTTTCACCTACCTCTTCACTAGTCTCCACTGAAACTGTCCATGCATTGAAGTTAACTTATGTATTCTTTAGTTGATTAATGAGTTATTAATTAGTGAATTAATTTATAATTAATTAACACCACTCTCACTAGTGTATCAATCAGTTAGACTAGATACAACTAGCTCAACTATGTTTAACTCCGTTAAACTAAACACAACTCCATTAAATTCCTCAATCAACTCCACCAAACTCTCTCACATGAGTTCTAACTAAAATCTTCATGCAATAGCTCCACTTAACCCTCAGGAATAGTGTAATTCCTTCTGTCAGCTCCTATTCCACATCTGTTCACTTAACTAAAGTGCTCCAAGAGAATAAGATAATGTTTAGAGTCCAAATATTATTAAGATCTAATAGTATTCGACATTTCTATTTTTAGACTGGCAATCTAAAAATAGATTCCGCCCAATATGTCTAAAAATAGAAGTCCATCTATTTTTCCAACTTGACCAACCATCCACAAATAGCATCCTGCAACTCATAGAATATGATCGACATGTCTAAAAATAGACATAGTCTAAAAATAGACTTGCGCTAAAAATAGCCTGCGGGCCCACTTAGTGAAGGCGAATCTTTTCACTAAGCTCATCATCTTGTTGCAATCTCAACAATTTATATTTCTTCCAATTTTTTCCAAATCCATGTTGTTTGAAGCATTAGATTTTGTATCATTATTTTTTGATGGTTCACCTGCATATCCAAGACCTAATTTATCAAGGAGCGATATTTCATGACTTAGGATGTCATATAGGGTTTGAGAGCTCTTTATACTCTTGTTCAAATGATCAACTTATTTTCTTAGGAGATCAATTTATTCTTTCATCATCTTGATTTATTCATCCTTCTTTGCTAGATGGTTTTCCATTTCTTCCTTCATTCTCATTGCTTCACATGATTGGCCCTTAAGTGAGGTGATTTCTGTTTTTAACTTGTAGATATCTTCATTATTTTCTTCAAGTTGGCATATAATGGCATTTATTTTCTTTTCTATTTCATCTATTTGTCCTTATAGGAGTGCCAAATCTTCCATCACCTTTTCAGCCCCTTTTGTTTATTTCTTTGCTTCTTCTAGTTGAGATTTAAGGGAGGGGACCTCTTCCTTTTATTGACCATTTTTTTCTTCAAGTTTGTTCAAGTCATTATTTCTTTGTTCAAGATGGCTTGAAAAAGTGTCTTAATTTTTCTTAGCTTTATCCATTTGATTTTTCATGGATATGAATTCTTCATGATGCCTTTTCTTGTTTTGATGAAATTCCTCCTTAAGATTGGCGAGCTCCTCATCTCTTTATTGTACTTGAAGCTTGAATAGGTCAAATTCCTTCCTTGTATTTTCAAGGTCATAGTCACCATCTTGTACATGAATCTTGAGCTCCTCATTTTCCTTTTTCAAACTGCTAATCTCTTCTAGGCCAGCTACACATGTTTCCTTGAGATCTTATTTGAGATCATCTTCAATTTCTACATCTTCTAGGTCCTCCTTGGTCTTGATGTCTTCATTATTGATTTCAAATTTATTTATGGGTTCTATATTTCATTATTTTTTTCCATAGTATTCATGAATAGAGGTCATGGTCAATGCTCCTTTTGAGTGAATATCTTGAAGTTTGTCCCACATACCTTTTGTCGATGAATATTTCTCCACTTTGGACTTCATTGGATTTGGTATCCCACTCAAGATTGCATTCATCTCTCTTGAATTATATTCCTTGGATTCTTCTTCCATCGTGATTTCAGTAATCATTGATTCCTAGAATTTAAATCGCTGAGCCATCAAAAAATTATTCATTCTTTCCTTCCATATATCAAAGTTTCCATTAAACATTGAAGCTTTCCCATTTTTATTATCTTTTGGTTTCATGGTTGAAGAAGAGACATATTTAGAAGGATTGTAGGCTTTCTTCCTTGGGTTTTCCATTTTTTTTCTAAGGATCTACCTTCAAGTTGTTAGGTTTATGAGTGAAGGTACTAGCTCTGATTCCAATCATTGGAAACACTAATAGGGGGGTGAATCAATATTTCTTTTCAATTATTATTTTTACCAGTTAGATCACTTATAATTATAACACAAAATTAACATTGAAATAAACAATTTTATTAATCTCTTACTTACAATTAATCAAGTACAATATAGTGTAGGGCTCCAACCTGAAGAAACCAATCTTCAATCTACCAAGGCCCCAATCTATACTTTTCCAAGCACCGACTAGGAATTCACGAGGCTCCAACCTCTAGGGCTCCAACCCTATCGTCCCAAGGAACCAACCTTGTCACTTTGAGGCTCCAACCCTTTCTATGGTACAGGAACCAACCTAGTCTTCTTGAGGACTCCTATCCTCTAGGGATCCAACAGAAGCATCTCCAATTTTTCAAGATAAGTTTAGTGATTCTTTATGAATCCCAATATCTTCTTCAACGTGCCCTGAAAATATATTAACCTTCAACACCTCCCTCAAAAAATATCCAAGGCATTCAACTCGTCAATGAAAACTTTTGTCTTCTCAGAAGGTATAACCATGGCCCTTCATGGTATCCAAACAAAATATCCAAGGTCACATCATGAGGGCCTTCAATAGTGCATCATGGTGTCTTCAATAAGTTTCTCAAATTATATACCAAACAATCCTTCAAGATCTCCACAATGTTTACAAACAATGTATGACTTCTATGATGTTCCATGGACTTCTATGAAAATCCTTAATTCAATACAAAATCTTATAATTGAGGCCAATCCAAGTTTGTCTTCAAGAGTTGGTCCAAAGGATGTCTTCAACTGCTCCAAAAGATGTCTACACCAAGCTTCAACTTCAATTAAGCCTCCAACATGTGACTACTCTTATATTTTATTTTATTAGGTTTTCCTTCAAATGATGCCAATGATATGCTACATTATAGGTCTCAAGGTGCCTTCAATAGGTCTCCATGAGTTTTCTAAAGGTGACTCCAAAATTTTCTACATTTCTGCCTCGGGACTGCTCCAAGAAATGCCTCAAAGGTTATTTCTTGGTTCTTATTTCATTTTCTTTAGGAATTCTCCAAGATATTTCTAAACATATCCTCCATTGTTCTTAGGTCAAAGGTTTCCAAATTCTACATCAAAATCTCCAAAGTTTGGAAAGATCACAATCCAAGTTTTTATTTATTATGTTATAGATTTCCCCTCACTACGTCAAAGGTTTCATCACAATTAGAAGTCTGCTTCACTAGGCTTGATGAAATATTCTCCAAGGTCTCAAACTTAAGATCCTAGGTATAACAATAATTTTGAGCCTCCAAAGTCCGAGCTTCCACAGATCAAGCCTTGTCATAGATCTGAGCTTCTGAGCTACAAGAGATATATCAAATCACAGTTTATAAGGCTCCAAGTAATGTTGTACATGTGGCTTGAAGAGAGGGACTTACGCTAGGCCTCTTGGCCCTTAAACAGTCCTCCATGGTTCTTAAATTCCGAGCCTCAAGATCAAGGTATATTTTTTAACAAATCCGAGCCAGTTCAACGTTAAGATACAATTTTTCATTCCAAAAAATTGTAACTCTTTCACAGGTGTGTCCACACACCTGTCCATAGGTTAGTTCTACAATCATTGTTTTGTCTGACCCTTTCCAACAAGTCCCAGCTTGAACTTGTCTCTTTACAGGTGAGTTTGAGCTCACACAAATCCAAAGACTCTACACTTTGACTTGTCCACAGGTTCGAACTTGTTCACTGCTATAATAGAGGAAGCCTTGTCAATGAAAAAAATAATTTTCCAAAACTGTAATCCTCCTCTACCCAACTAGTAAGTTCTTTGATCTCCTCGACCTATTTCATTTTTTTGTTTCTTCTCTGTATTCTTCATCGAAAATGATGTTTTAAATGAGGTGTTGGGATGTCCTATTTATACTATTTTTGAGCTATAATGGATAGCCACATCTATTGGAGGAGAGGTCGACATGTATAGGTAAGCTTTGGTTGGCTAGCATCAAAGAATATAATATTTAACTTAAAAAATCCTTTTCACTCAATCTAGAAGGAGTTAGAGGGTGAGTGATAGCTCATTAGAAAGGGAAAATTATCCTCTATAACTTGGTGTCAATTTCATCCTTTAATGAGGTCATTTTCTTATCAATAAATTAAATTTGTGAACTGTAATCATTATTTTATCACGTAAAACCTTTAGGATTTTTCCATTATGCTTTAGACAATGATTGGGGCTTCAATTTCTTGTTAACGGAACTTCCATGATAGGGATTCTTCTTAGGCCTTCAACATTATGACTTGCAAGATAAGGGTTCATTCGCCTATTTCCTTTATTTATTAGGATTAATGGATCATGGGAATTTAGATTAAAGCTCCTTCTTTATTCATGGAATGGGCCTATTAGGATTAGGGCTTCATGATTTCATAAGGAAAAAATATTCGGGCATCTAAGGCTTCTTCATTAGAGCTCCAAATGTGACCTTCAAAAATCAGCCATGCCATTATTATCTTTATCAAGGGCAAGGGCTAGGGTTCTTCATATGTGTTATTCATTTATAA
Organism: Pinus albicaulis; assembly: GCA_034641835.2. Taxonomy (NCBI): domain Eukaryota; kingdom Viridiplantae; phylum Streptophyta; class Pinopsida; order Pinales; family Pinaceae; genus Pinus; species Pinus albicaulis. The sequence goes on along the minus strand of CM076570.1, from coordinate 993,313,465 downwards.
GTATTAGGGAATATTAAAAGGTTAGGAATGTATCACATGAATATTTTCCATCTCAAACGATTCCATATTGATATCAATGATAACTTTGACCAACAACCCAACCTAGTGAAATAGTTTTCGATCTTGGTGTACCAACCACGGGGTGCTTGTTTCAATCCATGTAATGTTCGCTTCACTCTGCACACATGTGACTCTCTCTCGAAGGTCTCAAATCCTTTTTTTTTTTCAATGTACACCTACTCCTCAATCACTCCATTGAGTAATTTTGTTCTCACATCCATATGATGTATCTTCCACCCCATCTACATTGCAAGTGCGTGAATTGATCTAATGGAAGAGTACCTTGCTACTGGAGAAAAGGTCTCCTCTTAGTCAATTCCCTCCACCTGAGAGAACCCTTGGCCACAAATTTGGCATTGTGTTTCTCAATGCTTTCATCTGCTACTTGCCTCACCTTGTAAATCCATATTGAACCCACCACTAACTTTCCCTCTGGTCTTGGGACCACTTCCCAAACATTTCTTCTGATAATGGAATCATATTCATTTACCATGGAATCAACTCATACGGATTATTGCATTGCTTCCTCAAATGAGAATGTTTCTGTCTCTACTAGATCACTTATCAGATACATGCATCCTCTATACTGATATGGTGACCTCCTCTTCCTGCATTGTGATGTGGGTACTCCCACATTCTCTCTAGCATCATGCAATAATCTGTCAACTTCCATGGTGTGCTTCCTTCCTTCTCTAGATGTCTATGCATGATTGGATGTCTCCACTCTATATTCCTTTGTTTGTGGCTGCTCCACAACATCAAGAGATTCTTCCTTTGGAGCCAAAATCTCTTCATCTGAATGCAATTGAATCTCCCTCTCAAGGGAACACCTCATTTCCTTCTCCTCATCAAGCTTTACACCTCTATGAACAACTTTCATTCTGATAGATGGCAGGTACACTCGATAGTTGTGAGGTATATTAATTTACCCCATAAATATTCCCAAATTTTTTGTCTCCTCTAGATTTTTCTTGATTCCTTGGAAACATGACAGTAAATTTATCAACCAAAGTTCCTGAAGTTTGACACATCTAGTTTCTTCCTTGAAAAATATTCTTCTTTTGTACTCATCCTGAGAATCTGATGAGGACTCTTGTTCTTCACATATATCATTGTGTTGCATGCTTCGGCCCACAAGTGTAGAGGAAGGCCTTGATCATGCATCGCTCATGCATCTTCCATAATATTTTTGTTCTTCCTCTCATCCACCCCATTCTGTTGTGGGTTATGGGGTGTTTTCAACTCTTGTCGAATGTATTCCTTTTCACATAAATTTTTAAACTCATTTGACACATATTCACCATCGTTATTTCTCTTGAGAGTCATCACTTTCATGTCAGTTTCTTTCTCAACAAGTGCTTTAAATTTTAAAAAGTTGGAGAATGTTTTTTCTTTCTTCTACATGAAGAAAATCAAACACTTACGTGAGAAATAATCTACAAATATAACATAACACATGTGCTTGGTAGTGGAGGCTGTCAAGAAAGGTCAACAAACATTAGAGTGGATCCTTTCAAGGATTTCATGCACCCTACTATCGCAGTCATTGAATGTGGATTTTATGTACTTCCCCAAGGGACACCCTTTACATGTATTTTTCTACTCTAGTGCTCCATTGAGGAGGAATGTGGTGATTATTTGCATGATCTTAAAAGCTCCATGACGAAAATGGCCAAGTATTTTATGCCACAATTCACCAACATCTCGGCTTTTCACCTTCTCCACCTTTGTTCTCAAAGAAGCACAATCTTCCACATCCAACCTATAGAGTTTCTTCACTCAAATCCGAATATGCTTCACTTGTCCCATGGATATGTGCCTCAGGAATTCCTTTTATTTTTTGAATATCACATCGCATCCATAGTCTTCCAACACCATGATGGAAACCATGTTCTTCTTTAGACCTGGAACAAACATCACATCCTTGAGCTTGAGAGGGGAGCCAGAATCCCTATGAAAAGTAGCTATATTGATATTGGTCGCCCTATACCTCCCATAATCTCCCATGTCAATGTGCATCTGGAGGTCTTTCTCCTCCAAGTCATTGAAAAATTCTCATTTTCCTGCCATATGTGTAGGTCTTAACCCTGTACAGAAATTATCTGCAAACGAATTCTTAAAAAACAGAAAATAAACAATAGCGAGAGCATAAAACATAATATAGATTTACACAAAGATTTTCCCCTAGATCCCAAACTGGGACTACCATCTTGATTTTTCATTATATTCCTTTTTGTGTTACAACACACACACATACACACACACATATATATGTCGAAGCATTCATAAATCCCAATCCATTAACCCTGGATTAGAACATAACAGTAGTTCCCTTGACTAGATCTACAAAATACTGGGAGCAGAAAACCATCATGCCCAAAACCATGTGCAAACCTATGCACAAAATCATAGCTCGTTGCACCAACCCCATACTTGAACACAATCTCTACAACCAAACTTATTCCTTGCTTGGATGAGTGGCTGCCATTTATTCTGCCTTTGTAGTTTAAAGAGCCACTACAAACTGTATTTTACTCATCCAACTGACTGCACCTCCAAATAGGCTAAACACATACCCACTTGTAGATCTTCTTTGATCCAAATCTCCAGCCCAATCTACATCAACAAATCCATGAATGTCTAAAAATTTGTCTAATCCTGGTCTTCCTTGGTATCATATATCATAATCACTAGTGCTACGCAAATATATGAAAACCCGTTTCACTGATGTCCAATGCTCCTTCCTTGGTATTGACATAAACCTGCTCAATACTCCCACTGCATGTGAAATTTCTAGTCTAGTACAAACCATTGCATACATCGGGCTACCCACTCTACTTGCATATGGAACATGGGACATATCCTCCTCTTCTTCTTGTGCCTTAGGAAATTGTTCAAAAGATAGCTTTACACCTACAGGAATAGGAACCTTCACCAATTTACTATCCTTCATATTGAACCTCTACAATATTGTCTCGACATACTTCCTCTGGTTTAACCAGATCTTCCTATTTGTCTGATATCTCTTAATTTCCATGCCCAAAATATAGTTTGCAGCACCAATATCATTCATGTCGAATTTGGAGAACAATTGGGTCTTCAAATCCTGGATAAATTCTTTGTCATTTCCAACCAGCAACATATCATCCACATACAAGATAGGGTCACCAATTAATTTCAAATACACATAGTGATCCTCTTTTCTTCTGGTGAAGCCAAGTCCCCGTATATAGGTATCAAATTTCAGATACCATATCCTTGGTGACTGCTTTAATCCATACATATACTTTTTTAACCTGCATACCAGTTCTTTCTTACCCTTAAATGCAAATCCTTATCGTTGATTCATGTATATCTCCTCTTCCAAATCCCCGTGAAGAAATGTTGTCTTCACATCCATCTGTTCTACCACAAAATCAAATGCATCAGCAACTGATCAAAGTAATCTAATAGAATTAACCTTGGAAACTGGAGATCAAATATCACCAAAATCAATTCTTGACACCTGGGATTCACCTTTGCTACTAACCAAGATTTGTATTTCTCCACCTTGCCTTATGTATTCTTTTTCTTCTTAAACACCCATTTTCTCCCAATGGGCTTCCTTCCGGCTGGCAACTCCACCAAATCCAATGCCTCATTTTTGTGCAAGGATTTCATTTCATCAACCATGGCCTCCTTATATAGTTTTCCATCCTATGAATCCACTGCCTCCCTGATAGTTCTAGGATCATCATCAGTGATAGTTAAAGAAAAAATTGAACAAAAAGAAAATGGACTATACCTTTCTGGCTCCCTTATTTTTCGAACTGATCTTCTAATAGCTAGGGCTTTTGGCTCTTCCTCTTCTGAATCTTGTCCGGTTGTAGAGTCTTATTCTTCCTCCTTTAGCTCAAACTCTACCTTCTCGGGTTCCTTTGGTAGGAATTTATTTTAACAACATATTTCAGCTCTATAAATACCACATCTCGGCTATACACAACCTTCCTTGTTTCTGGGTTCCAATGGTTGTAACCTTTTAAACCATCCTTATACCCAATAAAGATGCACCTTTTAGATTTATTATCCAACTTGGTCCTTTTCTCCTTTGGAACATGTACATATGCATCACATCCAAATACCCCCAGATGTGAAAGAGGGGGTTTCTTACCAGTCCATACTTCGTGTGGAGTCTTATCCTCCAATGTTGATGAAGGTGGTCTCTTAACCAGGTAACATATAGTCTCCACTACCTTTTCCCAGAATTATTGTCTTAAACTGGTACCACTGAGCATTCTTCTTTCCTTTTCCATCAGCGTTCTGTTCATTCTTTCTGCAACTCTATTTTTTTGAGGTGTGTATGGAGTAGTCTTTTGTCATGATATACCACACTTCTTAAAGAACTCTTCAAATTCCTTATTGCAGAACTCTCCACCATTATCTGTCATTAGTACCTTTATCTTCTTCTCTGTTTAGTTTTCCGCCAGAAACTTAAATTCCTTAAATCTGTCAAAGACTTGAGATTTCTTCCTCAAGAATTATATCATTTATTCCTTGAGAATTTATCTATAAATGAAACATAGTACACAGACTTACCCAGTGATGGAAGGGACATAGGTCAAAACACATCATTGTGCACAAGCTCTAATATCTTGTTCGCCATCTTAACATCAGAAGGAAAACTCACCAGATTATGCTTCCCATATACACAATGTTCACAGAAATCAAAATCCATAGAGCAATTAGACATACCTTCTATCATATCATTACCATGCAGTATTTGGAGGCCCTTGTCTCCAATATTTCTAAACCTTTGATGCCATAGCATGGTCTTTTCTCCAGAGACTGCTAGGCTTTCTGCTCCACTTTCAGGAGCCATAGAACTGTTGCACTCATCAATAACAGTGTCACCCAAAATCTTGTATAGAGCTCCAATCCAAACTCCCTGCATTAATACCAGTTCTCCCTGAACCATATTGCATGTATCTTTCTCGAACATTGTTTTTACACCTGCATCATCCATATTTCTTACATAAATCTGATTTTTGGCCAATGCAGGAATATACAGAACACTAGGAGGTGTTACAATCCTTCTACCTTGTAACTTTAGCTTGAATTTTCCCTGTCCGTCGATTCTAGCCTTCCTATCATCCCCTGAGAAGACATCACTACCATCATACTTTTCATACTTGCAGAACCACTCCCTATGGGGAGTGAAGTGAAAGGATGAACCTGATTCATTCAACCATGCCTCATGATCTACATGTATATTTAAAGAAGAAGCAAAATACACATCCCCACCTTCATTTGAGGTGGTTTTCACCTTTGCAGAAGGAGCATCATCAGATCCATTTCCTTTCTCAAGAGCTTTAGATCTGCAGTCCCTTTTTAATTTCCCTTCCTTTTTGCATTTCTAGCACACATTTACAGACTTTCCTGGAGATTTAGATCTCCCACTCGAAAACTTATTTTTGTTTCTATTCTGGGACCTTCCTCGTAGAGATAAGACATCTCCATTTTGGCCCTCCATATTTTTCCATCTCATTTCCTCCAACGGAAAGGCTGAGACAATTTCATCAAAATTCAAGGTAGTTGTATTTCTGCATATTGCAATAACCAAACTATCCCACGAATCTGGTAGAGAACACAAAAAACTGATGCACTTATCTTGATATAATATTTTAATATAAATAGGTGAAAAATAACTTACCACAGTATTGAAGGTGTTTAGATGCTCTGTCACTGAGTCTCCATCCTTCATCCTCAGGTTATACAACTTTTTTCGCAGGGACAATTTATTCACCAAAGACTTAGATTGGTACAAATTCCCTAACTTGACCCACAAAGTCTTTGTCGTAGCTTCCCCAAATACATTCAAAAATACTGAATCTGAGATACACAACCATATTGTTCTCTTTTCCTTCCGATCCAACTTCACCTAGTCTTCATCTGACATTGTCGTTGGTTTACTACTCGGACCTACCATGATCCATTGATATTTATCCACCAGTAGATCCTCCATCTTTAGTTTAAACAATTGTTATAGGGTAAGCTGGCAGGTGGTTGATTTTTTTACGTATATCCCTCTCGGGCTTTCAGTGCAGGGCGGCAGTAAGATTAAGCTATGTTGTTCCTAAAGATGGCATGAGCATGTTCATATTAGCTTGATATGACTTGAAGGAATACAATAGAGAATTACCTCTTTGATAGCTTTAGAATCCTTTGGAGAGCGCTACGCAGCAAAGCAAGAGTCCTTCTTCACCGGCTCCAAATCTGAGTCCTGCAATCAGTCAAAGCACCCGCGTAATTTCTAATATAACAAGTATTCTATCAATTAAATCAATAATAAACATCTAGATTATACACATCTAAGCCATTCATATCATACTAAGCGAATATTGAAACAACAATATAACATTAAGCATCGAATGGACAAAACGAACATAGTTCTATTGATTTTGAAAGAAGGAGGATTACTACCATCGGTTGTACCAAGCCCTCCTCAGTCTCCCAATCTCTCTTCTCTACCAAGTGAAGAAGTCCAAGCCAACAAGCTCTCTAGGAGCCTCTTTGACTCTTGGCCTTCACAATGTCACACTATTCTCTATTCCACAAGTATGCAAGAACTTTTGAGTAATCCTTCGACCTTCAATTAAGAGCCTTCAGCTCCTTCTTATAGTAGAGGGAGAAAGCCATTGTTGCCCTTCTCTTTCCACTAGTTTGGAATGGAAAAGGCTTAGATGTTTCCTTGATCTCCATGCTTTTGCCTCTCTTGGAGTTCGGTCTTCTATGGCAATGACCAATAATGAACTGGTGCTTCTGCAGTTTCCTTTGTGCACTGACTCCTTCGTGAGGGAAAGTCGGAGATTCAAATCTTTCTCCGCGCTCTTTTCCCAATTCAAACTTAAAACACGGGTAACGCGACCATCAAGTGTAAACAGAGCGTTTCCCTAGCCACTAACGCGGCCAATGTATTGCTTGACTGCGTTATAACGCTCTTGTTATGTTCTATATATGCGTTACCCTGGCAGAAATAGGTTTAATTAAGGTCTTTGTACTTCTTCCATATTTGTCTTCCCCTCTGAGCTGATGAGGAGGTATTTTGACTTATACTTGACAACTCAAAAATATGACCATTAAATTTCTCAATCTCTATATTTCCATTGCTCAACATATTCTTTCACTACAAGAATCGATCCTGCAGATCTCCCATTGAACATGTTCTACCATAGGCCCGAGCAAAAAACCCCTGAACAGAAAAGGCGTCCCCTTGAAGCTGAAATAACTATGATACGAAATGTAGGTCTTAACCCTGTACAAAAATTATCTACAAATGAATTCTTAAAAAACAAAAAATAAACAATAGTGAGAGCATAAAAAATATATACACAAATATTTTCCCATGGATCCCAAACCAGGAATACCATCTTGATTTTTCATTATTTTCCTTTTAATGTTACAACACATATATATACATGTCGAAGAATTCATAAACCCCAATCCATTAACCTTGTATTAGAACATAACCGTAGTTCCCTTGATCAGATATACAAAATACTAGGAGCACAAAACCATCATGCCAAAAACCATGTGCAAACCCATGCAAAAAACCATAGGCAAGTTCTCGCACCTAATATAGAGTCCAAAATAAAAAATTCCTGGGGCATTACACCTCGCACAAGCGAAGGGGGGATGACACCCCCCTCATACCCCCTGCTTCGTGCCTGCTTCTAATCGTGGAAATAATATAACACACGCCCAAAAATATGGAATGAGGTACCACTATCCAGATATCACACACTACCTATCATTGTGTTTTCCATGCATGCAATGAGGGTAAAATCAAGCTCTAATTGTGAAGCTAGAGCTTAACCTGCCACTCCTCCTGAGGGGATTCAAGCCCGCCTTCATATATGGAAACTTCATGGCATATTGTCCTAGTTCATGACAGTGAAACCACTTGATTTTCGACAAGTAATTCTTCTTTCCCCCTTGAATGAAATATCCTTTAGATTGTGATTTCTTCCCTTTCCCTTTCTTTTCCATTCCAGCCAAGGCATATTTTTCCTCATCCTGAACCTTGGATGGTGTCCCGTCTCTGTTGCTCTGTTGTATTTCTTCTTGCACTAGATCAGACCATAAATACTCCCAACTTGGTAGTTTCTCTCGACCATTTATTGAATAATTATAACTATGCCAGCTCTTGGGAAGGCCCAAAAGAGCTAGAGCTACCAAATCTTCTTCAAGGATAGTGACACCGACACCTCAAATTTCATCACGACACTATGTAAACTTGCTTAGGTACTACGGAATTGTTTAATTCTTTTTCATATTGATACTTCAAAGCTTTTCCTTGAGTGTCAGCTTCATGTGGTCACTATTGTTCTCAAATAAATTTGCCAGTGTTTTCAACATAGAAAATAGAATTTATTTCCCATGGAGATTCGAGACAATATGATCTTGAACTCCCTCCAATATGATTCTCCTCACTTTCTCCACATCCTTCTTCCACTGAGCGAGATCCTGGGAATCAGATGTAGGGGGTTTTATACATATGTATTAATGTATTCTAGTGGCCCATTGTCATCCAACACTACCTCAATGTGGATCTTCCATGCCACCAAATGTTTGGTTCTTTCCAAATCATACTCGAGCTTGAGTCCAATGAAATACATCTTCTCAGTCTTGGAGAAAACCTGCAATGCTGATCTTGAAATTTGAACCTCCTTCAACAATAACTTCGAATTCTCTTCTCTACTATGAATGTAGCTCTGGTACCATGTAGAAATTAATTGTAGATTCAAAATTTCTCATGTAATTTACTAAAACTTAAGACTCAAATCCACTTTACTTATATGCAGAAGCAAATTCACGATCAAGAACATATATCAAAAACATGCACCATGATTAAACACACACATACAGAGATTTATCGAGGGGAAATAAAATTCTCAAAACCCATTCCTATATGTATTGCATTAATAAAATAATCTAGATGAATACAATATGAGTTCTCAAGCTTGAGCACATCCTGCACCTATATCTTTTATCCTTGGCCTGGCTGGCTGACTTTGGCCAACACTTAGAAAAATTTCCTAGTCACCAAGCTCCTATTTCCTTGTGATGTTTGATGATGAATCAGCCCCTATTAATTAGGGAAATTTCTCATTAGAATTGTGCAATTCCATTAGGGACTTCTTTGACTACATGCACCACTTGTGCAAGTTGGAAAATTCTACAATTGATAGTACACTTCCCTTGACTTCCAATATCAATTGGGTAACTCAAATGATATGCATGCATGATTTAATTTAGGTTGATCAATCAGTTAACTAGTTAAGAACTGAATTTACACCCCACTGCTAGACCTCCTACTAGTTCCTCCAACAATTGGAACTAGTTTAATTGACCTTAACTGAAATTAACTCAACCTAGGATCCTAATATTTATGAATCATTGTACACAACTCAATTTCATGTCCCCAACTCGAATTAACTGATCCAACTGAGTGATAATAACATAGTTAACTCATTAAAGTTATTTAGTGATGTGGAATTTTGATTTTCTGCTAATTTAATCAAAGGAAAAATTAAATTAGGAATTTCTTGCTACATTTTCAACACAAAGAAAACAACATATGCATATATCCACATTTAGTTGAAAAACAGTGGTAAAACTCTTCTATAACAATTAGATTTGGAATTTAATTGTAACAAACTAAGTCGTGGAACTGGTCAACCCCACTTACTCCTACATATATTATGTATACGTTCTGAGGACTTGCATTCAGAACAAAGGAACCACAATGCACCTGATAAAGATATTGTAGAATCTCTCCATGTCTTCGAAAACAACTTATTTGCATATTTATTATACTAACAACGAAAATGCATGGTACTTAGCACAACATTTCTTGTTTCTCATTTCGACAACTAGTAAAATGACAACTTGGAAAATCACATAACAAAGCACTTTGGAGAAAATCATTCACAACAATCCCCCTCAAGAACTAATCGAATATGCATTGGTAAAGTGCATTCCAAAAATTGCATGATGAATACCTGGCCAAATCAACTACACAATCATTACTTGTTAAAAATTCATTAGGTTCTCTATGGTAATTTGGATTTATTTTCATCCATAAATATAGTTGGATGTTATAGCAATCATGTGTATAGTTGTTGATACATTATGCAACATGTGAAGTTGTGAAGAAGAAATATTCATTTTTTGAGCATTTTTGAATTGAACACTTATTGTCCAATATTAAATGAAGTGTGTTTTTAATCCCTATGAAAAAAAAGTGTTCTACAAGGGAACTGGTGTGTGGAACAAGAAATACAATTTTTCTTCCACAATGTTCCACACTTCCGCATGCATTCTCCCATTGCATAGTTCTTCTACACACTTCCCTTCAGCACAATACTATATTTGGAAACTGTATTTTTCCCATTTTTAAAAGATCAATGCCATCAAAGATAGTTTTTGAAAATCGTACATTGGATCATCAACAAAGCAAAAGTGCCACAGCTCCTTTATATCTCAATATATATATAAAAAAAAATGATCCCACCCTTATTTTTGACCCGATATAGACATAAACCAAAAACTACATGCCCCAAACTTCAATAATCCCTAGTACCCCTAAAGGAATGGAAACAAGAGAAAATCCAACTTTTATTATTTTCATTATCGAAGCTTTGTAGTTATTTTTACTATAAAGTGTGTAACAGGTTGAATGTATTAATATTTTAAATTTATTCAAAATGCAGAGATACAAAACAATATTTCATTATGCTTCATCTGCACTTGTGCCCAAACGCACCTCCACACATAGAGTTGTCGAACATAGTTTTGAGAATCAGAAATCAAACCACTAGAAAATTAATTTCACCAAAGTTATTTTGTATCCCGATATCAAATAAAAAATTCCCACATCAACATAGTAGTGTGCATAGTTTATTTCCCACCCTTATTTCGAAAGAAATATGTAGGGGGGAATTTATTCGAAGGTACAGACATTGTGGATAAAATCTTTCATTGTTTTCTTTGCATACCTTTTGTCCCGCGCAACACTTCTTCCTCATACACATTGAAAATACACATTATTTAATATTGGTCTAATAATCACTTAATTCACAAATGTAAAATCACACTTAGTATTCAAGAAGCTAAAATAAAACAAACCCACATAGACACAATAGTGGGGATAGGTAATCGCCCACACTTAGTTCGCACCAATATAGACATAACCCAAACATTTCATGCCCCAAAAATTTTCAGTTGTTTTTACTATAAAGTTCAAAATATTTTATATGTTTTATGTGGGTTTTAACCACTGGCAAATTAAGTATACACTTATAAACGAATCTTAAAAACGAATAAACAATAGCAAGAGCATAAAACATAAAACAGATAAACACAGAGATTTTCCCTTGGATCCCAAATTGGGACGACCAGCTTGATTTTTCATTATATTCCTTTTAGTGTTACAACACATATATATACATGCCAAAGCATAAATAAACCCCCAATCCATTAATCCTGGATTAGAAGATAACCGTAGTTCCCTTGACCGGATCTACAAAATACCAGGGGTCGAAAACCATCGTACCCCAAAACCATGTGCAAACTCATGCACAAAACATGGGTGGATCTGCCCAGGAAGATAAGGACGAAAAAATGTCGGGCCCACTTTGCCCGGGACCCGAAAGGGGGGGTACCACCCCCCACAGACGCCCACGCCCCCTGATTATTTGTGGAAAGAATATAACATACCCAACATTCTCCCACTTGTTTTTTTTTTTCTTTCTGTAGGGGCCACGGAAGCTTAATCATTAGCCCCGGTTATACCCATTATTTCTCTGAAGACTTAGAGTGCTTACGAGAATTCGTCGATACATCTGTAACATTCTTCAAAAGTTTCCACCTTTACAGCCAACACCCTTTTAGCCTCAACCATATTTCCACAAAGTGAAATGTTGAACATCAATGTGCTTTGTCTTTGAATGATAAACGGGGTTTTTAGCGAAAATTGCACTTTGGCTATCACAATCTATCCTTATAGCTTGCTCCATAACCCCATACTTGAACACAATCTCTACATCCAAATTGCTTCCTTGCTTGCATGAGTGGCTACTATGTATTCAGCCTCTATAGTTGAAAGAGCCACTACAGACTGTCTTTTACTCATCCAACTGACTGCACCTCCAAATAGGCTAAATACATACCCACTTGTAGATCTTCTTTGGTCTAGATCTCCAGCCCAGTCTGCATCAACAAAACCATGAATTTCCAACACTCTTTCCAATCCTCGTCTTCCCTAGTAGCACAAGCCATAATCACTAGTGCCATGTAAATATCTAAAAATCTGCTTCACTGTTGTCTAATGCTCCTTCCTTAGGTTTGACATAAACCTGCTCAATACTCCCATTGCATGTGCAATGCCTGGTCTAGTACAGATCATTACATACATCAAGCTACCCACTTCACTTGCATATGGAACATAAGTCATATCATTCTCTTCTTCTTGTGTCTTAAGACAATGTTCAGCAGACAACTTTGTACCTACAGGAATCGGAACATTCACCAGTTTACTATCATGCATATTTGATGCAGGGGCATTAGGCACAATAAAATACTTTTTATTTTCATAGACTTAGGGGGGTTTCATGTTTTAATTTCCTATGTAATTATTCATATTTGAGTGATTTTTAGTTAAATATGGAGAGAAAATTGTAATTGTTCCCAAGTCATTGGAGAACATGAGGGGAAGTCAATTAGCTAGGAATGTGAAGAGTCAGTTCAGTGAATTTAGGGAGTTAGGCTAAATTTAGGCTAAATTGAGAATTCCAAGAGTTTTTTTGAGTCATTGAAGGAGCTGAATCGATTGATTATAAATTTGTATAAATGTAAGCCTCAATGGCATTCAGAAGATAGACCTGAAGATCTGGAGAGGCAGAGTAATGAGGTAAAACACCATCGGATTTAAGGTCTAGCCAAGAAAGGAAGTTTTGTAAGTGGCTTTATTATACATATGAATGAAGGAATTTTTCTTAAATGTATGTGCTTTGATTGACTTAATTCTGTGTCAATAGACTCTGAAATAGGGTTGAGATAATACTCTGCACATAATGAAAGAAATCAGTGTTGTTTTGAATCAAATTTAATAGGGTTTCGTATAGATATATGAAGAATCCGGTTTAGAACTAAATGGGTACTGATTGATTTGAACTCTGTGTGAATGGGCTTTGATTTTTGATAAATAATTGTATGGGCAATGCGTAGTATGAATCTCTGTGTAAAAGTTTAAATTTGTAATCCTGTATATGATTGGGGGAATCGGTGCTATGTTATAGAATTTATATCAATTTCGAGATTTGGGCGAGATGAAATCCCACACCAATATGTGAAAATAGATACATTGACTGTATCGATCACGTAAGGATCGATGTCATAAAAGGAGATCCGGAACTTGAGTTTAATTACAATTAGTATAGCCGTGCGATGAAATAATAACAAGGGTAGAGTTTATTTATAATAAAATGTTGAAGAGTTAAGGCGGAACCCTGAGGGTAAGGAGTGGAACCGTGAAAAATCAACAGTGGAGGTGGTTTTGGGAGAACAAAACCAACGGTCTCGCAAAATTTCAAAGTGGTAAGCGGAGTCGCTCAAAAAAAAGTGATATATGTCTTTGGTTGACGCGTGGCCAAAAGTGGTTTGTAAAAACCACTTTCATCGCGTAATTTTTGAGGATTAAACCTCGTGCATGTTAGTTGCGCGATGATCGTTGGATCATCCAAAAACAACATGACAACTCATCAACCGTCGGATGTGAGAGGTATGTTAGTGCAGGGCGCAAACTCTAATATAGGTTTATGATTGGTAATTTAACCCAAGTCAGAGTTTATATGAATTATCATAGTCATAAATTCATACGTAGAAGCATTGGTTAAGCGATGTCAAGCTTGGGTAAGTTATAAAGGATGGAAGGCGCATATATATAATTGGACCAAGATCTATTTATTTAATATAAATTCTTGGTATTGAGTTGTTAAGTGGTGGCTAAATAGTTATATGCATTGGTAATAATTTACCAAGGTCAAACTTTGAAATTGAGATGTTCGCATGGGTCAAATGCTACGATAAGCCTCGGTTTTAATTATAAGGTTTGGAGGTTAGAACTAAAACCGATTGATGTTTTAATCAAATTGTTTTGTAATACCTTTGAAAAGGTATTTCGGTTGTGAAACAGCCCTTGGGTATGGAAGCTGATGGGATTTTAAGTGTAAAGAGAATTTTAGGTGTATTTACATATGAAGGTCGTCATATGACCGTGTGTATGGTTTGATAACCATAAGCTTGAAGAAGAAAGTAGAGCTTCCACACTTTGTTAATTTTCCAAGAGGGGCATGTTAATGGATTGAAAATTGGAAAATACAGTCTACAAGCATAAGAGAGTGTTAATTTAATATCTCAAATCTCATATTTGAGATATTAAATCTTCCAGATATATATATTAATTTAAATTTCCAGTCCAAGAAAATGAATGGAGATGCATTTTTATATGCATTGAGACTTTGAGATTGATTTGGGGCACTAATTGGAAGAGGTAATTTGTGATCGGAGAACGAGTTTAATAAGCTGAGTAATGATGATAGAAGAAAGCCAGAGATTTGGTTGGCTCATGAAGAAGGAAGTAAAGTGGCACAAGCTATCTACGGATGAAGAAAGAGAAAATGATGCATGCTGTTGAGAAGAGAGACTACTCAGGATGATTGAGTATTTGGAGAAGGACTTGAAGACTGAAACTTCAAGTGAGACCAAGGGGTCAAATGAATTTACACCTGATTATTTTTGTATGTTTTCAAAGAGGCTAAGAAAGCTTGAACAAAGGATGGATGTACATTTCGAATGTGCAGAACTCAGAGCAGCTGAGTTGAGAAGAGTAGTTTATGTTTGTGAAGCATAACAGAGTACAGATGAAGAATGGAGATCTGCAAAAGATCTTTTGGATCATGGTGAAGGTTTAAGATAGCAAGAATTTTTTCTTGCTAAAGGGAAAATTATTGATGATTTTCTCAGTTATTGGACAAGTCCAGATCAGCTGGATGATGTAGAACCTTGTATTTTTGTGACTGAGAATTGTGGTGTGATTACAGGCTTTACAGAGGAGGATGAGAAATCTTGTGAAGCAGTCACAAGTATGAGAAAGTATCTCTCAGAAGATGGATACTCTGAAGAAGAATGCAATTTTGGAGAATGTCTCTTGTCTGAAGAAAGCAATGACATTTGTGATTAAAGTTGTTGCAACACAGGAGGAAATTCTTGTGGATGAAGAAGGAGAGGATCAGTTTGAAGAACTGATGTGTGAAACACCAGTTGAGGTTGTTGAAGCTTGTGGTTTACAGCTTGAAGATTTGTGTGTGAATGCAGGGATAGTGAATGATGATGAAATGCTTCAACAATACAAAAAAGAAATTTCATTGCTGGAATATTTGTTGGAGAATTCAGAATATGAAAGGGAGATTGCAGAAGGCAGAGTTCACTACAGTGAACAGGAAAACATCATGGGAGCAGATGATGTAGGAGGAAGACTTGTTGATAGTCTTGAGAATTCTTCAGAGAATTCTTTGGAAAGAGTGAATAAACATACTAATGTGCTAATAGAGAAGGAGGAAAATTCAGGATAGCATACTGAAATGCTGGCAGAGGAAAGAAAGGCACTGAGGCCTTATCAATTTTGTTTTAACAATTGTTTCATGAATGCAGATTTTGTTGGTGATGGGGAAAATTTGGCACCACTGGACAGCCAAAGAAAGGAGAAGGAAAAATATTATGTGGGAAACTTTAATCCATGGAATGAGGAAATTGGATTGTTGGAGATTATGTTGAACAACCAGGATTCAATACAGGAAGGGGAACCTCAATTTCAAAATTGGGGATTGCAGAATGTGAAGATACAAGGGGATGAAGACAATGAAGAATTTCTGAGTTTTGGAAGAGACTTAGGATTGCTGAGGAAAGAATTGGTGACTGAATCATCAAATGAGACCATGGGGTCTTATGATTTTAAAATTGACAATCGGGGAGATTTTCACTGCTGCAGAGAACAAGAGGGTATGGATGAGCGGGTGGCGAGTTAGAGCGAAACTAGAGCAACCCACGAGGATTTCGAGAAAGTTAAAGTTGGGGCTAAAGCTACACGTGGGCGAACAAGTAAAAGGTCGTGAAGCGAAGATGGAGCATTTATATCACAATCGGGAAGACATATTAGATAAAGAAATTGAATTGATAAGAAAACTGATGGTGAAGGTGTCTCAGAGGAAGGCAGCAACAAGAAAACAAAGAAGCAGAAGTAGCAGCAAAAGAAAGACAAAAAGAGAGTGTAAAAGTGTAGCTAGTGGAGCAAGCCAAAATAAGATATGGAAGCCTGGAGAACCGCAGAAAAAGAATATTGCAACAGATGATCGGTTGCAGAACAAAGTGTGGGATCCATGAAGACAAGGGCTAAAAGCACATGATCAGGATATCATGAATCATTTTAACCTTGGGGGTCTGATGCAGGGGCATTAGGTTCCAAAAAAATACTTTGTATTTTCATAGACAAAGGGGGGTCTGATGTTTCTAATTCCTTATTTAATTATTAGTATTTTTGAATAAATATAGTGAGATAATTGTAAATGTTCCCAAGTCATTGGAGAACATGAGGGGAAGTCGATTAGCTAGGAATGTGAAGAGTCAATTCAGTGAATTTAGGGAGTTAGGCTAAATTTAGGCTTATGGAAATTATGAAGTTTTATTGAGTCATTGAAGGAAGTACGAGATCGATTGATCATTTATTTGTATAAATTTAAGCCTCAATGGCATTGGAAGAAGATAGACCTAAAGATCTGGAGAGGTAGAAGAGTAATTGTTACATTGAAAATTTTCATCGACATTCTTTTTATTATTGTATGAGCTCATTATTACTCATACTTCTCCCTTTGCAAGTCTAACATATCATTTCCTCATGTCAAGCCTTGAAAATCAGAGAAAAGTTCCTAAAAATCTCCTAAACTTTGGTGTCGCACTTTCTCTCTATCTTGCCTGCGGTCCCGCACCTAATGTTCAGCTCTCTTGCGTACCTGAATGCACTTTATCTGTGTTAAAGGTGTGGACCCCTATAAGATCAAAAAGGTGCAAGTAAATTATAAAAAGCTCAATAAAAGTAAATTCTAGAAGCCTCTAGAAGGAATCTTGCGGTGGCAGAACCACTCTTATGAGGTGCATGTATCCCTTACCTTATGGAGCTAACCCCTTGATGTGAGGAGCTTATCCCTTTGAAGGAGGATTCTATCCCTTCATAGTTGGAACAGAAAACCTCCTCTATTCTACTATAAAAAGAGGCATTGGGTAGCCTCAAAAGGGAGTTGAAGCTTTAGAATATTTGAAGTTAAGTGCTGTTGAGATTTAGACTCAGTTAATTAAGACTTTTGTGAGGAGAGATTACATACCTCTATTCTTCTTGATTGAGGAGTGCAGAGCTTATCAAAGTAAAGGTGATTCCTGCTTCGGACCCCGGAAAGTCCTGTTCAACATCAAGGCTCAGGTTGTAAGGATTTTATTCTTTTGAAATTAATACAAATATACTCATTTTTCTCAATAAGCTTTCAATCAATGGTTTATTTCATAGATTCCTTGATCACTATGATAAGCATGGTTTATGATGATTTCTATACAGGTGCTATGTAATATTTTGCTTGTTTGTGACTGCAGGTTTACAAGGAAAACTCCTTCAAGTGCGCGAGGGACAACAACGACTTCAAACAAGCACTGGACAAACAGTAAGTCCTTAACACCTCTATAGAGCTTTTCATAGATCACATATGCTTAGAGAAAGATTAGTCTATTTGGCTGTTTGTTGCTAGATAATTTTAGTACTAGGGAGATCGGTCTTGTCTGCAAGACGGATTAATCCTCCAACAAATTGGCGACTTCGTTGGGGAAGAACTTGTTGTTTTTGGTTCTCTTTTATTTTGATTTGAGGAAACGTTTTTCCTAGTTTTTGATTGATAGACATCTGCCTGGGTAGCTTAGGTTTTCTCTGTTTTTGAAAATTTTGAGATCTTTTATGTTTTTCTCTAATTTTTCCTGGGACCGCACTTTGCCTTCTTTTCACAGTGCGGGCAGTTTCGCATATTTGCTTTAGTAAACAGTGCGGTACTGCACCTGTTACTTCTGCAAGCCTGCAGACCCTGTTAAAATTTTGAAAAACCTTTGGATTTCGTCCTTTAGTTTATCTTTATTTTGATTTAGAGTTTTTGGTTTCTGCCTAGATTGATGATTGTTTCTGCCAAAAACTTTCTGTGAATGAATCTTAGCAGTATGGTGTTTTGATGATTTTCTAGAAGTTTTGCGTATTGGATTGTTTTTCGCTTGGTATTTGTAGCGATTCGAAGCATTTACTGTTGGAAGTACCTAGGATTACATTGGTCTTTTGTCCTTGCTGAATCTGGCCCGAGTGTGAAGTCATCCTTTATTAAGAAATA
Organism: Pinus albicaulis; assembly: GCA_034641835.2. Taxonomy (NCBI): domain Eukaryota; kingdom Viridiplantae; phylum Streptophyta; class Pinopsida; order Pinales; family Pinaceae; genus Pinus; species Pinus albicaulis. The sequence continues at coordinate 993,294,896 of CM076570.1, read as the reverse complement.
GAGTTACTTGTTTCTTTGCAAATCTTTGACAAGAAACTTTGTTATTGGTTTTTGAATTTCATTTTTTATAAAAACATAATTGAGTGTTTTTTATCTGTTTGTTATTCTGAACGAATAGATCCTTATTTTGCTGAATAACTAAGTAAAACATTCTTCAAAAAAACATTTCTTAAAGCTTTTATTCGATTAGATTATTTAAATTTGTAGATCTCAGAATTAGTTTGATAGTTTTGAGTATTTTTTATAAAATTTTGTAGATCTCTTTTGAAGGAAACTTGTTTTGTAGCTTCAAGTTTTTGAAAGTGAAAGGATTTTTCTTATGAGCTTTGATAGTTTGTTTCATTTGGAGTTATTGCTGAAAAGACAAAAATATTTTCTTTCAATTTCTCTTAATGTTTAAAGAAGGAATTGTTCATTAAAAGAATTGCATTCTCCAACTTTTCCTTAATTAGAATTTCATTGAAAGGAAACGATCTGATTATCATTTTTAGGTGCATTTTTAGTGTTTTTTGGAAGTCGAGTCTTCACACCATCAGAGTTTCATTTCCGCACCCATTGAATTAAGAAACAACTCTTAAAAGTAACGCTTAATTAAAATTCATCTAGCAATCTTTTTATTTTCTAGGGCTCTTATCACCAACATAGCTTAGGCTAGTATCTTGGAGTAGGGAGTAATTAACTCTCCAAGGTAGTAAAACCAAACAAGTAGACAAATCTTGCGGTAGGAGATAAATCCAATTGTAATTTGTATAATCTGGGAAGCTTCTCTTAAAGAATTCAATCACGAGATCATATCCGAGCCTTTGAGACAATCAATTTTGTTTCATTGGGGAAGATAGAAGATTTTGCGCGTATTACAAATGGTAAACCTCGGATTAACCATTGTCGAGGAGCCTGGGGTCACTTGTCGGTAAACCTCGGATTAACCATGTCGAGGAACCTTCAAGGGGATTGAGCTTTGTTACTCTGCCCTTGCACGTGGGATCGGATCGTAGACTGTTCCCCCAGTTATATTTGTTACTGTTGGTAACCTTAATGTCTGAAACTTAACATTATTTCCTAAGGTGACAGTGAAGGAAAGATCTCACTGTACCTGGAGCAGACGTCGACTAGACTCACTTGGAATCTCTGGGGGGTTCTCTTCAAACGAGATGGTTTGTGAGGAAACTTGTGCCAGTCTGTTTCATTAAGCAGGTTGTCGGGGTAACTGTTCCAACCGCCCTTTCTGTATTAAATTTCTACTAAGTTGGATTTCATCACCAACTAGTGTTTTTAGTATGGGAAGTTACTGTTTGTGTGTGGTTTGAACTCCTAGATTTTTAAGCGTGTGATTCAGCTGTTTGTTTTTTAGAGGCCTTAGGTGTTTTCATTGAAATTTTCTTTGTTTGCGTGTGATTAGTTAAATATTTAATCGTGGCGGAATTTCCAAGACAATCCTGGAGACTACAAAGGAAACCCCCTGAATATACACCAAGTCAGCTTGAAGGGCTTCGTGCTCTGGTATCGTCTAGTAGCGGTAGGATTAAATCAACAGAAGTTGGAACTTCATCCATAGTGGTTCATCCTGATTATCAAACACCCATAACAAAACACATTCAAGAGCCGATTTCAGTTTCTGAAGTTACTGGTAGTATTTCTCCTACTAGTGAACTGGCTGACGAACCTGAAATCTCTGAACCTGAAACTGAACCTTCTGTTTTGGAAACATCTTTAGGATTTATTTCACCAACTTCTAGCGATCTTGGTTCACCTAGGGTAAGAAATATTGTCACTGACGATCTTCCATCTAGACTAATTTCTATTGAAGAACTTACTAATCGAGACGAAGACTCATATCTTCCCAATTCCCCTCAATCGTTAAATCTTAGGGAGCGTGAATCAATTTTCTACATCCCTATTCGAACTACTGCTTGGTATTTATCCTTAACGAATTTTTTAGAGAATCTGGGTCTTGCTTTTTCTCCACCTCGAGTTCCATTTCATCCAACACCTAGAGGTTATTATCCATTTTCCATTATGGAAGGAGATTCATCCATGTTTTCCCAGACACCGGAAGCATTTTTACATGGTGGTCCTTCAGTTCCTTCAGGATATCAGGCTCTGTCTGGTACTTTCTCGGGGGCAGCTCCTCAACCAATTGAAAGTGTGTTATCATATAGTTTAAGTGGAATTAAAACTGAAACGTTGAACGCAGAGAAATTTTTTATGATGTCTGGTAATATTCCAAATCCGCAACCTCAGGCAGTCAGGTACTACCTGGAGGGAAATCTCAGGGAAATCAGTTACAGCTTGGGGGGCAACCTTAAGGTAGTCAGTTATCGCCTGGGGGACAACCTTTAGGAAGTCAGTTACCACCTGGGCTCAACCTCAAGGTAGATTTTTCCTAGGACAAACTGTGGAATCATATTATTTTTGGGGACAACCCCAAGGACAGTACATACCTCAAGGATATCAACCTTCAGGACAGTACACACCCCAGGGTCAACCCCAAGCTCAATATGCTCCTCAAGGTCCTTATCAACCCCAGCTTCAGTACGCGCCTCAGGGTTATCAACCTCAAGGTCAGTACCCAATTCAAGGTTACCAACAGCCATTTGGTCAGTCATCTATTCAAGGAGCCGGAAATTTACCACTCACTTATCAACCCTACGTTCAACCAGGTTATGGTCCTTACGTTCAGCCTTCTGCGGGGCAATAGCCCGGAATGAATATGGTGTGGGATCCGTCCCAATATCAATAGCCTATGCACTTAATGTGTACTACTTTTCAACTCAACATCGTTCTTTGGTTTCGGTCCAACTCAAAGAACTGTCCCACCTCTACTATTCAAACTCCTACACCCAGTTCGTTCAAACTCCTACGCTACTCTCTCGACACCTCTCAACCTAATTTATCCAATGAATGGGATCCATGAGGAATCACTTTCTATATCCAATTCAAATGCACAACGATATTTCCGGATATTGTTCATACTGATGAGCAGATTCGTGAACTTTTGTCTGTTGATGATTTACCATGGGAAGATCTGCATCACCGATCTTCATTTTTACCTAAACCAGATCATTTTGAAGATGATTTTGCTTCCATTTTTACTGCTGAATATTTCAAAGAAACCCAGAATCCATTGCAAAATCCTGATTCTGAGTTAAATTTGGAAAATATTTCTCGAACGGTTCCAATTGACATTTCGGTAAAACTAGGAATAATTGAAAACATTCATATAGGTGCTTGCTGTACTGAAGATGAAATTAAAGCTTATAAAGCCCTATTTCAAGAATTTTGTGATCTGTTTGCCTGGTCTAATGAAGAAATTCCAGGAATTGATCCATCAATCGTCATACATGAAATCAAGACTTACCCGGATGCCAAACCTGTTTGTCAGCGTTTACGTCAAATACATCCTAGAAAAGCTGCTGCTATCAAAGCGTAAGTTGAAAAATTACTTCATGCAGGTTTTATTTATCCAATTCCCTTAACGGATTGGGTATCAAATATTGTTCCTGTGACTAAAAAACAAGGAACGATACGAGTATGTATCGATTATAGGGATATTAATCGAGCTTGTCCCAAAGACAATTATCCAACTCCCTATATCGATCAGATAATCGATGATTGTGCCGGTAGTGAAAGGTTTTCCTTTATGGATGGCTTTTCTGGGTATAATCAAATAAACATACTCCCTGCTGATCAGCCAAAAACAACTTTTATTTGTCCATGGGGGACATTTTCTTATCGCAAACTACCCTTTGGTTTGAAGAACGCTGGAGTGACTTTTCAAAGGGCAATGTCTTACGCGTTTCATGACATTAAGCACATTGTGCAGCCGTATCTCGATGATTTACCTGCTCATTCATCACACAGGGCCGACCATCTCACACACTTACGAGCTATCTTTATGAGGTGTCGGCATTATAAAATTAGGCTGAATCCACATAAATGTGTTTTTTGTGTAGAATCAGGTCGTTTACTGGGATTTGTTGTTTCGAAATCAGGCATTCGCGTCGATCCATCGAAGGTCGAAGCTATTGTTAAATTACCTCCTCCTTCGACTTTACGCCAACTCCAAAGTTTGCAGGGGAAAGCAAACTTTTTACGTCGGTTCATTCCTAACTATGTCGAGCTTACAAAGGGTTTTACCCGGTTGCTGAAACAGAACATTCCATTCTTTTGGGACGAGATCGCTGATCGATCTTTCGATGCACTTAAACACGCGTTGACCCATGCACCGTTATTGCATCCTCCCAACTACAACCAGGATTACATTTTGTACCTCGCTGCTTCTCATTCCACCATTGGGATGGTGTTAGTTCAGGAAGATGAACCTCACACTGAACATGTGATTTACTATCTTAGTCGGAATCTGCATCCGACCGAGATCAAATATACACATGTGGAGAAATTGGCATTGGCAGCTGTCCAAGCTGTCCAGAGATTTAGGCACTACATCTTGTTACGTAAAACCACGGTAATTTCTAATTACAACCCTATGATGTATATCTTGACCAAAAAATTGCTGGGGGGAAAGTATTCCAAATGGATAGTCATCCTGTAGGAATTTGACTTGGAGTTTGAGAAATCCAAGGCAAAGAAATCTTTGGTATTTGCGGAACTGATGTGTGATTTTCCCTCTACTGATACTGAAACTATGGCAGAAGAGTCCATTGCAGACAAATCTCTAGTTCTTATCAGTACTTTAGATCCATGGTATGGAGATATTATTGTTTATCTCCAAACCCAATCTTTTCGGCCTGAAATCTCACAATCTCAGCGACGGAAAATACGCTTCCAATCCCAACAATATAGTATTATTGGTGAAACACTCTATCGTCGTGGAGCGGATTCTGTTTTCAGATGCTGTCTTGTTCATGAAGAAGTTGAAAAGGTGTTAAATGATTTCCATTCTGGAGCATGTGGCGGTCATATGTCTGGGTATGCCACAGCCCAAAGGATATTGCGCGCTGGTTATTTCTGGCCATCATTATTCAAAGATTGTATTTATGCAGTCCAGAAATGCCACAATTGTCAACTTTTTGATCGTAAGATGCGCACGCCACCTGCTCCTCTTCATCCCATAATTGTTGTTGGTCCTTTCGCGAAATGGGGTATCGATTTTATTACATGTAACCCTCACTCAGCCGGGGGGCATGCATATATTATCTTAGCAGTAGATTATTTTACTAAGTGGGCCGAGGCGATGCCTACATTTTCGGCTGACGGCAAGACTGCTGCAACTTTCATATTTAATCACATAATTGCTAGGTTCGGTGTTCCTCAAGCCATTATTACAGATCATGGAAGTCATTTTCGCAATGTCATGATGACTGAACTGACAGATCAACTTGGCCTGCGTCACGATAGTTCCACTCCATATTATCCACAAGCCAATGGTCTGGTTGAAGCCATAAATAAAGTTTTAGTCACCATGATTAGACGAATTATTGGTATTCACAAAACGAATTGGCATTCCATGTTATTTTCAACACTTTGGGCATATCGAACCTCAGTAAAAACATCAACTGGTTTCACTCCCTTTCAACTCGTTTACGGTTTGGAAGCTATGTTATCGATTGAATGAAAAATTCTGTCACTAAAATTGGCTGTAGAATTACTCCCAGCTACGTATGAGGAGGAGAAACGTTTCCTGTACTTAGCTCAGCTGGATGAGAATCGACGAAATGTCGTAATAGCAAACGAGGCTCATGTTAAACGAATAAAAGCTCAGTATGATAGAAGTGTTACCCCTCGAAATTTTTCAGAAGGAGACCTAGTCTTAGTTTATGATCAAGCCAACGATAAGCTAGGAGCTGGGAAATTCGTGCCCATGTGGCATGGCCCTTTCATTGTCAAGCGAAAGCTAGCTAAAGGGGCCTATGAGCTGATAGATTTTGACGGTGTCCCTTTAGATAAACCTAGAAATGGACTTTATCTGAAGCGATACTATGCTTAACTTGGTATGGAGATTTTTTGTTAGATTAGATTTCTTTACTGCTGGTGTGTTTTAGATTAGAAAAGCGTGCTTAGTTTAGAAGTGTGTTTTTATCACTATTCCTGCTTATCTGAGTTTTACTCTTGATATTGCAGATGTCGACGTCTCTTCAAACCTACATTGGTTTTGCTGATGGTGCTTGTCGTAGTACAAGGAACATTTCTTCCACAGCTTGGGTTATCTATTCACCCTCTGACGAGTTAGTATCCATGCATGGGGTAAGCCTTGGTCAAACAACGAATAACATTGCCGAGTATAGTGCAGTGATTGAGTTATTATCCGAATCCATATCATTTGGAATTCGGAGTTTGATTGTTAGGTTGGATTCTGAACTTGTTGTATTACAATTAAACCGAGTTTATGCCATTAGAAATCCAGTGTTACTATGGTTATTTTTAAGAGTTCGTCTCTTGGAACGTGAATTCGATTACATTGAATATCAACATATTCCAAGACATTTAAATACGTTAGCAGACGCAGTTGATTCTAGTATGATAAATCGACATTTGCAATGATCAAAGCAGTAAAACAAAAAACATCCATAACACGTATATAGATAGCCGGTAAATAGTGATATATCATAGTATAGAATGTTTTCAGAAAATATACATCTTCTTCGATCATAGGTTGGAAACACCTTATGATCGGAAAAATGATAAACACAAAAAGTCAAAAATATGAGTCTACAACACGATCATCCCATCACTGATGGTGATCACGATAAGAAACCATTGCCCGAGCCACCCTACACAGGAACCTCCTAAAAGGTCCTGGAACACCAATCACGTATCTCTGCAATCTGAGTGGGATCTCATCTATGTCCGTCTCTAGAATATCTAGAGTCAGATGCTTTAGATGATGCTCTGAATCAGACAAAATTTCCACTGATTGGCCTACTGGGGCTGGTGCGACTGCAACTAGTTGTCTTCTGTCATAAGGCTAGAGATGGGCTGGTCGCCGTGGACCCACATCTGCATTCATAAAAACTTTTTGGTTATTAATTGAAAAGATGATCAAAAATAAAAATTAGAATTTAGAATTCGTTGAAAATGTTTTTACCTGATTCATCCCACTGTTCCCCTGCTGGGAGAGTCATCTCCCGGTCGTCACGGAAGTCTATCCCGGCATATGGAAAGTCCTCGATGACAAAAAGTTGGCAGTCGAGCCAACGAAAATATGAAGGAGGAAATCGAACAATCTCAGCGCCCTCAATACCGTGACGGGCCATCAATGCAACCCAACGAACCATCCTAGGTTCTCGGGGTCGACCAGCATCAACAGGAATACTTTGCGGAGCTAGCATGGGTACCCTCTCTAGAGAAAAAGTGACCACGATGGATCCATATCCAAAGTTATTTAGTTTGCCATTTTTTTCTCTAGTCAGTTGGCCTTTTACATTGGCCAACACAGCTTCGCACCAGTTGAAAATGGTGCCTCGGAGACAGTCTACAGCAATACGCATCTGGGAACCGGTAGCCACATGCAGTGCGGAACTCCCACACAGTCTAGTAACAGTAAATGCAATCACTTTCAGGTCGGGACGAATGATAGTTTTTATATCAATCCGTTTGTCCCTGGGGTCGGCTTCATCATTACAGAACTCTTGTCAAAGACTAGCGACAGTTTGGCCACCTGGCCTAGTTCCAAACAAGGAAATTTGTTCGCCCCTCTTGGACAAACCAGTTAGAAAATAAATATCCTCCAGCTCAATTTCAAGCCAGTGGCCGCCAATAATGAAACACTGGTCCTGCACATTCCACCTGTTTACTAGCCATGTCAGGAGGTCTACCTGTGCCCTCATGCCCTGAATGGCCCAAAATTTATACAAACTGCATGCTCTTAAAGCCTGCATTGTGGGAAAATGGAGCATCGCAACGTCATCCACATCCTCATGCTCACGTTCTCCCCAAATCAACATCTTGCTAATCCTACAATGCATAAAAAGATAAGTTAGAACAATCTAATTTGAAAATTTTTGGGCGGCAAATGAAAATTTTGATTTTGAAATTCAATTGCGCGGGGACCGCACTTTTTCTTCGTACACAGTGCGTAGGAACTCACGCGTTCCATAAGTAAAGGGCGGACTTGCGACCTTTTTTCTATATAGAAAAAGGTTGAGGTCCGCAGGTCCTATGTGTTATGCCTGCGGACCCCCGCGGGCGGTTTCTTAAACATATTTTTCCCTTAAAAAATGAAAACTAAAGCCTAGAAAGAATTGTCAATGGATGAAAAGCAAGATTAAGAGGTTTTGGATTACCTGGGATTAACGGTTCTTGATTTCTTTGGACGGATCTTCCGGAATCTTCACTGGAACTTTTTACCGAAAATCTTCTACTTTTCACTCTAAACTTGAACAGTAAAAATGAAGTTGAAAAAGTCCTTTTTATAAGTTTTTTCAAATAGATGAATTTTTAATTTATTTATTTTTCACTTTAAAAAGGGGTATTTTGAAAGCATTTTTACTTATTTCAAACAGGTATGTGTAATGTTTCAAGTTTTTGTGCAGAAATTGGATTTATCAGCAGAATTGATCATTTGTCAACAAAGAGCATACTTTTATCACTTTTTCGGACTCTTTCAAAATTTTACGAAAAATTGAAACATTGGAGTTCTCTTTTTAAGCCCTTTTCAGACTCTCTAAATATGAAAATATTTCTGAGTACTTGATTGTTCAAACTCATTAAAGTAAATGAATGATCATCCCTTTAGTATAAGTTTACCCCTTTTACGGACTGAAATGGACTATTTATGAAAAAGGTATACGTTGACTAATTACGGTCAATAGAGTTCTCTCCCGCATTATTTTATCCTTTTTCGGACTCGAGAGACTAAATTTACGAAAACGTACACCCATGGAGTTTTCTTAAGATTTTTCTTTTGACTCCCTAAAATTGAAAAACACCGAGTTTCTCCTATACTGGACTCGTTAAAATTTAACTGTAAAGGACCTGTTTAATTTCAACAGGAATGAACCACTCCTTCTTAGGGTTCGAATCTTAAACTAAGTTGGACTCATCCGAAGGATGAGCTTATAAACAAGCAAATGTTATCCTCCTCAATCTTGTCAAAAATAAAGAGGTACTTGCAAGAAATGGTGGGGGAAAAGAGAGAAAAATGACTTGTTTGTGGTATTTTGATTTTTTCGAAAATCTAGTTAACCACTCTTGAACATGACACTTTCAATCACCTGGGTTGGGAAATCCTTTGCCTAACAGTTAATCGAACCTCATTTGAAAGTCTTCATCCGGTTTCTAGGTATTAGCTTTGGGTCAACTGCTACCAAGCCATCTGCAGTGTTGTTATGTGTTCAAGAGGACAGTTCAGATAAACCATTCATCTGAAAAATATCTGTCATCCATTTTTGACCATCCCTGAGTCAGTCCTTGCTGATATATTTTCAAAACTTGATCTATGATTTCGTGTTGTCCGCTTGCCTATGACAGATCACTTTCTATCAACGACAGCTCATTATCTAGGAAGTTGATCCAGAAATCGTCAGTACCTTGAAATTTGCATGCCTCAATGGCAGGTTTCTCGCCTTCGACAACAGGTTGCATCATTGACCTTCGATCGAATGATTCCGTGACATGTTCGACTTCAGCGCATTCATTCACATTTCATGGATTGTACTGAGTACTTTGAGAGCCATTGACATTACTGGTGGTTACTCTCATAGTTGTTAACAGTTTACATCATTGACTGGTAATCAAGTGGTTTCTACCAAGTTCGACTTCAACACATTCATTCACATGGATATAATCGTACTAGTTCGAGATGCGGAAATCAAGACCCTGGATCTAGTTTCTACCATCCAGGCTGCGAGGAATTTTGTTATCATTTATACAGTAAACTATTTACAAACAGATGGCTGCGTCCATACTGTGTCTACACATGTCTATACTGTGATGTACTCAAAATCATTCTTGTATCAGAACAGTTTGAATTAGTCTCTAGTTAGTTTTGATCTGAGTATGGGAATGCCTACCTCAGTGATGATATATATATAATTTTGCATTGAATGTTTTTACAGGTTCTGACTGGGGTGACCACAGGATGATCCTTGAAATGATAAAGTATTACAGTCTTCATATATGACAGACTTCAGCATCATCTATTCCAAACTTTGCACTTTAGGCGACAATCTGTTACACTGAAAATTTTCATCTTGACATTCTGCTATGTGTATGAGTTCATTATTACTCATACTTCTCCCTTTGCAAGTCTAACATATCATTTCCTCATGTCAAGCCCTGAAAATCAGAGAAAGGTTCCTAAAAATCTCCTAAACTTTGGTGTCGCACTTTCTCTCTATCTTGCCTGCGGTCCCACACCTAATGTTCATCCCTCTTGCGTACCTGAACGCATTTTATCTGTGTTAAAAGTGCGGACCCCTGTAAGATCAAAAAGGCGCAAGTAATTTCCAACAAGCTCAATAAAAGTGAATTCTAGAAGCTTCCAGAAAATATCTTGCGGTGATATAATCGCTCTTATGAGGTGCATGTATCCCTTACCTTATGGAGCTAACCCCTTTATGTGAGGAGCTTATCCCTTTGAAGGAGGATTCTATCCCTTCATAGTTGGAACAGAAAACCTCCACTATTTTACTATAAAAAGAGGCATTGGGTAGCCTCAAAGGGAGTTGAAGCTTTAGAATATTTGAAGTTAAGTGTTGTTGAGATTCAGACTTAGTTAATTAAGACTTTTGTGAGGAAAGATTACATACCTCTATTCATCTTGATTGAGGAGTGTAGAGCTTATCAAAGTAAAGGAGATTCCTGCTTCGGACCCCAGAAAGTTTTGTGCAACATCAAGGCTCAGGTTGTAAGGATTTTCTTCTTTTGAAATTAGTACAAATATACTCATTTTTCTCAATAAGCTTTCAATCAATGGTTTATTTCATAGATTCCTTGATCACTATGATAAGCATGGTTTATGATTATTTCTATACAGGTTCTATGTAATAATTTGCTTGTTTGTGACTGCAGGTTTATAAGGAAAACTCCTTCAAGCGTGCGAGGGACAACAACGACTTCAAACAAGCACTGGAAAAACGGTAAGTCCTTAACACTTCAATAGAGTTTTTCATGGATCATATATGCTTAGAGAAATATTATTTTATTTGGCTATTTGTTTCTAGATACTTTTAGTACTAGGGAGATCGATCTAGTCCGCAAGACAGATTAATCCTCCAACGTTAATGAGGTGAAAGGCCATACGGTTAGTCACAAATAAGCA
>CM076570.1:993146495-993283575 GCA_034641835.2 Pinus albicaulis | reverse complement strand
GCCACACATCTACAATGTTTCCTGCAGTCTTACATGCCCCCAGCAAAGACTCTAAAACCAGTGTTGTAGTCATCACTGATGCTAAAAATCAGAAAGTTGAGCATCAGGCAATAAAATGGGAAGATCTGCAATTTCCCAGACACTGGACAATCCCAAATCCTAAGCCTTTGCAAGTCCAGAAAATCACCTCTGCAAACATAGTCGAAAATCAGTCCTCTGCGGTTTTGTCTTTCCCTAGAAGATCAACTATAGATCGCAGAAGAATTGAGTCTGAATGTAAAAAGTCTCCTCGGTACATAATACCCGAATGTACAGATACGGGTTGTAGTTCTCTTGTTACAAATTGTAGTCATGTTTCTCTTTTTTGAGTTTGCCCAAATTGTAAATTTTGAGCCGCTTAAAGTTGAGGTCCTCACGTGCTAGTCTCCGCACCGCAAAGTCTTGCATATGTTGTTCTACATAGTAACCATAATCCTCGGACAGGACAAGCTCCTCCAAGTACCTCTGTCAGTCCTTGTCCCAATCCTAAATGTTCAGATATACCTTTTCCCCATGAGGATGATCAACCTCATGTCATGATGATGCATTTAGTTCCTTCTATGGAAGAAGAAGATCCAAGAATTGTTGACCTCTTGTTGAGTCAAAGACCACCAGGTACTCCAAAGTATGGGTTGGGTTATGAAGAAAGAGCCAATAGACTAATCCCAGCCTGCAGATTCAAAGACCTGCCTCCTGATGTAAAGAAACCCTCTGTTCCTGAAATCCATAAGTTTATCACTCTCATGGATGGTTGTTCCAGAACTTTAATCCCTTACAATTGGATGAAGAGAATGATAAATTGGGATTTGTTCACACATCCGGATGCAGAGAAGTTTGCTGAAACTTTTCCAAAAGAAGAAAAGATGAAGATGTCAGCTGAATGGAAGGAGTATATGGAAGAGAATGGAGTATGGATCTCTTTCTATTCATGGAAAAAGCAAATGGAGAATGATGTAGTCCTGATGGCCGATACTACATCCTCATCATCTCATTCTTGGACTGCATTAGATGGCAGTAAGATAGAGACCTCTACAACTTACCCTCCTTTTCGAAGTATTGTCATAGGAGAAGGGTCGAACTCTGCACATGCTATCCCCTTAGTTCAGCATGATGATTCTTTAACAGATCATGATAGAAGAGTTCAAAAGGTGAGTGAGCAGTTGAACTGGACAAATACTGCACTCACAGGTCTTGAGAAAAACGTTGCCAAAACTGCCCTGGTCAAAGATCAAATGGATTATGTCCAAGTCTCTGTAAATGATGTCCATAGAGTTTTAAACTCTGTACAGTGTGATTTGCAAGTAGTTAGAGGTATCACAGAACATTCTTCTATTAGATTTCAAGAACTTGAAGAGTGTATTATAGACCAGTCTATGTCCACACGACAATCTGTATATAAGTTGTCTGAAAAGTTTGAAAATTTGTCTGTCAAGAAGACCAGCAAACCTATTCCTATGTCTTTTATTGCTGGTAAAGCTAAAAGTGTTGTGCCTCATGAGATTCCCAAACTAGAGTCAATTCCTCCTGCCTCTAGATTCCCTCATCTCATGCCAAGGGAAGTTCCTCATTTACCTGTGTCAGAGTCTAAGCCAGAATCGGCCAAAGAAAAATCTGAAAAGGTTACAATTACTGAAGTCTTAGAAGATTCTGAGCAGAAGGATCATGTCTTTCCAATCTATGAACCTCTAGAACCTCAGTTTACCCGTCATGCAGCCCCTGACCTATATGGTGCAGGAAAGATTCCCCCTCGGGAAACTTTTCATGAAGGGAGTCATAAGGAATGGAACATAGATAATATGTCTGCACATCAGATCCGACAGATTTTGGATCAGATGATTATTGAGTATAAATTGATGTGTGCAGATGGAAAGTCAGAGATTGAAGCTTGTAAGACTATCATGCAGTGTTTCACTGGCACACTTGCTAGGTGGTGGGAACTTGAATCCTCTCCAGCGTTGATTGAAAGAATGGAGCAAGAAGTTGTTAAAGATGAGCAGGGTGATATCATGTTCAACCCTGATGGCACTTCACAGAATAATATGATTGGTGCTCTTACAGCACTCATTTATGAACATTTTTGTGGCTTGCAGTATGTTGCAAAGAAATATAAACATGAAATGATTTTCATGAATCTCAAGTGTAACAATATAAATAAATATGAAGACTTCCAATAGGATCGGATGCAAAGAATATTTTGGGTTAAAGATCCCAAGAATATTTTGTGGAAGCAAGTCTATCTAGCTGCTCTGCCTTCCAAACTTGTAGATATTTTGAGAATGGAAGATGCTTTTCCTTTGCCATTAGAGACCTATGTTTGGGGAGATCTCTATGGTATTATCACAAATTTTTTAATTTCACTTTGTACCAGGTCTAAGATGCAGAAGTCTATAGACAAATTAAACAGACTTCCTGGTACTAAGTCATTCTGCAGCAAATATGGCATTACAGTGGATGATCCTCTTGTACATCACCGAAAACATAAGAGGCAAGTCAAGAAGGCTCATAAAAGAAGTAAAGCTACTTACAGACTAAGTTCTACAAAGCGAAGAGAATTTCGCAGACCTAAAGTTCAACACAGGTCTAAAGCACCAAAGCGGCAATCCCGATGGAAGCCAAACACCCACTATTACCAAGCTCAAGACATCCGGCCCAAAGATGTCAAGTTGAACAGAATGAAAGAAGTTGAGTGTTGGCTGTGTGGTGCCAAAGGACATACCTCTAATATGTGTCCTACTGCTTTAGAATCTAAGAGAGGTCTGGGTAAAAAGTCTAGTAAGTATGCTAAAGATAAACAAGCCTCTTCTTCTCATACCACTGTCAAACGTGACCCTGATGCCTGTGCTTATTGCCATTCTACATCTCATAAGATTTCAGAATGTCCTTCATACCCAGGTCAACATCGTGCTATTATGCAACATGCCATCCCTTCGTCTGCTGATGAGTCCTCTTCTGATGACTATTCATCATCCTTTTCTGGTGAACAAGTCAATATGCATTGTAATTGTTCAGATCCTGATGCTTGCAAATGTTCCTCTTCTTCAGAATCTGATTCTGATTCCTATTCTTCAGCTGTGGAAGATTCTCCTCATGTGCTCATGGCCTCGACAGATGATGATCTTAAAGTTTTTGCCCAAATCCGTGCCATGGATGACAGTGACCTCAAGACTGCCCTTCTTGATACTTATCTGAAGAATCTTCCTGGGTCAACTAGTTCTTCTTCATCCTCTCGATCCAAGAAGCCTACTTTTGTTGATGCTTCTTATGATCGCAATACTAAACCGTATCTCCAGCAGAATAACAAAGCTCGTGGCCTCACTTTGGGGGAGGTGAATAAGGAGATACAAGACTTAAAAAATGAGGTGCGCAGTATCAAAAATGAGCTTAATGTTTTAAAAGCACAAAACAATCAGTCTGCTTCTCCTGTCTCCACACAGCAGACTAATTATACACTGCACACTCAGCCCAGAACTGAAACACAAACTAAATTTGTGTCTTCAGGTTACAGAGAAATTGGGGACATGCAGGTCCTCACAGTTCAGTATCAGCAACATCACATCCTAGTCAATCTTTCTGTTGCTGGTAATACTTATCAGGTTATTGCATTAATAGATTATGGTTCAGATCTTAACCTGATTTCCAAGCATATCATCCCTTCAAGATATTGGACTACTGCAGAGAGAGAAGTCCAGGGATTAGGGGTGAAACAACTAAAGTTTGAAGTTTCTAAAGCTACTGTTTGCTTTGATTCAAGTTGTGTGAAATTATCCTGAAGGGGGCCGTATATTCCGTTGACCGTATTTTTGCAATATTCCTAGCAGAGAGCCTCATGGGTCAATAAGGTTTCCCCGATGGTCAGTTCGTGAACAAGCGGAGCATCGTTTCCGGTAGAAGAATTGAATTACCTTATGTTTCCGTAAATAAGATTTCACCCATGGTGCGTATACGCAGAAAAAGCAAAGAAACTTCAAGGTGGAGAAAAGTCTCTTGAAAACTCAAAGTCACAAAGAAATCATCGAATTGAAGAATGTACCGAATTCCCGTAATATTCCGTTCAAATTGCCGTCTAAAAGAATGTTGGCATACATGTCAGCCGTAATAACCAAATGCCTTCTGGCACAGAAAGCAGTATAGCATACAATTGCCTTACAAGGAAGGATACACTGGCAGACCTTGTAAGTCTAGATCCATTTCCATGTCTGTTCAAGACAGACAACACTGCCAACAAGAGATTGAACAGCTTCTAAAAAAGAAGTTGATCAGAGAATCCAGTAGCCCATGGAACTGCTATGGATTCTATGTGAATAAAAGAAGTGAACAAGTCAGGGGAGTTCCAAGATTAGTGATAAATTACAAGCCCCTGAACAGAGTATTAGCAGATGATACTTATCCAATCCCCCACAAAGGAGATTTGATAAGGAGAATTTCTGGAGCCAAAGTGTTTTCAAAGTTTGATCTAAAGTCTGGTTTCTGGCAAGTTGCTATTGCAGAAAATGATAGATGGAAGACAGCATTCAGTGTTCCCCATGGACACTATGAATGGAATGTAATGCCTTTTGGTCTAAAGCATGCACCATCAAAGTTCCAAAAGGTAATGGATTCAATCTTCAAACCATATGCTGATTGGTTGCTTGCCTATATTGATGATCTGTTGATATTTTCCAAAAATTTGAGTGACCATTTCAAACATCTAAAATTTTTTTTGAAATTGGTCAAGCATAATGGACTTGTCCTAAGCAAGAAAAAAATGGAATTGTGTATGACAAAGATAAAATTCTTAGGACATGAAATTGAAAATGGCCAGATTGCTCTACAACGTCATGCACTAGAGTTTGGCTTCGATAACTTCGATGTCATCCTCGATAAAACTCGCCTGCAAAGGGTCTTAGGGTGCCTAAATTATGTGAGCAACTTCTATCCAAACTGCGCCATTGATAGATCTCTGTTGAATCAGAGACTTAGAAAAAACCCTAAACCCTGGACTGACAAGCACACCCAAGCAGTCAAAGAAATAAAGTCCAAGGTAAGATTTCTGCCTATTTTACATGTTGTTGATGATAATTTCTATAAGATTGTTGAGACAGATGCAAGCAACATAGGATGGGGAGGTGTGCTGAAACAGAAGCCAAAAGCAGAAGACCCAAAAGAAGATGAATGAGTTGTTCTTTTTGCCTCTGGAGTCTGGAGCAAAGCAGAGATGAATTATGCTCCCATCGAGAAAGAGGTAAAGGCAGCATGGTATTGTCTGAGAAATTTTTCTGTTCATTTGGCCAATAAATATTTTCTGCTCAGAACGGATGCTAAAGCCCTGGATGGAGTTTTATCTAAAGAGATAAAGAACCCTGAGGATGCAAAATTTTCAAGGTGGCAAGCCCTCTTTGCATATTTTAGTTTTGATGTTGAACATATTAAGGGTTCTGAAAATTGTATTCCAGATTTCTTAAGCAGAGAATATATCCAGCATCAAGAACAAGAAGATGACAATGTAGATCATGTACAATATCATTGTTTTGTCATCTTGACAGAATGGAATCAGGCCCAACAGAAGGAAGAGCTCAGGGTTATTGCAGATGATGAGGCCTGGCCTGTATATTTGGAAAAATGGAGGCCAACTTGGATCCTCCGCAATACACAAGTGTTGGATGGAAATTTGCAGAACCACTCAGATCTACAACACTTGGTTCCTGGCAGAAAGGTGTACCCAAAAGGAAATAGATGGATACATGAGAAAATGTATTCACACAGTATGACTGCCGCACAAGAAGCTGAGAGATCCCTCTCAGAAGACTTTTGGGATCTGTATGTCATTGGTACTGGTGGCAATGACAGATCCAGTTACAAGAATTATGTGATAAACCGTGTTAGAAAGATGGGTCCCTACACTTATGGTAAATTCACATCATGGCCACATGATGACCCTAAACTCATTTTTCCTGACAGAGTTTATGATTTTGCAGGTTATGAAAGATTGTGGTGGAATCTTCTTAACAGAGATGGTCCAGAACAAACCCACTACACAAAGATAAAGTTTGCACCTACTTGGATAAATGAAAGAGAGCCATCCATTCCTTGGCTGTCAAATTGGTGGTGGCACTATGGGGTCAGTCCCTACAGTATGGATCCTGATCAATTTCAGACTTATCACAGACATTTTTGTGATGAATGTATCTCAGGACCGGCCGGAGAATGTTTTCATTACCCATGTAAAACTGTTGGGGAAATGATCAGTATTGAACATACAATGTTAGACCATCCCATACTAAAAATGTACATGCAAATGCACTATCAATGGGCTGTAATGACAAAAATTAAGCATCAAATAGTTCTTAATAAACCCATGATAGTTAGACGAATTTATACAAAAGCTTGGGATGATGAATGGTACTGTGTAAGATATCCAGGTGTCAAAATTCTAGAAGAACCTGCAGAAGAGCCCAGTACTAGTGGTCCTCGGGAGCCCCACTCATGAAAGGCTTTCCCTGTGTACATATGATACCCAGTCACGGGTCTACGGTGACATAGCTTTTCTCTTGGACTTTTCCTATGACAGAAAAGTATCCAAAGTGTAAATATTTGCTAAATATTTGATTCCTCGTGGGCCTTTGTAAGGCATCCACTGTGTTTTCACATGTCTTTCACTTTTGTTTGTCGGCATGTTAGATCTCCGTGCGGATGTCACCTCATGGTGTTACCCGAAAACGATGATCTACTGCCAAGTGTCATTAATCGGACGAACCACAGTAATGCTTGTCCCCCTCTCATTCCTATAAATGAGGAGGTAAGGTTCATTTGTGATTCATTCGCATTTGGAGTGTTTGGAGTCTTGAGTCCGAGTAGTCTCTCCCTGCTCTGCGTCTGCGCCATCTTGGTGATCTGCTCGCATCACGGAGTCCATTACTCATAGTCTGAGTAGTTTCTTCTTGCTCTGCGTCTGCGCTATCACAGTGATCTGCTCGCAACACGAAGAACTTTGCTCACAGTCATTAGGTCGAAGTGAGAAGCCTGCGCGTCTGTTCTTGTGACAGGCGAGAACCTAAAGTGGCCACTTCTTTAGTGTGTCTGCATATATATATATTTGTGTCTATAAATCTCTGAGACAGAGTCTGTATATTGGCCAGGAAGCCTCTGGTATCGATCCTTCATTCGTGAAGATCGGTCCGCAAATGCTCGCCATACCATCTCTCGATGACGAGAATCCATTGTAATCAAGTTGTGAAGCATAACGATAAATGAAGAGAGAGAAGATCTTTGATGCATTATTACTTCCGTGTGTTTAAAATTGTTCCGTCAAAATACTTGCACTACTATGCGTTGCCCTCACCATAAGTTCACCGGGTTTGCGAAGGCTTCGATCGCTAAAGGCCGTTGAAGGCGTGGAAGCCGAGTGGTAGGCCGCTGAGAGCGTGAGGGCATAGTAGGTTCGCCTGGGTTCACAGTTGGGTTCATAACAAGTAGTGTTCAGAGACATTTGACAAGGCCAAGCCGGTTGGTTGACGACCGCAAGCAAGCTTTGAGAAGCCTCTGCTAGAGGTTGAGCCCCAAGCCCGTTGGGTCCTTCCCAACATTAAACCCTCTCAAGTGTATAATGACTTAGCTCTCTGGCATTTAAAAGCTGCCACTAGAATAACCATTAAAGAGTCAGTATCCAGTATTCAGGAGAATAGTGATCAAGCCCAGTTGATCCCTATATTGGATCCCAAAGAACTTCAAGCTGAAGCTAAAAGATTGGGAACCGAGTTTTTACATCTGGGATGTTTGCGAGTTGGTATTAATGCACTGGTTCATCCAGGAGTGGAAGCATACGTGTTAGCAACTGTCAGAGATCTAACACATAACAAATACACTGATTCGTTGATTGGAGGGATAGTTGCTCCACTATCCAATGGGCCAGTCTGGTTTGACTGTTACCCAAATTTCTCAGTGTCTGTTTTTGATGAAACATTGGCCGATATTCTTCAGTTGCAAATCCGGACCACTGGATTTGATATGAATAAGAAAAGAAGAAATATCGCAATACAATTCCGTGGCTGTTTTCGCCACACATCCACAATGTTTCCTGCAGTCTTACATGCCCCCAGCAAAGATTCAAAAACCAGTGTTGTAGTCATCACTGATGCCAAAAATTAGAAAGTTGAGCATCAGGCAATTAAATGGGAAGATCTACAATTTCCCAGACATTGGACAATTTCAAATCCTAAGCCTTTGCAAGTCCAAAAAATTACCTCTGCAAACATAGTTGAGAATCAATCCTCTGCAGTTCTGTCTTTCCCCAGAAAATCAACCATAGACCGTAGAAGAATTGAGTCTGAATGTAAAAAGTCCTCCCGGTACATAGAACCCGATTGTACAGATACGGGTTGTAGTTCACTTGTTTCAAATTGTAGTCATGTTTCTCTTTTTGAGTTTGCCCAAATTGTAAATTTTGAGCCAGTTAAAGTTGAGTGTCCTCAATGCAAGCAGTCTGTTAATCTGCAAAGTCTTGCATATGCTGTTTTGCATAAGAACCATAACTCCAGAACAGGACAAGCCCCTCCAAGCACATCTGTAAATCCTTGTCCAAATCCTAAATGCACAGATAGCATTCCTTTTCCTTCGAGGTGATGACAAACCACAAGTTTTGGTGATGCATTTAGTTCCTGCCCTGGGAAGAAGAAGATCCAAGAATTGTTGACCCTTTGTTGAGTCAAAGACCACCGGCACGAAAAGGGTTGGTTATGAAGAAAGAGCCAATAGGCTAATCCCAAACTGCAGATTCAAAGACCTGCTCTCCAACGTAAAAAGAAACCCTCCGTTCCCTAAATCATAAGTTTATCACTTTCGTGGATGGTTGTTCTAATCCAGCCCTTACAATTGCATTTAAAGAGAATGATAAATTGGATTTGTCCACACATCCTGATGCAGAGAAGTTTTCAGAGCAAACCTTTCCAAAAGAAGAAAAGATGAAGATGTCAATCGAATGGAAGGAGTATATGGAGGAGAATGGAGTTAAGGGATCTCTTCATTCATGGAAAAGGCAAATGGAGAAATGATGTGGTCCCGATGGCCGATACTACATCCTCATCATCTCATTCTTGGACTGCATTAGATGGTAGTAAGATAGAGACCTCTACAACTTACCCTCCTTTTCGAAGTATTGTCATAGGAGAAGGGTCGAACTCTGCACATGCTATCCCCTTGGTTCAGCATGATGATTCTTTATCAGATCGCGATAAAAGAGTTCAAAAAGTGAGTGAGCAGTTGAACTGGACGAATACTGCACTCACAGGTCTAGAGAAAAATGTTGCCAAAACTGCCTTGGTCAAAGATCAAATTGATTCTGTCCAAGTTTCTGTAAATGATGTCCATAGAGTCTTTAAACTCGTACAGCAGATTGCAAGTAGTTAGAGGTACCGCGTAACATTCTTCTATTAGATTTAAGAAGTTGAAGAATGTCATAGATCGGCCTATGTCCACGCGACAATCCGTATATAAGTTGTCCGAGGCCTAGGACTGGTTCATTAAGTTAGGCACCAAAGAACCTATTCCTAAGGCTCCTTTTATTGCTGGTAAAGCCAAAAGTGTTGTGCCGCATGAGATCCCCAGACTAGAGTCAATTCCTCCTATCTCTAGATTCCCTCATCTCATGCCCAGAGAAATTCCACAGTTACCTGTGTCAGAGTCTAAGCCTGAGTCAGTTGAAGAAAGATCTGAAAAGATCACTATAGATGAAGTGTTAAAAGACTCAGAGTCAAAAGATCATGTCTTTCCCATATACGAGCCCTTAGAGCCTCAGTTCACTCGGCATGCAGCTCCTGATCTTTATGGTGCAGGAAAGATTCCTCACAGGGAAACTTTTCATGAAGGGAGTCATAAGGAGTGGAACATAGACAACATGACTGCAGCACAGATCCGTCAAATTCTGGATCAAATGATTATTGAGTATAAATTGATGTGTGCAGATGGAAAGTCGTAGATTGGAAGTTTGTAAGACTATCAAGTGCAGCATTTCACCTAAACACGCCATAGTTGGTGGAACTTGAATCCTCTAGTCGGCCATTGACAAAGAATGGAGCTAGAAGTTGTTAAAGATGACAGCGTGATATCATGTTCAACCCCGATGGCACTTCACTGCACAATATGATTGGTGCTCTTACAACACTCATTTATGAACATTTTGTGGTTTAGAGAAGTGTTGGTAAAGAGAGCAAACATGAAATGATTTTGATGAATCTCAAGTGTAAATTAAATATAAATAAATATGAAGACTTCCACAGTGGATCGGATGCAAGAATATTTTGGGTTAAAGATCCCAAGAATATTTTGTGGAAGCAAGTCTATCTAGCTGCTCTGCCTTCCAAACTTGTAGATATTTTGAGAATGGAAGATGCTTTTCCTTTGCCATTAGAGACCTATGTTTGGGGAGATCTCTATGGTATTATCACAAAGCTTTTAATTTCACTTTGTACCAGGTCTAAGATGCAGAAGTCTATAGACAAATTAAACAGACTTCCTGGTACTAAGTCATTCTGCAGCAAATATGGCATTACAGTGGATGATCCTCTTGTACATCACCGAAAACATAAGAGGCAAGTCAAGAAGGCTCATAAAAGAAGTAAAGCTGCTTACAGACTAAGTTCTACAAAGCGAAGAGAATTTCGCAGACCTAAAGTTCAACACAGGTCTAAAGCACCAAAGCGGCAATCCCGATGGAAGCCAAACACCCACTATTACCAAGCTCAAGACATCCGGCCTATCCGGCCTAAAGATGTCAAGCTCGTAATGAAAGAAGGAGGTTAGCTTGCAGCCAAAGGACATACCTCTATTATGTGTCCTACTCAGAATCTAAGAGAGGTCTGGGTAAAAAGTCTAGTAAGTATGCTAAAGATAAACAAGCCTCTTCTTCTCATACCACTGTCAAACGTGACCCTGATGCCTGTGCTTATTGCCATTCTACATCTCATAAGATTTCAGAATGTCCTTCATACCCAGGTCAACGTCGTGCTATTATGCAACATGCCATCCCTTCGTCTGCTGATGAGTCCTCTTCTGATGACTATTCATCATCCTCTTCTGATGAACAAGTCAATATGCATTGTAATTGTTCCGATCCTGATGCTTGCAAATGTGCCTCTTCTTCAGAATATGATTCTGATTCCTATTCTTCAGCTGTGGAAGATTCTCCTCATGTGCTCATGGCCTCGACAGAGGATGATCTTAAAGTTTTTGCCCAAATCCGTGCCATGGATGAAAGTGACCTCAAGACTGCCCTTCTTGATACTTATCTGAAGAATCTTCCTGGGTCAACTAGTTCTTTTTCATCCTCTCGATCCAAGAAGCCTACTTTTGTTGATGCTTCTTATGATCGCAATACTAAACCGTATCTCCAGCAGAATAACAAAGCTCGTGGCCTCACTTTGGGGGAGGTGAATAAGGAGATACAAGACTTAAAAAATGAGGTGCGCAGTATAAAAAATGAGCTTAATGTTTTAAAAGCACAAAACAATCAGTCTGCTTCTCCTGTCTCCACACAGCAGACTAATTATACACTGCACACACAGCCCAGAACTGAAACACAAACTAAATTTGTGTCTTCAGGTTACAGAGAAATTGGGGACATGCAGGTCCTCACAGTTCAGTATCAGCAACATCACATCCTAGTCAATCTTTCTGTTGCTGGTAATACTTATCAGGTTATTGCATTAATAGATTCTGGTTCAGATCTTAACCTGATTTCCAAGCATATCATCCCTTCAAGATATTGGACTACTGCAGAGAGAGAAGTCCAGGGATTAGGGGTGAAACAACTAAAGTTTGAAGTTTCTAAAGCTACTGTTTGCTTTGATTCAAGTTGTGTGAAATTATCCTTAGCAGTTTCAGATATTCCTGTTGACTGTATTTTGGGTAATGTATTCCTAGCAGCAGTAGAGCCTCATGGGTCAATAAGGTTTCCTGATGGCTGTTCAGGAATGTTTATTACTGTTTCTGGTAGAAGAATTGAATTACCTTATGTTTCCAGAAATAAGATTTCACCCATGGTGCAGATAATGCAGGAAAAAGCAAAGAAACTTCAGAAGGTGGAGAAAATTCTGGATGAACTCAAAAGTCACAAAGAAATCATCAGAATTGAAGAACAGCTGAATTCCCCAGAAATAAAGAAGAAAATTGCTGCTTTCCAAAAAGAATTTGAAGATACATGCTGCTCAGAAGAACCAAATGCCTTCTGGCACAGAAAGCAGTATAGCATAAAATTGCCTTATAAGGAAGGATACACTGGCAGACCTTGTAAGTCTAGATCCATTTCCATGTCTGTTCAAGACAGACAACACTGCCAACAAGAAATTGAACAGCTTCTAAAAAAGAAGTTGATCATAGAATCCAATAGCCCATGGAACTGCTATGGATTCTATGTGAATAAAAGAAGTGAACAAGTCAGGGGAGTTCCAAGATTAGTGATAAATTACAAGCCCCTGAACAGAGTATTAGCAGATGATACTTATCCAATCCCCCACAAAGGAGATTTGATAAGGAGAATTTCTGGAGCCAAAGTGTTTTCAAAGTTTGATCTAAAGTCTGGTTTCTGGCAAGTTGCTATTGCAGAAAATGACAGATGGAAGACAGCATTCAGTGTTCCCCATGGACACTATGAATGGAATGTAATGCCTTTTGGTCTGAAGCATGCACCATCAAAGTTCCAAAAGGTAATGGATTCAATCTTCAAACCATATGCTGATTGGTTGCTTGCCTATATTGATGATCTGCTGATATTTTCCAAAAATTTGAGTGACCATTTCAAACATCTAAAATTTTTTATGAAATTGGTCAAGCATAATGGACTTGTCCTAAGCAAGAAAAAGATGGAATTGTGTATGACAAAGATAAAATTCTTAGGACATGAAATTGAAAATGGCCAGATTGCTCTACAACGTCATGCACTAGAGTTTGCTGATAAATTTCCTGATGTCATCCTTGATAAAACTCAGTTGCAAAGGTTCTTAGGGTGCCTAAATTATGTGAGCAACTTCTATCCAAACTGCGCCATTGATAGATCTCTGTTGAATCAGAGACTTAGAAAAAACCCTAAACCCTGGACTGACAAGCACACCCAAGCAGTCAAAGAAATAAAGTCCAAGGTAAGATTTCTGCCTATTTTACATGTTGTTGATGATAATTTCTATAAGATTGTTGAGACAGATGCAAGCAACATAGGATGGGGAGGTGTGCTGAAACAGAAGCCAAAAGCAGAAGACCCAAAAGAAGATGAATGAGTTGTTCTTTTTGCCTCTGGAGTCTGGAGCAAAGCAGAGATGAATTATGCTCCCATCGAGAAAGAGGTAAAGGCAGCATGGTATTGTCTGAGAAATTTTTCTGTTCATTTGGCCAATAAATATTTTCTGCTCAGAACGGATGCTAAAGCCCTGGATGGAGTTTTATCTAAAGAAATAAAGAACCTCGAAGATGCAAAATTTGCAAGGTGGCAAGCCCTCTTTGCATATTTTAGTTTTGATGTTGAACATATTAAGGGTTCGAAAATTGTATTCCGTATTTCAAGAGAATATATCCAAGATCAAGAACAAGAAGATGACAATGTAGACGCTGTATAATATCATTGTTTTGTCATCTCGACATAATGGAATCAAAGCCCAACAGAAGGAAGAGCTCAGTTATTGCAGATGATGAGGCCTGTGGGCCTCGGCCCTATATTTTGTTTTAATGGAGGCCAACTTGGATCCTCCGCAATACACAGGTGTTGGACGGTAATTTGCAAAACCATTCAGATCTGCAACACTTGGTCCCTGGCAGAAAAGTATATCCCAAAGAAAATAGATGGATACACGAGAAAATGTATTCACACAGTATGGCTGCCGCACAAGAAGCTGAGAGATCCCTCTCAGAAGATTTCTGGGATCTGTATGTCATTGGTACTGGTGGCAATAACAGATCAAGTTACAAGAATTATGTGATCAACCGTGTTAGAAAGATGGGTCCCTACACTTATGGTAAATTCACATCATGGCCACATGATGACCCTAAACTCATTTTTCCTGACACAGTTTATGATTTTGCAGGATATGAAAGATTGTGGTGGAATCTTCTTAACAGAGATGGTCCAGAACAAACCTACTACACAAAGATAAAGTTTGCACCTACTTGGATAATGAGAGAGCCATCCATTCCTTTGCTTTGGCCAAATTGGTGGTGGCACTATGGGGTCGGCCTTACAGTATGGATCCCGATCAATTTCAGTTTATTCTATCACAAGAGCACCTGTGAATTTGTGATGAATGCATCTCGTAGCGTTTCAAGGTTTTTTTCATTATCCATGTAAAATCGTTGGGGATATTAGATCAAGATTAAACATGGCAATGTTAGACCATCCCAGACTAAAAATGTACATGCAAATGCACTATCAATGGGCTGTAATGACAAAAATTAAGCATCAAATAGTTCTTAATAAACCCATGATAGTTAGACGAATTTATACAAAAGCTTGGGATGATGAATGGTACTTTGTACGATATCCAGGTGTCAAAATTCTAGAAGAACCTGCAGAAGAGCCCAGTACTAGTGGTCCTCGGGAGCCCCACTCATGAAAGGCTTCTGTACATATGATACCCAACACGGTCTACTTCGTGACATAGCTTTTTCTATTGGACTTTTCCTATGTCGAAAAGTATCCAAAGTGTAAATATTTGCTAAATATTTGCACCCGTGGCCATTCTAAGGCATCCAATCGTGTTTTCACATGTCTTTCACTTTGTTTCGTTTGCGCATGTTAGATCTCCGTGCGGATGTCACCTCTTGGTGTTACCCGAAAACGATGATCTTCTGCCAAGTGTCAATAATCGGACGGTGCATACTAATGTTTGTCCCCCTCTCATTCCTATAAATGAGGAGGTAAGGTTCATTTGTGATTCATTCGCATTTGGAGTGTTTGGAGTCTTGAGTCCTGCAGTCTCTCCTCGCCCGTCCGCACCTTATCTTGGTGTGATCTCGCTCGCATCACGGAAGTCCATTACTCATAGTCCGAGTAGTTTCTTCCCGCTCTCGTCCGCGCTATCACGGGAGCGGATCTGCCCGCAACACGAAGAACTTTGCTCGGGCGTCATTAGGTCGAAGTGAGAAGCGCCGCGCGTCCGTTCTCGTGGGCTGTGCGAGAACCTAAAGTACACTTCTTTAGTGTGTCCGCATATATATATATTTGTGTCTATAAATTTCGGTGACAGAGTCCGTATATTGGCCGTGGAAGCCTGCATCGATCCTTCATTCGTGAAGATCGAAAGTCCAGTAAAACCATTGGCGCTTCCATCTCTCGATACCTGAGAATCCATTGTAATCAAGGTTGTGAAGTATACCGATAAATGAAGAGAGAGAAGACTTTGATGCATTATTACTCTGTGTGTTTAAATTGTTCTGTCAAAATACTTGCACTACTATAAAGGTTCACCATAAGTTCACCGGGGTTCACGAAGGCTACGGATCGCTAAAGGCCGTTTGAAGGCGTGGAAGCCGAGTGGTAGGCCGCTGAGAGCGTGAGGGCATAGTAGGTTCGCCTGGGTTCACAGTTGGGTTCATAACAAGTAGTGTTCAGAGACATTTGGCAAGGCCAAGTCGGTTGGTTTACGACCGCAAGCAAGCTTTGAGAAGCCTCTGCTAGAAATTGTTATAATGACAAAGAAAAGTTCAAAAAAAACCTATAAAAGTCATTACATTAATGTTTTTTATGATGATTTTTAAAAATTATGATAAATGAAAGTTAAAAATCATATTAAATTCAAATCCATTATTGGCGCCATGGTTTATCACCATTATGAATGATCAGATGTAAACTTTTATCATGAATGACTTTTCAATTTCATAAACGGTTTAACAGAATTCTATTTTTAGTTTTTAAAATCAACCCTTTAACATAAAGGGGAAAATGCGTGCTCAGGAAACAAAACGTTATGTTGCCATTGTAATGATAAAAAAAAATAACCCTAATTATTGAATTAATTACAATATTATTATATTAAAATAAATATTTTGATTGACAGTATTGCTATGAAATGAAAAGTTATAGTTATTTATTTTCATTGTGGATATAGTTTAATGTTTTTATATTTAAAAGTTTTCTTTTTAATCAAATTTCAATATAATTAAATATTATTAAATATAATATTTATCATTATTTCTTATGGAAATGATTATAGATAAATGATTTATTTAATGTAGTTAAATTTTAAAAATAATATCTAATATGATACACTGCTAAAATCTCTCATACTTAAATATAATATTATTAAAAAAAACCATCTAACCAAAAATTATTTTACAATATTCTAATTTTAATTCTAAAAGTTAGAAAAAAAATATATGCTTCCGAAACAATAAGTTATCTTGCAATTGCAATGATCAAACAATAAACGTAATTATTGAATTAATTAAAATATTAAATATTTTGATTGGCTCTATTGGTATGAAATGAAAAGTTATTTATTTTCATGGTCATCGTTCTAAATCTTGTAGGTTTATTTAAATTTGAGAAAAATTATACGTTCAATCTATAAATTCTGCATAACTAGATATACCAAAAAAAATTCATAATTTTTTTTATATATTAAAAATAAATAAATAAAACACAATCTAATCAAAATTATTTTACAAAATTTCAAAGAAGAATAATTAAAAAACATAAAATAAACGTAGAATAATTAAAAAACGTCTTATTCAATAGCCATCATGGCTTCCATTTAACATCGCTGGCCCCTCTTACAACCAAAGCTTAATATGAGAATTTAATAAGTCGAAATCTTAAAAAGTGAGTCGAAAGTAAGCCAGGGGGAAGATAGTGTTTTATCCGCTAAAACTAATAAAAAATTTAACACGACTTTAGATTTTAGTAAGATTTTTTTTTTAAATGTGAACTTAAATGGATCTGGAAAAGGTGTTATCACTCTCCCTTGACTTTAAATCCCACTTCTACCTGTTGCAAAAAAAGGCCTCACTTCTCTCTACACGTGTTACCGGGGAATAATTTATACTACGCAATAATTTATAAGGCTGATCAGATTCCCATGAAAAGTGGGCGTGCGGGGGTCAAAAAGCTATAAAGGGCAGCTGAGGACCCGCCAGCACGTAGAACAATGAGGATGTTTAGCTGGCGAAATTCACCATCAATGCCATTGACTAAATGTTTTATTGTTAAGCTGTTCGTCTACGTGGACTCGCGCAATCTCCACGATCGATTTATAAATACGGGAAGCTCGCACATTGACAAACAGGACAACAATGACAGTTACCGTTCACAAAAGGTCAAGCAATATCTTCAAAACCACCATTGCGTCAGTGGATTTCACAAAACGTACGGAAAACCGCTAGCTGTGTCGAAATTGAATGGAGATCTCCGTGTATATATATATATATATATTGTATTCTTTCTCCGTTCTTGAGGCTGAGGGAGGAGGGTTTATACGTCAGCTCACTAACTGTATCTCGCTTTCACAGATTTAATTGTGGCCGAGCTGCAAAGAACATAATAGTGCGAAGTAATTGCGAAGATTCTTGACAGTCAGGGCCATCATCTCAGCTTTCATGTGAGAAAATCGCATTGGAGATCTCTGCGAAAAAACGATTGAAAGAAGGAACGGCAATGGAGCTGCAGATTCAGATAGCAAAGACGGTCCTGAGTACTAGATCACGACATAATCCTCGGTGTGTGTATCCAATAGTTTGGATTCACCAAATTCTTCCCCCAAGTCAGCGTGATATGCTCCGTATTGGAACCGACGCAGATGACGGAGGCGGCGCTCAGTTCTTTAGAAATGACACGTGGCACATTCTGATACGTTGTAGATACACAAAACGTGGCACATACTTATAAGCGCTAGTTAGACGAACGTGCTACTCTCCCCTTGAAGGTAGTGTAATTGTGCATTTTACCTTTTCCGGGCATCAAATCTGGTTAATTTGTGGGAAATTGGTTGACGATTTCTTGGAATACTCGAGTTTCAGGATTGAATGCTTTGAGTTTCAGCAATGTGAATTAATGTAATTTACAAGGATTGAATGTTTCAATGTGATCTGGTTAATTTGTGCGAAATTAGTTGACGATTTCTTGGAATTGGAATCCTCAAGTTTCAGGATTGAATGCTTCAAGTTTCAGCAATGTGAATTAATAAAATTTCCATGGATTGAATGTTTCAATGTGTTGAATTTATTTATATTAAAAAATATTTTAAATAATTAAAATTTATACTTTATTTTAAAAATTGTAAAAAATTGTAACAGTGATAATAACAAAAAATTTATACTTTACTTAAAAAATTGTAAAAAATTGTAACAGTGATAATAACAAAAAAAATTATAATGACAAAAGCGGCTAGTGGTTATATTACTAAAATCCAATAAAACTTTCGGTTTAATTAAAAGAAAAATATTATTATAAAAATCAAAAATATAAAATAGATAGTAAATAGATACATTGTTAAAGTATTCAATGTGTAAATATTCAAATTCAAAACCCAATAAACATAAATCTAACTAAAGATTGACATAATTCAACCCAAATGCAATTCCCCAAATAATTTTAACAACTCAAACTCTAAACCACTTCTTCTTAATCAGAAGACTAATCCCACACATCATGGACATAGTCCATAAAAAAACATAGAAGGTTATATTCGATAAGTTACATTAACATAACTGTCACACATTTGACAAAACTGCAGTGTTGTTCTTGTAAACTTGATCTGAATATATTGTAATCTTTGGTTTCTTCGATAATAATAATACCAATATCTTAAGCATGGATTTGTAAATATAATCTGAATATATGGTAAACTTGGTTTTTTTGACAATAATAATACCACTAGCTCTGTTATCTTTTTTATTATTTTAATTTGGGCTCCGGTAATCTGAATAGATGGTAAACTTGGTTTTTTTTTACAATAATAATACCACTATCTCTGTTATCTTTTTTATTATTTTAATTTGGACTCAGTACCCGAGCGCAGATAATGATAAAAACTTCTTGTATTAATGATAATGACAAAAACCTCTAATTATTGTACCACTGAAACCTTAAACCTTCATTCTAATTAAAAACAAAAAATTATTTTTATAAATATTAATATAAAAATCAAAGATGTAGATTAGATAGTAAATAAGTGCACCGTTGAAAAATACTCTCGTGTAAAGATCCAAAATTCAAAACCCGATAAGCATAAATCTAACTATATTAAAAAATGACATGACTCAAATCAAATGCAATTCCCAAATAATTTTAACTTCAAACTCTAAACCGCCTCTTCTTAATCACAAGACTAATCCCACCCATCATTAAAAAAAAACATAGAAGGTAAATATTTGATAATTTAGATTAACATAACTGTCAAGGCCCTAATAAATATACATATATGTATCCCCGAGAAAACTGCAGTGTTGTTCTTGTAAACTTGATTTGAAAATACTGTAATCTTTGTTTTCTTCGATAGTAATAATACCAATATCTTGCGCATGGATCTGTAAATTTCATCTGAATAGATTGTAAACTTGGTTTTTTGGACAATAATAATACCACTATCTTGAGTTTTACCGCTCCGTTATCTTTTTCATTATTTTAATTTGGGCTAAGCACCTCAGCGCAGATGAAGGGAGACGTCAGAGGCTGTAAGCCAATCAAAGGTCGAGCCGGCAGTCACGGAACTGTCCGGAAAGATCCGAGAAGTTTTCCAAGTCGGGTTTCTGTGTCCGTAGCAGTGGGTTCGTCGGTTGTTGTGAAGGCCTCGGGCAACGTAGCACTGTTCGCATGTTTCGCCCTATCGGCGCATAGATGGAGGACTACGCCCATTTTTTATGTGGCCTGGGGCCAACGGAAGATTGCCCAAGCCAGTAGTTTTTAGTGTGATTTTTTTGAAGGTTTTTACGGTGTAATTTCTCTAAATTTTGGCAGGAAGTTTGATTGCTAACTTTGCACGATTGAAGTGCTCTAGAGGTTTTTCAGGGTGCTGAATCCATATATAGAGTCAAAAAACCAGTTTGAATAACAAAAACCAAGATTTTACCTCAAAATTTTTCACCCGATTCCGGCACTGAAACTTCAAAAAGTCGCACTAAAAACAACTCCACTGCCCAATCTTGTGAGGCACGCGGAAGTTGTTTACACAAACCCTAGCCATCGAGCAGAAGTCCGTGCGCAGAGCTAACCCTAGGCATCTTCTTCTTTGTTGGGCTGCTCGAAGCTTTCACAGGAAACTCTTTTCCTGAACTATAAGTCCACCACACTCTTACCTTCATCTAAGCGATTCTTCGCAACGGTGTTGGGCGAGAGTCTTAGCTAAAGGTCCTATGGATTTTCTTCCATTCACTCTATCTGTCTTGGTTCAGAGCCAAAGTCTTGAGTTCTTCGGTGAGTGAGAGCGAGATAGCGATGTTCATTGGATAGGTAGGGTCAAGCTTTAAACGAACACCTGTAAATAGGAAAGGATGGCACATTGTTTGGCAGCGACTTTCGAATCTAAGAGAGGGATCAAATATTGTAGGGAGGAGGCAGGAAAAGCCCATTGCAGTGTTATGTTCTCTCCTCCGGTGAAACACTGGCATGCTGAGTTGGACAAAACAATTCAAAGGCATCAGCCCCACTAGATGTATTTGTCTGACTGACACAACCAGACATGTAGATTTGTGAAATTGGTAAAAAGAGATAAATGCTTCCATGAGTGCACGAATATGAGAATTACCCTTCGAGTTAACTCTATCAAACAGCTTCTTAAAGGATGGCAACCCACATCTAAGCATTGTAGATAATGTATCGCCCCTATCCAACCTCACAGTTCTTTTCTTGCAGATTCTCCTTAGGAAAGTGAATGGAAACTGAATACCCCTCCCACGGAAAAAGAACAAAGAACAGAAGAAACCATGATTTCTGTGGACAGAAGTTTCACAACCTCAATCAATCTAGTTTAAGGTCAATAGAAAGTATTCGTTCAGGTCCCTTCCTCTCCCCTCGCTGCCTTTTCTTTTAACCATCAAAGGGTTTATAATTGCACTCATCGGAATTAGAATTTAGCACTAACAAAGCAACATCGACTTAACAAAGAAAAAAATCCGGAGGCACCCGCACTTGAAGTTGCCTACCCTACGAACCTCATCAGGACAAGCTGAGAGCCAAATATCACAATAAACTTCGAAAAAAGTGAACCTGGAAGCCCAATAAACCTAGTTAGAAACAGTACATCAGAACTAGCTGAGAGCATACTCAATCACATTAAACTCAATAAAAAGTGCACCTCCAAGCCAAATAAACCCACCTAAAAAAGGACAAATCACAATCAATAAATGGGGCTAAACCTGGCTAAAAAACGGACAAACCACAATCAATAAATGGGGCTGTCTACAACTAGGAACGGAGGATTTCATTGAATTATTTGGACAATTGTTTCAAACTACTGTTTCCATCCTCTCACCTTTGCCTTTATTTCTCCTTTCCTATTCACTTGGGACTTCCCTCAAAAGGAAGGAAAGAAAGGTTATTGGCCAATGAGAGTTGGTACGTGTTCCAGCAGAGATCAGGCTGCGTCAACAGCAGACAAATTAGTCAAACATTACACATCTGTTTAAGCTCACTCTGCAAATATCATTTTATTCTCATCCAATCAACTAGATGAAAGGACAATGAATTATTTTAAATTTTTTTTTGGGTTTTTAGTGATTTTGGGCTAGTGGTACAACTCACATGCAGTGAAAATAAATTAAGAAAATTCAGAAGTATTTGATTACAAACAAATTCAAAATTAAAAGTGCAGTTCTTTGAGCTATTTTGTTAAGTGAAACAAAGGCTGCTCCTATTAAAGCAATTGCTATGGTGCCGGTCATAAGGTATCTAAAAAAAAATTGAGCAAATGGAAAAGGGCAGATGGCCTGAGGTTGTGTTTAATGACATATTGTGCAAAAGCAAATAACAAATGGTTTATCAAATGGGGCATTTGCTTGAGCATGTGTACACAAACATTAAGAAAAAGTATTATATTGAAGAGTTTAATTCCACTCATAATCACCAACAAAAAGGGTACATAGGGGCCAATATTTATTAGAGAGCCAAAATTCTTATTGCGCAATTAAGGACTAATTCTCATCAACTCTGTTGTGAAACAGGGCGCTGGAAAAGACCAAAAGAAGTGCGGGAAGAAAGAGTACGTATTTTTTCCTCTTCCTCAAAAATGGAAACAGAAAAACATTTTATTTTAGAATGTGAGACCCTCAAAAACAGCAGGGAAAGTGTCCAGAAGCTAGGAGAGTTTATTGTGAAACTTCACAGGAAAAAGGCTGAATACAAAAGCCAGATAAAAAAAGAAATCTGTGCCATAAATTATCTTTAACCTCCTAAATTTTAAAATATCTTCTTCTTCATTAATTCCTGAGTACCAAGTATTTACCAAAAATATCAACAAAATAAATGAGGCAAAAAATGACACAAAATGTTAAAACAACTAGCCCCTGCTGTTTCCCGTGTTCCTTTTCCGTTCGGCAGTAGACCCCGAAATAAAGTGATAGACTCCGTTCGGCAGTAGAGACCGAAATAAAATGATAGACTGAACTCGTCTATGACTGGATTGCCTTCTTCCAAACTATATTTATAGATATAAACTTTTATAATTGTCTTATAAATTATATAAATTCCCGTTAATCATAAACAAAAATTTCACATTTCCCTTTAGAAAAAATAATTAGATATATACAAGCTCCATTCCATTCTGTTATATACCCAACATTTTAATGTTAAACAATAACTTAAAAGAAAAAAAAGAAAAGAAATACCCACGCATAAGAATCTAAATATAAAACTAACCACAAAAAATGTATCCAATGCACAGGCTTGAATTGCATGTTTTTAATTCAAAACTACTCTTCTTCAAAATAACGAACTTTCGTATATCCGAAAATTTATCCAATGCACAGGCTTGAATTGCATGTTTTTAATTCAAAACTACACTTCTTCAAAATGACGAACTATTGCATGTCCGAGCATTACATTGCTTTATTCCAACCCTAGTATTCTTAAATAGCTATGTATATCTGGGCATTACATAGTTTTATTCCAAACCTATTCTTTATTTATAAAAAAACCTGTGCCATGCAATGGAATTCCTACGCATCATCACTTAACTGAGATATTCGTGATTCTCTCGCCATTCAACCACGATGGACGCTGTCAACAGGTCACCGACCAGTCTTTAACTCGCGCGGGCAGAATTTCAACACGTTCTCCACGATCTTATGCAAGAGTTCCCTGTATGTTCATATTCAGAGGGTAAGATAACTATCGAGAATCCTACAGACTATAAGCTATAACGGATTTACACAGATTAGGATAGCAATGGATATACTCACATATTCGAGGCCTCCAGCTCCAAGCCGCTTATATTTGCAACATGAGACAGAGCATCTCTCCAACTCTGAATTCTTTTCTTGTCGTATTTATGTGTCTGTTCGTGTGCGCCAAGGGCTTTATCGTACGCTCCGCTATTATTTTCGCCCGTGCACACGAGTTCAGGTTTGACATCGTAAAACACAGGAATGATGATAGCCCCCGACTTTACCATAAGGACGAGTTCATCGAGGCAAAAAACCGATTCTGCATAATTTGGAGAGAGTAAGACTACATGAACCGAGGCGACACCAATAGCGACTTTTATTTGATCCCAAATGTTGCATCCAACCCGCATTTCGCCCTGGTCAAGAAAGACTCGCAACCCCCGGGATTGAAGACTATCGTAGAGAGGCAGGGCCAAAGCGTGTTTAAGGTCTGCGACTCTATAATTTATGAACACATCATAATGGGTATAAGAAGTGGACGCAGACCAGCCCGCCGAGGAAGGACGACGGATAGTCGTATCCTTTGCCAGTAGAAATGCTGTTAATGCTGTTAATATTGCAAGAAATGCTGTTGATATTAAGATGACGCAGACGCAGGAAGACATATAGACGTAAGAAAATATATGATGAAGGGTGGTTGTGAGTAGTAATATTGCGATCTCGATGAATGGATGCAGTGACAGAAATAATAACAACCCTAACATGATGCGCAGGCGGGCAGGCAGATCCATGGAAGGTCCTTTGAAGCACAGCGTAAACTGTAAGCAAGGGAGCGTGTGCCTTACAATAAAAAATGCGCCCGCTTTGATATTGTGCTTGTCTGGTCTGGTAGATTTGATGTCCAGCCTCTACATTCAGCCGTTGCTGACCACCGCAGACCGCCAATCGGTACAAGTGACTGTGCATTCAGTTGTTCAGATCTTCTAAAATTTATAACTACTTTTTGTAACAACTGGCATGGTCGTATCTTTATCTTATGTTACTCAGGTCTGAAATTCAGTTTGTACAGCCATAGTCACTTTCAAGGAGTCCTGGTTGTATCTTCTGTCCTCTGTTAAAAAATTGACTGATGGTAACAAGTGGCAAAGTCGGTGAAGATTGTGCATTCAGTTGTTATGTTATAAAAATTTAGATATTCATGTGTTCAAATTAGATTGTAAATGAAATGAGACTTAAAAATAGACTGGTTTTTAGTGTTTTGGTTTTGTAGACATTTTCTTATTCAGCTGGTCCAACCGTCCAATGCCATGTATGATAAAGTCACTTTCAAATAGTCGTGGTTGCATCGTTCTGACTTCTGTTATTCAGTTCTATGATATCTAGACCGATGGGAACATGCGACACAGTACTGT
This sequence comes from Pinus albicaulis, assembly GCA_034641835.2. NCBI lineage: Eukaryota > Viridiplantae > Streptophyta > Pinopsida > Pinales > Pinaceae > Pinus > Pinus albicaulis. The sequence goes on along the minus strand of CM076570.1, from coordinate 993,258,856 downwards.
GATTGTTGAGTATTCTTTTGTTCAGGTCCACAGAAATTAAGATTGATGATAGCGTGTGGCAAGTCATTTTCAGGAATAACCCAACATTGAAGATAAGGAAGTTAAGTTGGTAAGATGTCACTTTTAAAAAGGGTATATTGTAATTGATTTAAGTCTAATTAGTTGGACTTTCAGTAGTTAATTATAACATGTGGCAAAGTCGCTTTCAATAGTAATACAGGAAAACATGTGGCAAAGTCGCTTTCAATAGTAATACAGGAAAACATGTGGCAAAGTCACTTTCAAAGAATATTACAGCATTCAAGATAAGAAAGTTGATATGTTATATCTGGACTTTCATTAGTTGATGATAACGTGTTACGAAAAGTCCAGCATTCAAGATATCAAAATGTCGTGTTAGGAATAATCCAGCATTCAAGAGATATCAGAATGTCTCATAATCCGGAAATGCTTCAACATGATATGAAAGAGCTAATAAGATATGATAAACATGATATGAAAGTTAATAAGATGTTATGAAATGCTTGAACATGATATGAAAATTAATAAGATTCATAAGATGTTATAAACATGATATGAAAGTTAATAAGATGTGAAATGCTGGAACATGATATGATAATTAATAAGATGTTATTTTTATAAACAGATAAACAGGTTATGCTACAATAGATTTAAGTCAAATTTGATTTTTATTAATTTATTGTTAAAAAAAATTATTAATTTATTGTTAAAAAAATTATAAAGTTGAATAATTTTTTCTGAAATTTAAATATAAAATTAAATATTTTGAAAATTTGTAGATAATTTTGGAACTTTAAAATATAATTTTATTTTGATTGATTGATGTGCATTAATTTATTAATTTTGTATCGTCTTAAAATTTCAGATATAAAATCTATTTTAAAAAATAGGAGAAAATTTATTATCTATTAGCTCCTTGATCTTTGCCGCCAAGGCATTCCATACATTGTATTTTTATATTCCTGCATTGTATCTTTTATATTCACGCATTGTATTTTTATAGGAGACCGTTTGGTTCTCCTGCATTGTTGTACTCAACAGTGCCTTTGACCTACTCTGTGGTCATTATAGTTGGATTTAAATATAATTATCTTATCTTATGTTATCTTATCTATCTATCACTAAGTATATTTACCTACTGCTAGTCTACAATGTGTGAGCTCTGACCATGTTAGGGCTTGTCTACAATGTATGAACCTAAGTTACCGGAAATGCGGATCCCCGTTTTCGATACGGAAACTGATACAATTCTTGTTGGAAACGTTGTAAAAACGTTTTTGGATTTGTTTATGTTGAATTTTAATTTATGACGATGATTATGTATTTTTGGATATAGATTCTAGATTCTAAAAAAATGAATAGTAATATGAAATATATCTATGGTAATATATATATATATATATATATACCGTTTCCTTTCAGTATCGTATTCTTATTTTTTGAAAATTTGCCGTATCCTTTTCAAACCCCGTTCTTGTATCCGTTTCAATGCAACTTAGGTATCAGCTCTAACCATGTTTACTATAACTAGCATAATTTCATTTGCCCATCTTAATAGAAAATGTGTTTTTTTTTCCTGTATCTTGGGAACCCGATATGACCAAAACTATATTTAGCTCGTTCGTTTTACTGGATGATCTGATGGAGTACTCCGAATCAAGGTTTGCAAAAGATTTGTTGTTGACTAGTTTGGATGGAGTGCCATACTCAGCAATTTATCCTGATTCATGACAAATGTTTAGCATATAAACCAGGAATTAAAAATATTAATCCTAGGAAAGAACAATATTTCGAACCAGACAGGTACGTAAATAGACTAGTCAGTGCCATACCATCTCTCCATACGAGGACAATTGAAATCTTAACTGCTATGGTTATCACTGTGCAGCCTGAAAATTGGTGGAGAATTATTTCATGAATAAACCCATCAGTTGGAGTGTCCACTAAGGCAGTTGCATCAAGAACCAGTGTACGACTTTGTTTCAGTAGTGTTCTTCCCAAACAGACAAGCTGGTATTGACCCACACTGCACTTCTCTTCAATTTTCAGGAACTGCACAGGAGACAAGGCTTCGTCTGTAAGATGGGAAGCGAATAGTGGTAAGAAAAAGAATATACATATTAACTTCTACAATGATCAAACTAGTTCAATAACACTCAAAAGTACATCAAGCCACAATATCAATCTTGAGCTAAAGTAAACATTCTAAAAGGCTGCTTTCTGTTTTCTTCAAAAATCTATATGAATATGTAAAAGAGGGAGACAAACCCAACGAATCCTGTTTCTCTTCTTTTGCTCCTGCAAATTCATCATACTGGCACTTTTCCAGAGCCTGAAGCACGGCCAAAAGCAAAGTCCATTTTCACTGAACAAGAAATCCCATCTGGATCCTCTTAAGCAATATTGATATTCTTCAAGGCAAGAATAATTAACACTAAAATTCACAAAATTATGTACATACAGAGTGGCATACGAACACTAACGAACCTTCCAAATCTCATCATCTGAATAGTCTTCCGGAGGATCTGTATTATTTCTTAAAGTACCGCCAAACATTTTGAGGCTTGCAGAATAATGCTTAATTTAGATCTTAGATCATGGTGGCCTGTTGTGGAGATTTTTACTCCAACGATGACAATGCTGCCCCTTGTTGGTCCCATAATGCGGAAAATAGATTGAATAATTATAGATCTGCCACTCCCAGTCCACCCCACAACTCCGACCTTTATCCCTTCTGGGAAACTGAATGTAATGCCTTTTAAACGAGGAAGATGTGGTCCATAACGCACCTGACTGTATGGATCAAGTCTGTAGAGTAAAAAATGAATCAACGTGCAAATCACTAACATTGAATATATAAGAAAAATAGTCCATTTGTAGTAGGTTCTGACCAAATCAGTTAGATCTAATGTTCTTCGTGATGGCCAGTTGGAATTTGGTCTATAACCCTCTATTATAAATGGTGACTCACTAGTAATATCTGAATACTGCATTATCCTCTCCACTGATATATTGCAGTCTCCACATAACAAGGGCACCATATTACCTGGGTTTGTATCATGTTCAGATTCAGACCATATGTTACTGCCGACACTGCAATGCCTGTGAAGGTGCCATTTGATTAACTGTCATTAATTATAATGTCTAGTCAGTTCATATATGTGTAGGGAAGTATAGTTGCATGCCAAGGAAATACTTCTGTACCTGGTCAAATTACATCTTCTGGCAAGCAAACGATGTATCAAAGAGAATGCAAACACAAGATTTGATTGAAAATCCAACCAAAAACTGCCAAACAACTTGAGACATAACTGCAATGATCCAAAGAGTTGTATAAATGCAAAATCCAAAGCTTGTAGTTGTGAAGAAATCAATATGTCCCCTGCACTCTGATCGGTTGATGGCAATGATTGCCAAGAAACAGAGGGTGTATTATGGGCTTTCTAGAATCAGATGATTTCCATAAATCTCTCTTGCAAGAAAAGGTTTTGGTCTGTTAGAACAATAAGCATCAACTGACCTGATACAGCATACGCCCAGTTTGAGTTGTATCAAAGGACACTGGTGCACGAAATATACACCTGTGCAAATTGCTGAAAAACTGGTTGGAAGTTTAAAATCCTACCAGTGAAAGAAGCATAGATCTCAGAAGAACGCATAGTGAGCTGCTTAATGTCAAAGCGACATGAACCAAAATGATAAGGGCATTTCTAACAGGTGATTCGGTGACCTTTTTCTTTTGCAGTTGCCCATGCCATCCAGTAATTACCACCCATCTAAAGTAGCTAAAATACCATTTGGGCCATTATTATTGTAGGTACCAGAGTGCCATTGTATGCAGCAGTGATGTAAGACCAGTATACTGACATGCTTACCCTGCATCTCTCTTTCTTCTTCTTGTATGAGTTGTGAATTATGATTCTCCCTATCCAGTCCTGCTTTGAGTATTTCTGGTTCAAGCTCTTTCCATACCTCTATTGCGTTCTGAACAACACATTGCTTCTGTATCTTTTTGGACTAAACATCTTTCACTCTAGCTGTATTTCCATGGCATGAGCTTTCAACATATACCTCTGATTAATACATATCAGATTTCTCCATAGCAGCAATCACTTTTGCAATTCCAAGAGATTTGTGCCTGATTTTAAGATTTCATTGTATCTGCCATTTCACTCTAGCTGTATTTCCATGGCATGAGCTTTCAACATATACCTCTGATTAATACATATCATATTTCTCCATAGCAGCAATCACTTTTGCAATTCCAAGAGATTTGTGCCTGATTTTAAGATTTCATTGTATCTGCCAACCTGGTTAATCTCACCATCTTGCATTACCTCTCAGGACTTGAGTAAGATTTGGGAGGACTTGAGTAAGATTTGGGAGGAGAAGAACTTGAGTAAGATCAAGTGTTTCAATTGCCAAAAGAGTGAGCACTATGCATTACAGTCCCCGCAAAATGGGAAGTTGCAGCAGGCAGCAGTATCAAGTCCTCCCAAATCTCTTCCTGGATGCAGTCATCTCAAAGCCTCTCCCAATTAGGAATGTGCTCCCAGGCGCAGATTCCTTTGACAAATGGTTCCCATAACTTGGGAAGACCATTTGGTGCCACATTCACTAGCTCTACTTCCTCCATCTTCTCCCTAGTGGCTGCACGTTGATCATGTGTCTGGGCAATCCTCATAAAGTCACTAATAACATTATCAAACTTTGACATCTACGTAGAAAATAGATAGAAATTGCAACTGCTCAAGAAATTTAATCTAAAATCAAGAGACACAATTTAGAACAACATGCACAGACATGCAATAAGCAAAACCACAAATACATAGTGATTTCTAGAGGAACCCAACAAGGAAAACCCCTCAAGCCTCCTTGCATTAATCAATGAATTGAGAAACTATTACAACTGCTAGCTCCAGCTCTGAGCTCAACCTACAAAAGAAGAATTGTTCTCCTACTCAATGAACAAGCTCTAGTGAACACTTAGCCAATTATTTGTTCACCAAGCCCCTATTTCCTTGCGCAAATCCTGAGGAAATTAGCCCCTATTCTTTCGGAATTTCCTCCAAACTGATTGTGCAATTCCCAAGGATTGATCACTGATTGTATATAACACCTGTACACTCAAGACTAGTCTACAACTGATGTTACACTACCTTGCCATCTCCACTTCAGCTGAGGAACTCGAATTATTTGCATTCATTAGCTCTTTTGGGTTGATCGATCAGTTAACTAACAAATATTTGAGTTAGACTGTTGTCCCACTACACAACTAACTTTCAACCGACTCTTAGAGGTCAGTTAATTGAGTACAACTGAAAATAACCGAACTAGATTATAAAATTTAGCAATCACACATGCATAACTAAACTCCAAGCTCTCTAACTCAAATTTACTGAGCTAACTAAGTGACAAGAGCCATGTCACACTACTTAACTACCTCCAAGTTATCTTGCTGATGTGGAAATTTGATTTACCCAATTTGACTAAAGCTAAGGTCAAGTTGAGCCTTTCTTGCTAAATTTTTTCAACACTCCCTCTTAGCGAGAAAGGGATTTTCCACCACCCTTATCCTGCACCTGTGGAATTCAAATTTACCTCTTGACAATGCCTTCGTGAAGATGTCAGCATTTTACTCTTCAATTGGAATGTACTGTAGCAACATAATTCTCCTCTACACACAGTCCCGCAAATGATGATACTGGATATCAATGTGCTTGGAGATGTCATGAAATACTGAATTGTCAGAGAGCTTAAGCAACTCTGATTATCACAATATATCATTGTCAGCTCCATCTCCTAACTGAATAGTCCCACAAGTATTTTCCTCATCCAAATTGCTTCACCTGTTGCTTGACTTTTCCAGCCATGTATTCAGCCTCTGTTGAGTTGAGCGCCGCAACTATTGTACCAAGAAATAGTTGCGGACCCACATAGAAGATAGCACCTGATGTACTTTTCTTGTTGGATGGACTCCCTGCCCAATCTGCGTTGGTGAAGCCTTGCAGCTTCACTCTCTTTGTCCGTCTGTACCACAATCCATACTGGGTAGTGCCTCTGAGGTATCGTAACACATGCTTTGTTGCCTTCCAATATAATTTGGTGGGCCTCACCATACCTTGGTTAATTTGGTTCACTGCATAACACATGTTGGGTCGTGTGTTCACAAGATACATCAATGAACCCACAAGATGCCTGTAAATGGTAACATCAACTTCTTCACCTGAAGAAGCATACTCCTTCCTTTAGTTTGTAGCTAGAGGTGTGTCCATGGCAGTGTGGAAAAAGTCGGCAAAAAGTCCCTACTTTTTGAAAAAATCCCGAATTTTTCACTGAGCCAACTTTATCGGCCGACTTTTTGCCGACTTTTCCATCCTTGAAAAAGTCGTGATTTTATCCTCGAAGTCTCGACTTTTTGCCGACTTTTTCCAAAAAATTGTGAATGAGGTAGTTTCTTTAATATTTTTTTTTTTTTTTTTTTTGAAAAAATCGAGATTTTTTCCAAAAAATCAAGATTTTTTCTAAAAAGTCCAGATTTTTTCCAAAAAATAATATTTTTGTATTTTTTTAGCTTTGCCGACTTCTTCAAAAAACGCCTGACTTTATCGAGTTTTTCAACTTTTGGACCCTTGCCGATTCAATCCCAACTTCGACTTTTTCCACATTGGTCCATGGGCTTACAATTCTCTATGTGAAATCTTTGGAGTATCTTGATAGCATACTTACCTTGAGACACAAATAATTCACCATCACCCTGCCATACTTCCAGCCTGAGGAAGTAATGCATGAGGCCCATGTCTTTCATCTCAAATTCCCTTGCAAGAGCAAATCAGCTGCTCATTCCCTGTTAATATTAAATCATCAACATATAAAACAAGAATAAACAACTTACCATCTGCCACAATGTGATAGAGGTTCACATTTGCTTCACTTTTGGTGAAGTCCAATCCTCTGAGATAATTGACGATCCAAGTGTACCATGCTTGGGGTGCCTATTTGAGACCATACAATGCTCTCTTGAGTCTGCACACATGTGACTCTCGATCATATGTCTCAAATGATAAATCCTTTTGGCTCCTCTATGTAAATTTCCTCCTCAACAACATCGTTGAGACAGGCAGTATTCACATCCATCTGCTGGATTTTCCACCCCATCTATGCAATCAATGCTCGAATGGATTTGATTGAGGAATATCTTGCAATTGGTGCAAAATTTTCCTCATAGTCCACTCCCTCTATCTGAGAAAATCCTTTGGCCACAAATTTGGCCTTGTACTTCTCAATGCTCCCGTTAGTTGCATGCTTCACTTTGTAGATCCTTCTCGAACCAACCACTCATTCCCTTCTGGCCTTGGCACCACCTCCCATACACTATTCTTCATGATAGATTTGTATTCTTCCACCATGACATCAAACCAAACAGGTTGAGCAACTACTTCCTCAAATGAAGAAGGCTCTCTCTCAATGAGCTTTGTCATAAGAGCCATGTACCTAGTCAATGTACCTATCAAGTGACCTCCTTTGCCTGCATTGTGATGTGGGGGCTTCCACATTTTCCCGTGCATCCTACAACAATCTATCGATTTCTTTGGTTCTCTTTCTCCTCTCTCTGGAAGATTCTAGTTGAGTGGGTCAACGTTGCACAAAGTAGGGACGAAGCGGGGACGTTTTTGGAAGCGGGGACGCAGAACCGTCATTTTCCAAAAAATTAGGAAGCGAAGCGTTTCGGAAGCGTCTACTATATATATATATATATATATATATATATTAATATTTTTTTTGCATTTATATTCAAAACAAACATCCCAAATAGCAAATTAGTTGTAGAAGACATGAAACGTGCATATTTTTACATAAATCAAGATAGATATGACATCCATGATTCCATTGCACATCAATAATTAATTATTCGAGCATCAACCATCTAGATTCTAGATTCTAGCAATTACAAATATACATCAAATTTTCAATAATATTATAAAACATAAAATGATAAAACATTTAAGCATACTATAAAACATAAAACATTTAAGCATGTTGCATATTATAAAACATAAAACATTTAATCATATTATAAAACATAAAGCATATTATCTAGCAAGTGAGCAACTCTCAACATTAGTCATATCCAAAATTCAAATAATAATGTTTACAAAATAGGCCACTTGGCCACCACCAAGACAAAAAAAGTTCAAATTCACAACAAGTCTAATCTATGAAAAAAGCAGTAAATTGTGAATATATCTACTAATCTCTCCTCCTTCCACCACAAAGAGTACGTGGTGGTGGGCCTCCACGTGGTGGCAATGAAGAAGATGGTGGTTGTGGAAGTTGTGGCACTGCAATTGATGAAGACGAAGCTCCTGTTGTTGGTGTTGAACCATGGAACCTGGGAACCAAGGGACTAGATGGGGGTGGCATATCAACTCGATCATCATCATCATGGATAAGAGCATCCTCTAATTGCTCTAATCGCAACACTCCATCCTCCAAATTGGCTCCTCTGGATACCTGTCCCAAACCTTAAGGTCTTTATTACTATTTGCATCATCACAGTAATTGGGCAACAATCGCAAGTTGTAATGAACATAAAACAAGCTCTCTGCCCGATCTAAACTCAACCTGTTCCTTTTAACACTGTGGATGAAAGAATAAGAGCTCCAACACCTCTCTGCAGAAGAAGTGTGTACCACCTGTGATAACACCCACAATGCCAAAGTTTGTAGAAATGGACTAGCACCTCCATGCATGTTCCACCACTCAATAGAAGAAAAAATCTCTCGATCTCTAATTGCGTGCATGCTCCCAAATGGACCAGTGCAAAGCATATAGTTGCTCAACAATTTCCGTACTCAGGCAGCCTCCTCCTCATCAGGGACTAATCTAGTCAATGCAATCATATATTTTTCTAGAACCTTTGGATCTAGGTGTGGTGTTGTCCTGCTCCCCGCCCTCCCCCCCTCCAGGTGTTGGTGTTGAAAGCCATGATGGATAATAGTATTTAGGTGTCAAAACATATGCTAATGCATGCAATGGAACATTTAGCATATCCCATCGTTTTTCCACCTCTGCACGAATATAACTATACAAGGTGATATCTCTAGGCTCAACAATATCTTTAATCTGCCCCAACATGTTATCCATTTGCTCATACACCTCCCCAATTATTGGCCAATCTGAATCTGCAAACTTGATCATGTAATAAATTGGTATGGTGAATTGCAAAACCTATCTAACCTGTGACCAAAAGTACATGTCAAGAATAGTGCCCTTGGCTACATTAGCACCATCTCTATCAGTGTTAATTTCCTCCCATGATTCAGCAGTGATCATATTAGTTAAAGCTTGTCTCACCTTCACTAGCCGCTTAAAAGTGAGGTAATAACTTGCAAATCTTGTTTTTTCAAGTTTAAGCAACTGCAACCTCAAGTAAGGGAAATAGAAGTAGTTTACCCTTGTATGCCCTGTGATAAATTTAATGAGTTGCTTCCCTCTCTTGTAAAGCTCATTAATCCACCCACATTCTTTATGCTTCACAATATCATGCATCGAAAGGTTCAATGTGTGCACCAAGCACCCAGACCAAAATATGTGTGGATGAGTACGCTCAATAATTTTTCCTGCTCCCTTACAATTTGATGCATTATCTGTGATCACTTGAACCACTTTACTAGGACCAACATCTTTGATTAATTGCAATAGGAGATCTGCAATGTTTTGGGAAGTTGCACTGACGGAGGAGTCATGACATGTAATAAATACAACACCACTAGCAGAAACACCAAGAACATTTATCAAATGTTGGTTTATGATATTTTTCCACCCATCTGATACAATGGATACCCCACAATCCACCCACTCATTTGTAAAACGTGTCAAAGCTATTTGAACATTTCCTTTTTCTCTTTCTAATAACACTGTTCTAGCTTTCTCATAGTTGGGGGACCTGTATCCTTTTGGGGCTTCATTGATGGCCTTTACCATTTCATGCCAATAGGGAGAGAAAAGCACATTGAATAGTACACCACAAGCACAAAGAAATCGGACTATCTTTCCATCCACATCATCCCTTCCAGCAACATTAAGGAAATCCCCTATTGTTTTTTTACCTCCAGAGCTTGTAGAAATACCATGAGGAGATGAGCTACCAAATCTAGAGGTTGCACTTGATTCAAATTGAGTTTTTTGTTTCTTGGTTTTTTGTTGTGCGGACTCCTCTATTTGGATGTATTTTCTTCTTTTTCAGCTGAAACCTTTTTAGGCAAATTGCTATCCCCACGACACCCTTTTTTTCATCATTGTCCATCACCCCACAAAGATGCTTCCTCACACGAATATATGAACCACTATATGGTTTTCCTCCATGACAACCATGAGGGCACAAAAACTTGTAGCTTCCAACACCTTTTCGCCCTTCAAGTTTGGTCACATAGTTCCACAAGAGTGTCAATGCAGCTTTCCCCTCTAGTGTTTCAATGTTCTCATCAAAATCATCCCCTTCCTCTTCAAACCCTTCCTCCTCATCATACATTGGGTCACTCATATGGGGACCACTATGTTGTTCTTCTTCATGTTCTTCTCTTCTATTTCTACTACACCTTGCCATCATGAAAACCAAGAGTAGAATGATACATAGTAGCCAAAAAAACATCATCTTTGAATATGAATATAGGTGGTGGACAACCTGCAAATAAATGAGCAAGAAGAAAGAATGGGAAAGTGTAGGAGAGGGAGGAGAGAAATACAAAAAGCAATGACAAAAAAATGAGAAAGTTTGGGGTTTGCACTTACCTTTTTAGCTCTTGTATATGGAAGCCCTTCTTTACTCCTCCAAGCTCCTCCTCCACTCCTCCAAGCTCTCCTCAACTCTCTCTTCTCCTCTCTTCTCTAAGCTCTCCAAAAACACAAGTGAGAAAATGAGAGGTGAAAGTGAGCTTTTAACTTTTTCATCCCATCCCTAACTCAACACTAACCCACCCCCTAACCCAACTTAAGCCCAAAAAAAAAAAATTCGTTTTTTTGGTGGGGTACAAGTCAGATCCGTCTCTCGCTATACGGAAGCGGTTGTGATCCATACGGAACTGCCTCCGAAGCGCAGCGTTTCCATACGCCGATTAGTTGTACGAAACGCGGATCCGACATATAGAAACACGAATCGGGCGGGGTGGTTCGGAAATGGTAGGAACTGCCTTTTTCCACCCGATCTGCATTTCGTACGACGAATCTCGTACGATTCCATATGGGACGCAAATCGGGCATTGGAGCCAAGGGGGCGTTTCCTGCAACACTGGAGTGGGTATCTCCACTTTGCCTCATGTTTGCTCCTCTGCATTTGACTACTCCACAACCTACTGAAGTTCATCCTGAGGCTCCTCCTTTGGAGCAAGAAGCTCTTGCTCTGGTGGAATACTCTGCTCTCGTTCCAGAGAGCATCTCATGGCCTTCTCCTCATCGAACTTGACATCTCTCCTCACAATTGTCATCCTCAGTGAAGGAAGATACACCCATTAATTGAGTGGAGTTTCAGTGTATCCTACAAAAACTCTCAACTCTATTGTAGGCTCAAGTTTCTTCCTCTAATCCTTGGAGACATGACAATAAACTGAAGCTCCAAAAATTCTAAAATGAGACACATCAGGCTTTCTCCCAGAAAATGCTTCCTCTAATGTGATCATGCCAAGAATCCTATGAGGACATTGGTTCTGCAAGTAGACTACGATGTTGCATGCTTCTACCCATAGATGCAATGGCAACCCCTGATCATGCAACATGGCCTTTGTTGCTCCCACTATGCTCCCGTTCTTCTTCTCAGCTACCCCATTCCGTTGTGGGTTATGGGGTGCTTTCATCTCTCTTCGAATACCTTCTTTCATACATAAATCTTTGAAGGCTTGCGAAACAAATTCACCTCCATTGTCGCTCCTAAGAGCCTTCACCTTCTTTCCAAGCTCCTTCTCCAACAGTGCCTTGAATTCAAAATACTTGGAGAAAACTTCATCCTTCTTCCGCATGAAGAAAATCCAACACTTTCTTGAGAAATCATCAATAAAAATAACATAGTACTTATGTTTTGTTGTGGAAACTGTAGAAAAGGGTCCAAAAACATCAAAGTGGATTTTCTCCAGGATTGCATCTGCTCTGCTCTCTCGATCATGGAAAGTGGATTTAACATACTTCCCTAATGTGCAGCCCTTGCAAACATCATGTTGGTCAAGGGATCCTTTAGGCAGATCAGTGGTATTTTGTTGCATGATCTTCAAGGCACCATGATGTAAATGACCCAATCTCCTGTGCCAGAGTTCTCCAACATTGCAACGTTGCACCTTTTCAACCTTGTTGCTCAATGTAGCACAATCTACCATTTCAAGTTTATACAGGTTCTTGACTCGAGACCCCGATCTGCTTCACTTGCTCGGTAGCTATGTGTCTCAGAAAGGCTTTCCCTTTACTGAAAATAACATCATAACCACGATCCTCCAAAACTACTACAGAGATCAGGTTCTTTTTCAGCCCAGATACAAACATAACATTTTTTAGGCGAAGAGGAGAGGCTTTCTCCCTCTCAAAGGTGACAGTGCCAATACTTGTAGCATTGTACCTCCCATCATCCCCCATTTCGATATGCATCTAGAGATCCTTCTCCTCCAAGCTACTGAAAAACTCCTTGCACATGAAACGAGGCACCAGAATCAAAGTACCACACACTCCCCATAATAGTGCTAGCCATGCATGCTATTAGGGTGAAGGCTAATTCGAATTGTGAAGCCAATGCTTCACCTGCTACTCCTCTTGCAGGCTTCTTGGTAGACTTCTTGTGCGAACATTTTGTTGCATAGTGCCCGAACTCGTAACAGTGGAAGAACTTGATCTTGCTCAAGTCTTTCTTCTTGCCATTATTTTGGCTCGATTCAAGATTGCTCTGATTCTTCTTCCCTTTGCCCTTCTTCCCCTTTCCAACCAAGGCAAATTTTTCTTCATCTTGTGCCCTAAAAGAATTTTCGTCCCAATTATTTCTCCTGAACTCTTCTTGAACCAAATCGGACCACAACCTTTCCCAACTCGATAATTGTCCCTTCCATTTATAGAGTCTTGGAAGTTGGTAGTTGTGCCAGGATTTTGGAAGGCCTAGAAGAGTTAGGTTCACCAAGTCATCTTTTGCAACAGTGACCCCAACTCCTCCAAGCCAATCCCAAACTTGTGTAAATCTAGTGAGATACTGCGGAATAGTATCATTTTTCAACATCTTAATGTTTCGAAGTTTGTCTTTCAGGGCCAATTTTCTATGGTCACTATTATTTTTGAATAACTCATTCAGTGCCTTCCACATAGCAAATGGTGTCTCTTTGCCATGGAGATTTGAGACCACATGGTCTCTCACACTTTCCAAAAGAATTCTCCTAGTCTTTGCAACATCCTTCTTCCATTAGGCTAATTGTTGTGCATCTAACTAGAGGTTTTTGTTGAAGAATGTAACTAGGTTCGGTCTTCATAATTGTATTTGAGTCATGATGAAATGTATTTATCAAAAGAATGAAAAAAAAAATATTATTATGACATATTAAAGCATGGGTTTCATGCTTGGGTCATCATATTTTAGGTCAAAGTCCCCACTGACGACTTCTAGGATTTATATTGAGTCATTAGAGTTATTGTACATTTAATGAGACCCTTCTTGGGCTTTTGAGTCATGTAAAAAGAATTATTTTCGAGTCAAATATGTAATCTGTCACCTCCACACCAAGTCGGTTGTTTCCTGTTCAAGTCGGCCTACATGAAGGAATTTGAACTCCAGAAAAGGGAATATATAAGTGCAGTTTGATTCATTTGGAAGACAAGCACTCACAGAAGTTCGATCTCCAAGAAGAAGCAGTCAAAATGTGTGAAGTTGCCAGAAGAAGACAAGGGGTTGCAGGATCAAAGTTTCAAGAGCACCTATCTCTCCCACGTGTGAATTTTCTGGTCTACTGCAACAAGATCAAAGTATATTTTTTGTTGCCGCTTCAAGGTCTAAGTGTTGCTTCAAGGTCAAAGTACTACTTCAAGGTCGAAGTGTCGAATCAAAGTCGAAGTTGTTGGATCGAAGTTGCTGCATCAAGGTCGAAGTTACTAATACATCGAAGTGTTGCTACTATTCTAGGTCGAAGATAGTGCTAGAAGGTGATCATCTGCAAAAGAAGGAAAAGGCTGACTTCGTGATTGGAGGAAGTTTGTGTCTAGGTCAAGGAGTCTTAGATTATCTCGTGAAACTATTGAAGGAAGAGTTGTTGACTGGGTTTTCCCCTAGAGTGGGGTTTTGCCCTGGTTGTCCGCCTACATCTGGTGTCTTTGATCTTCGGGCTATGGTTTGGTAATTGCTTGATGAACTAATAGAAAGAGAAGAACACAATAAAGCTAATAAGAACATAAGAAAATCACAAGTAATTATCAAGATAAGAAAATATTTCTGCCTTTCTGATTTTCCAACATGGTATCAGAGCTAAGGTAAAAAAGGAGGAAAATGGCAGCCTAAATATCTATCGAAAGGAGAATAAGGAGTCTCAAGAAGATTGAATAAGGATCATTAAGGAGGATCATATAAGGAAAGAAGCTTACTATCTCCAAGAACAATGTCAAAGTCAATAAAGGGTGAGAACAAATTAGAAAGAGCATCAAATTACAAGTCATGGAAAAAGAGAATAGATCTCATCCTCGAAAAGAACAAAGTCTTGGATCTTGTCAAAGTACAAGTGAAGAAGCCTACATAGGAATAAAGTAATGTTGAAAAAGCTAAGTTTAGAGAATTGGAAATATTGGCCATGAGCTTGTAATATTCTGAATAGAAATAAACACAAATATAAAGCGACATAAATGTAATATCCCTGTTTAGGGCAGCCTCCCTGTTGAGGGTCCGGTGGGCCTTGACACGCTGCCGGGGTCTGTGTAATTGGGGGACTGCGCGAGGGTCCCCGTCCCGAGATGCTCCGGTGGGCCTTAAGACCCCACCCTTAACACCCTGGGATGCCGCCCTCACTAACAGTTCGAGATTTTGGTGTAGTGGTTGGGCCTTTGTGGTATCAAAGCCGAGGTCTCGAGGTCGAGACCCGCGGAGCATGGTGGGCTGTAATATCTCTATTTAGGGCAGCCTCCCTGTTGAGGGTCTGGTGGGCCTTGACACGCTGTCGGGGTCTGCGTAATTGGGGGACTGCGCGAGGGTCCCCGTCCCGAGATGCTCTGGTGGGCCTTAAGACCCCACCCTTAACACCCTGGGATGCCGCCCTCACTAATAGTTCGAGCTTTTGGTGTAGTGGTTGGGCTTTGGTGAGCGTATAGATCAGCTACCGAATGTTAGGAAAACGCCGTTGGAGCCCTCCCGTCCTCAGATCAGCGTCCTACCTGATGGATCTGCCTCCTGAATGCTCAGATCTGCTGGATCCGAAGCCTCCAATCAGATCTGCGTCCTATCCCTCCTGATCTGCGTCCTCCTATATCAGATCTGCTACCAAACCTTCAGATCTATGCTGGATCTGACAATATCTCTTCAGATCTGCAGCCTCTAAGGCTGGATCTGATGTTATCTCTTCAGATCTGGACTAGATCTGCCAATATCTCCTCAGATCTGCAATCTCCCAAGCTGGATCTAGTGCTAAACCTCCAGATCTGCAACATACAAAACTAGATCTGCAAGTATCTGCTCAGATCTACCCTCTCCAAGGCTGGATCTATCAATGTGCCTTCAGATCTGCAACCCTCTCTTCAGAAATGGACAGCGTCCTCACTTCTAGGCTGATCAGCGTTCTTCCTCCTCCTGGACAGCGTTTTCTCTGCTCAGATCTGGACTGCGTCCTCCCTGGAGCAGCGTCCTCCCTCTCCTGGATTAATCAGCGTCCTCTCTCCTGATGGGACAGCGTCCTTCCTCCTCTGACTGCGCAGCCACAAGAGGGCTTCTCCCTCTCCCCGTTGCACGAGAATGTTTGCTATCCTGCCTCACCCAGGCCCCGAAGATGTATCGAACAAACCTTACTAGGGCGGGCACTCGAAGTCCCCGAAGCTAAGGAGTGGGAATCTCCGACCGGGAGACACTCGTGCACTAAACAGTGCTGCAGACCGACTAAACAACCGGCGTGCTGAAGCAGACAGAAGTCTAGCTATCAATAATAATATCAAATCATGAATGATCCAAATGAGGTGAGAACCTCTCCTTTTATAATGCCAAACTCCCTCCAAAACTTAACTGCTTCCTTACTCTCCTTTGACCTGCGCAGTTTACCTTGGGTCAGCTTGATGCCTCCCCCATCATCACCACGTGGACCCCCAAGGCCCCCCTCTCTAAGTTACAACGTCCATCTACTAGGAAAAGAACACTTTATTTATAAAGTGAGATGACTAAAGTGAGGTGACCCCTCTTATTTCTCACTTTATTTATTATATCTAGCTAAAGCGGCAAAATAAAGCAAAAATGAAATATTCCAATTAGCAAGGCTAATTGGGAATATTACAGTCTCCCCCGGCAAAACGTTGCTTGTCCTCAAGCAACTGAAGTGAGGGGTGCTGTAGGATTCTCTCATCCTCCCAAGTGGCATCCTCATCTGGCAGATTCTTCCATCTCACCAAAAATTCTCTGATCTTCCTGCTACGCAGCTGTCTCTCCCTGGTGTCAATAATGGCCTCCGGCTGTAATACCAAGTGCCCCTCATCATCTGTCGGTGGTAACTCCCCAGTGGCTGTCACATGCTGTCCCAGTGCCTTCTTCAGGCATGATACATGGAAGATGTTATGAATCCGGCTGCCTTGGGGCAGTTCCAACTCATATGCAACCTGTCCGATCCTACGTATCACCCTGTATGGTCCGTAAAAGCGAGGCTTAAGCTTCTCTGCCCCCTTCTGTTTGAGTGAAGACTGTCGGTATGGCTGTAACCGTAGGTAGACCAGGTCTCCTACCTCAAAGTGTCTCTCCACTCGACCCTTATCAGCATACAATTTCTGCTGATTTTGTGCTGTGGCTATGTTGTCCTTGAGAGTCCGGAGGATGTCTTGGCTCTCTTGGATCCATAACTTGGCTCGTGGAGCCCTGCTAACCCCAAACGTCATGTCCACAAAAGATAGGGAATGATATCCATACAATGCATAGAAAGGTGTCATACCGATAGACATATGGTGGGTTGTGTTGTAGCAGTACTCGCCCAGATGTAGCCATTTCAGCCATGCTCTCTGCTGCCCGCTGACATAGTTACGCAAGTAGCCCTCTAGCCACTTGTTAACTATTTCCGTCTGCCCGTCCGTCTGGGGATGGTAACTGGTGCTCGGTGTCAACTCGGTCCCCACTAATCGGAAGAGCTCCTGCCAAAATCCACCCATAAAACGGCTGTCCCTGTCACTAACAATGGTCTTGGGTAGACCATGCAATCTGAAAACCTCCCGGAAAAACAACTCTGCCACCTGTGCCGCTGTGTGATGTGCCGAAATGGCGAAGAAATGAGCATACTTCGTTAGCCGATCAACTACTACGAAGATGCAGTCCTTGCCCTGTACTGTGGGCAACCCCGTGATGAAGTCCATCGAGACACTCTCCCATTTCCCCTCCGGAATGGGAAGTGGCTGCAGCAACCCTGCGGGATGGCTCATCTCTCCTTTGTTCCGCTGACAAACCTCGCACTCCCTGACATGCCGGAGTACGTCCTCCTTGAGGCCTTTCCATGCAAATCTCTCCCTGATGGCCCTGTACATCTTGGTGAACCCCTGATGGCCCGCCAATGGTGAATCATGAGAAGCCTGGAGTATCTTCCCCTTGAGCTGAGATCCCTCAGTCAAGAAGATCCTATCCCTGTAATAGATGACCTCATCGGCCACCCTGTATCTGCTATCCGCTACCTGTCCATCTAGCACCTCACATGCAAATCTATCCTTGGAATACTCAACCAGTAGTCGAGCCTTCCAATCAGCGTCCAAGCTCATGAGTGATAACGTGGCTGGTCTACGGGAAAGGGCATCTGCTACCACGTTATTTTTTCCCTTGACATACTCAATGTCAAAATCGTAAGCCTGGATCTTGCTGATCCACTTCTGTTGCCTCTCCTGCAACTGCTTCTGCTCCAGAAAGTACTTCAGGCTGTTATGGTCTGTCCTCACCCTGAATCTGCCACCTACCAGGTACTGCCGGAATTTGGCCAATGCGTGCATGATGGCCAGCGTCTCTTTGTCATAGATGGGATAAAGCCTCTCGTGTGGAAGGAGCTTCCGGCTCTCAAACGCAATCGGATGACCCTCCTGCATCAAAACTGCCCCAATGCCTTCTCCTGATGCATCGCACTCCAGGATAAAGGGCTGAGTAAAATCTGGCAATGCCAGCACCGGACAACTACTCATCACCTCCTTGAGCTTATCAAAAGCTCGCTGGGCGGTATCCGTCCAACTGAATGCCCCCTTCCTCGTCAGCTCCGTGAGGGGTGCAGCAAGCTGTGAGAAGCCCTTGACGAACTTCCTGTAGTAAGTACAGATACCAATGAACCCTCTAAGCTCTGTCACATTCCGCGGCTCTGGCCAGCCCCTGATAGCCCGGATCTTCTCGTCATGGACTCTCACCCCGTCCACTCCTATGATGTGTCCTAAATACAGCATCTCTGTCAATCCAAACTCACACTTGGAGAGCTTGGCAAAGAACTGCTGCTCCTCCAGAATGTGCAAGACCGTCTCAATGTGCTGGAGGTGCTCCTCCCAGGTCCTGCTGTATATGAGGATATCATCAAAGAAAACCAGCACGAACTTCCTCAGATGATCCCTGAAAATATGGTTCATGCAAGACTGGAAAGTAGCAGGTGCATTGGTCAGGCCAAATGGCATGACCAGAAACTCAAAGTGCCCATAGTGACACCTGAAAGCAGTCTTGGGAATGTCCTGTTCCCTCATGCGTATCTGATGGTACCCGGACCTCAAATCAATCTTTGAGAAGAACCGTGCTCGTCTCAACTCATCCATCAACTCATCGATCCTGGGAATGGGGTACCTGTTCTTCAGGGTCTTTTTGTTCAAAGCCCTGTAATCAATGCACATGCGCAATGTGCCGTCCTTCTTCTTCACCAGCACTACTGAAGAAGCGAAAGGACTGGTGCTGGGTCGAATGTGCCCAAGGGCCAGCAGCTCCTGAATGGCCCGCTCTATCTCGTCCCGATAGGCTTTGGGATGCCTATACGGTGTGGTGATCACCGCCTGTATCCCTTGCTCCAGCTCGATCGTGTGCTCGAACCCCCGATCCGGTGGCTGTCCTGGCGGAATATCACCAAAAACGACTGCATATCTATCGAGAAGAGTCTATAGGTCAGGGTGTACCGCCCGTCCTGTATCTACTGCCTCTGAAGCCCGCAACTCGACTGCCCACTCTATGTCTCCCTTGCGGAATGTCGCCTCCATGCTGTGTGCCGATACTGTCTGGGGTGGATATGTGTTCTGCCCTCGGATCTTCTCATGCTTCCCCGTCTTGGGATCATCCCACTCCATCTCCAAGGCCTTCCAATCTGTTGTGACTTTCCCCAGAGTAATGAGCCACTGAACTCCCAATATCACATTGGTGTCCGGAATATCCACCACAAAGAAGTGATCGGTCAATGTATAGGTGCCCATCGTCACTGATAACTCTGGTACATATCGAGCACAAGCCATGGTCTGATCTCCTGGGACCAAAACAGAAAACCCATCAAAGCCCTCCGTCGGTATGCCTCTCCGTGCAACCATCTGAGCATCAATGAAGTTGTGGGTAGCCCCACTGTCGACTAAGACCGAAACTCTCTGTCCCCGCACTGTCCCACGCACGCGCAATGTCAGATACTTGGGGACTCCCCGTAACGCTGCTAGAGCTCCCCCAGTAGGTGCGAACGGAGCCTCACCTGCATCGGGTGGTGGAGGAGGTAAGGTACTCTGCGTTGCATAACATCCTCCTGTCTCCTCATCATCCCCCTCATCCTCTTCTCCGCTGCCCTCGGAGAATACCTCTATAAAATGTGCCTTCCCTGCCGTACATTTGTGCCCCGGTGCCCACGGCTCCTGGCATGTGAAGCATAATCGCTTCCGTCTCAGCTCTCTCCTGGCCTCATCATCATACTGTCCTCGTCCTGGATTCGCCTTGGGAGGCGGAACCCTCGTGTCCTTACCCTTGGGCTGGAAAGTCTGCCTCTGGGGATAAGGTGGCCGATTCCTAGGCAAGACATCTTGTAGGTCACGGGTCCTACTGACAGCGTCCTGTAGTGTAGCCGGTTTGTTTGACCGGACTAGGCCACGAAGTGGTTCTGACAGCCCCTCCACAAACATCGTGATCATCCGAGCTGCTGATAAATCAGGTACCATCACTGAAACCCTCAAGAAGTCTGAGATGTATGCCTCTGCACTCCCCGTCTGTTTGAGCTTGGTCAGCTCAAGGAAAGGCTGATCCGGGTCCTTCCTGTCAAAGCGTTCCACCACTCTCCTGGTGAACTCAGCATATGTGGTCATTGCGGAATGTCCCAATGTTGTCAACCCATGGAACCACCAATTCTGGGCCTCACCCTCTAGATGTAGTGCAGCCATCTTAATGGCCTCCCTCTCTGGCATCTGGTTAAGCTGAAAATAGAGGTCCAGTTTCTCCACCCAAGACTTGGCCGTAGTCTTCTGTGAACCATCAAACAGCGGCAAATGAAATTTGCTTGCTGCACGGTGACTATCACGGTGGGAGCCACGCCCCTTGTTTCGATCATAAGACTTGCTGCAACATCGGAACTGGATATATTGATTAAAAGGGAAAGCATCCATGAATTCCTGTCCCATGCTCCGCCAATCCGCAAACATAGCCGCATGTTGAGCTAGACCCCCATCTCTTGGTGCAGTTGGTTCCTCTTCCTCTACCGGAAAGGTAGGCATAGTGGGTCGCGTGGGTTCGGAATCGACCCTCTGTGCTGTCATAATGGGAATAGCATCTGGTATGCAACTAGACACGCCCGATCCTTCCCCCACCTGGAAAACCCTAGGGGGTTCTCTCTCTGCAATCTTCTTGGTTACATCCTGCATGAATGCATCCATCTTCTCAGTCAACTTCGCAAACATGTCCTCCATTGGATTCCGCTGTTCTGCCTCTGAATCAGAATCACTTCCCCCGAAGAGACTCTTGTGGGGGTTACCCCTGGACGTCATAGACTGTTAGCACCATAGGCTGAGCCAGATCTATGCTCTGATACCACAAAGGCCCAACCACTACACCAAAAGCTCGAACTGTTAGTGAGGGCGGCATCCCAGGGTGTTAAGGGTGGGGTCTTAAGGCCCACCGGAGCATCTTGAGATGGGGACCCTCGCGCAGTCCCCCAATTACACAGACCCCGGCAGCGTGTCAAGGCCCACCGGACCCTCAACAGGGAGGCTGCCCTAAACAGGGATATTACAATAAACAAGAATCTATAGCAAATAGAGAGACATCACATAAACAATGCAAATTATGGAGAATGTTGAGCCATTTTATTATATAACTGAAAGATACATGAGTATAAAGGTGATCAAAATGATGGCACCTTGGCTTGCACAAGGCAAGCTAGAAATACTCTCAGAAATGCTCAAGGAATGGTTGCTTTGTCAAGGACTGCGTTATCTCCAAAATGTTGTTGTTGTTGCTACCGGACTGTTGCTACTGCTGGAATAGGATGGATCTTTGGGGCTATTCCCCTACTCAGAAAAATGTGAAACTCTGGGAATGAGCTCTCCTCCAAATACCCAGAAAATCCCAGAAAGGAATTCTAGAATGGATGACCCCGGAATTTGACCTCCCTTGAGGAATAACGCTATCCCAGTGAAATACGCTGGTCCTGAATGATCCTCTGCAAATAGTGGCCTCCTCCTATACCAAAATGATGCAATAGTGAAGGGTTGATCCCTTCTCACTATCTCGGGCTGAATCCCCTAATGAATCCTCACTCCCGGAACTGCCTCCTCCAAGAACTGCGTGATCTCTCCCTGAGACTGTGATGCCCAAGCAAGTGCATAATCCCTGGCTGAAGATGCTATGGCTCCCTCCTGAAAATCAATAGATAGAACTCCTCACCCGAGCAGGCACTCGAAGTCCCCCGGGGCTGAGGTTGGGATCTCCGCTCGAAGACACTGTGTGCTGAACAGCACTTGCAGACTTCACTCAACAACAAAAGCATGCTCAATGTCAAAAGACAGAAATCATAGATGCATAATAGAATGAAAGAATGAGGAGCCTCTTCCCCTTTTTATGCTTTGAGAGCCTTGCTCTCCCCTAGGCCCCACCAAAACTGCGTTGTCCCTCTTAGCCCACGATGTCCCTCTCTCACTGTGCTGTCATGGGCCCACGCTGCCCATGCTACCACTTCCCTCACGTTGCCACTTCGTCCTCCTGGGCCCAATGCTGCCAAATAATTTATGCTCAAGTGACTTTAGGAAATGTTTATTTCCTAAGTGTAGGCTAAGTATCTCATCACCCACTTTATTAACTGATTTAACTTTATAAAAAGTCAACTGGCCAAAAATTAATATTACCAATTAGCTGCTGCTAATTGGGAATATTACAATCCTCCCGGCCAAAACGTTGCTGTCCTCAAGCAACTGCAAAGATGGATGCTGCAAAATCTTCTCACTCCCCCAAGTGGCATCCTCATCCGGCAAGTTCCTCCACCTCACCAGGTTCTCTCTGACTGTCCTGGTCCGTAGTTGCCTCTCCCTGGTGTCTGTGATGGCTTCTGGCTGCAACCAAATGCCCCTCATCATCTGTTGGTGGAAGCTCCTCTGTTGCAGTCACCTGCTGCCCCAATGCCTTTTTCAGGCATGATACATGTAATATGTTATGGATCATGCTACCTGTAGGCAAATCTAGCTCATATGCAACCTCCCCAATCCTATGGATCACCTTGTAAGGTCCATAGAAGCAGGGCTTGAGCTTCTCGACCCCCTTCTGCTTCAGCGTGGACTGTCGGTATGGCTGAAGTCGTAGGTACTACCTCAACCTGCCTCTCAACCCGTCCTTTGTCAGCATATAGCTTTTGTTGGTTCTGCGTTGTCGCTAAATTATCCTTAAGAGCCCAGAGTATATCCTGACTCTCTTGGATCCAGTCCTTGGCCTTGGGGGCCTTGCTAGCACCAAACATCACGTCAGCAATAGACAAAGCATGATATCCATACAAAGCATAGAACGGAGACATACCAATGGACATGTGGAAAGTGGTGTTGTAGCAGTACTCTCCCAAATTCAACTAGCGTAACCATGCCTTCCAGCCACTTGTTCACTATCTTCGTCTGCCCATCCCTCTAAGGGTGATAACTGGTACTCGGAGTCAACTCTGTACCCACCAAATGAAAGAGTTCTTGCCAAAATCCGGCCATGAAACAGTTGTCCCGATCACTAACAATGGTCTTCAGAAGACCATGAAACCTGAAAACATCCCTGAAAAACAACTCTGCTACCTGTGCTGTCATATACCGCGCTGATATAGCGAAGAAGTGTGCATACTTGGTCATTCGGTCAACGACTACAAAGATGCAATCCTTGCCTTGCACTGTGGGCAACCCTGTGATGAAATCTATCGAAATGCTCTACTATTTGCCCTCCGGAATGGGAAGTTGTTGTAGTATTCCTACTGGATGGTTCATCTCCCCCTTGTTCTGCTGACACACCTCGCACTCCCTGACATGCCAGAGTACGTCCTCCCTGAGGCCTCTCCAAGAGAACCTCTCCCTGATGGCCCTGTAGGTTTTGGTGAACCCCTAGTGGCGTGATAGTGGTGAGTCATGTGAGGCATGCAGTACCTTCTCCTTGACCTGAGAGCTCCCAGTCAAGAAGATCTTGTCCCTGAAGTATATCACCTCATCCATCACTCTATACCTGTCATCCGTGACCTGTCCATCCAGTATCTTGCAGGCAAAACGTTCCTTGGAGTACTTCACTAGTGACTGAGCCCTCCAATCCGTCTCTAAGCTCCTCAGAGGCAACACTGTCGGTTTGCGTGAATGAGCATCAGCCACCACGTTGTTCTTTCCTTTGACATACTCGTTGTCAAAGTCATATGCCTAGATCTTGCTGACCCACTTCTGTTGCCTCTCTTGCAATTGCTTCTACTCTAAAAAGAATCGGAGGCTGTTGTGAACAGTCCTCACCCTGAACCTATTCCCCACCAAGTACTGTCGAAACTTGGCCAGTGCATGCATGATAGCCAGCATTTCCTTGTCGTATATGGGATACAACCTATCATGCGACAATAGCTTCCTACTCTCGAAAGCTATGGGGTGGCCCCCCTACATCAAGACTGCACCTACCCCTTCTCCAGATGCATCACACTCCAGGACAAAAGGCTGCGTGAAATCCAACAACACCAAAACTAGACAGCTGCTCATCACCTCCTTAAGCCTGTCAAAGGCCCTTTGCGCTGTGTCCGTCCAACTGAATGCCCCCTTCTTGGTAAGATTTGTGAGGGGTGCAGCAAGTTGGGAAAACCCCTTGACAAACTTCTGGTAGTAGGTGCAAATGCCTACAAACCCCCGAAGCGCAGTCACGTTCCTCGATTCTGGCCAATCCCGGATGGCCCTGATCTTCTCCTCATGGACTCTCACACCAATGATATGCCCCAAATAGAGCATCTCTGTCAGTCCAAATTCGCATTTGGAGAGCTTAGCATAAAAATGATGCACCTCCAAAATGCGCAATACATCCTCAATGTGTTGTAGGTGTTCCTCCCATGTTCGACTATATATCAAGATGTCATCGAAGAATACTAGCACAAATTTCCTCAGTTGACCATGGAAGATGTGGTTCATGCAGGACTGGAAGGTGGCTAGTGCATTGGTTAGCCCAAAGGGCATCACCAAAAACTCAAAGTGGCCATAGTGACATCTAAAAGCTGTCTTGGGGACATCCTGGTCCCTCACTCAGATCTGATGGTAACCCAACCTCAAATCAATCTTCGAAAAGAACTTCGACCCCCTCAACTCATCCATCAGCTCATCAATCTGTGGGATGGGGTATCGGTTCTTCATGGTCTTCTTATTAAGAGCCCGATAGTCGATGCACATCCTCACTGTGCCATCCTTCTTCTTCACCAGTACCACCAAAGAAGCAAACGGGCTAGTGCTAGGTCGGATGTGTCCCAGTGCTAAGAGCTCATGAATAGCTCTCTCAATTTCATCCCTGTAGGCTTTGCGATGCTTATAGGGTGTAGTAATCACTGCTTGAATGCCTTGATCTAGCTCAATGGTGTGCTCAAACCCCCGATCCGGTGGCTACCCTAGCAGTATATCCCCAAAAATTGTAGCATATTGTCCAAAATCGACTGCACATCTGGGTATACGACCTGTCCTGTAGATCCTACCTCTGAAACACGCAGCTCCACTACCCACTCTATGTCTCCCTTCTGGAAGTCTGCCTCCATCCGGTGTGCTGAAACTGTCTGTGGAGGATAAGTGTGCATGCCTTGAATCATCTCATGCTTACTGGTCTTCTTGTCTATCCACTCCATCTCCAAGGTCTCCCAGTCCATAGTGACCTTCCCTAGCGTGATCAACCACTGCACTCCCAGTATCACGTTGGTGTCTGGAATGTCCACCACAAAGAAATGATCCGTCAAAGTGTAAGTCCCCATGGTCACTGCCAAAGTCAGCACATATCTGGCGCACTGCATAGTTCTGGCACCCGGTACCAGCACTGAAAATCCATCAAAGCTCTCTATCGGTATGCTCCTCTGCTCTACCAACTGTGCATCAATAAAATTGTGGGTAGCCCCACTGTCCACTAGTACTGAAACATGTTCTCCCTACACGGTACCCCGGACACGCAGTGTCAAATATTTGGGAACTCCTCACAAAGAAGCAAGAACTCCCCCAGTAGGTGCAAACGTTGCCCCTCCTACTCCTGGTGGTGGAGGTGGTGGATTATCCCCTCTATGTACTACAGTGCTGCCTCCTGCCTCCATTTCCTCATATGCATCCTCTTCCCCATCACTGTCGGAGAAGACCTCTATGTAGTGTACCTTCCCAGCGGCACATCGATGTCTCGACGCCCACGGCTCCTAGCATGTGAAGCATAGCTTCTTCCATCTCAGATCTCTCTAGGTCTCATCATCTAAAGGTCCCCGGCCTTGGTTCCCCCTCGGAGGTGGAACCCTCGTGTCCTTCCCCTTCGGCTGGAATGTCGGTCTCTGGGGGAAAGGAGCTCTGGTCCTGGGTAGAGCATCATGTAAATCCCTGATCCTCCCAACTGCATCATGAAGTGTAGCAGACCTCGTGGATCTAACTAACCCACGCAGAGGTTCTGCCA
Organism: Pinus albicaulis; assembly: GCA_034641835.2. NCBI lineage: Eukaryota > Viridiplantae > Streptophyta > Pinopsida > Pinales > Pinaceae > Pinus > Pinus albicaulis. The sequence continues at coordinate 993,232,581 of CM076570.1, read as the reverse complement.
ACCCATCAATAAACACGTATATCATCCTGGGTGAGGAAAAGTCAGGTACCATCACGAAAAGCCTCAAGAACTTGGAAATGTAGGTGTTTGAGTTCCCAGTCTGTTTGAGCTTGGTCAGCTCAACAAAGTGCTCTTGCGGATCCCTCCAGTCAAACCACTTTACCAGTCTCCGTGTAAACTCTGCATACGTTGTCACAGCCCAGTGACCCAACGTGGCCATCCCGTGGAACCACCAATCATGGGCCTCTCCCTCTAGGTGCAGTGCTACCACCTTGATGGCCTCTCTCTCTGCCATCTGATTGAGCTGGAAACATATATCCAACTTCTCCACCCAAGCCTTTGCCGAACATTTGGAGGATCCGTCAAATGTTGGCAAGAAAAACCTGCCCACTGTATATCCTGTGTGTACCTGCCCCCTCTGTTCTGATTACGGGGTCTACTATCCTTCTTGAGCTAAACAAAATCATGGAAGGTGAGAGCCTCACCAAACTCTCGCCCATAGGACTGATACTCGGAAAAATAATCCCCCATATGAACCGGCTCTAGTTCCTGAGGTGCTCCTGTTCCGATGCCTGTAGCTAGAAATGTGGGCATCGTGGAACGTGGGGGAGTAAGTGATACAACCTGTTGCGCTATGAGTTGCTCCTGCAAATGGTGGGAAATGTCGGACCCTTCTTGGATGTGAAAACCCCTTGGTGTTTCACGCTGTCTCTGGTCTGCGGTAAACTTCTGCCCCATCTCTTCTATCCTCCTCGATAGCTCCTGCACAGACTTTAAGAGAAGTTGCCCGAACTCTCTCTCATCCTTCTCCTCTACCATCGGTCCTTCCTCCTCTGCGTCCACTACTGGCACGTAGTCCCCTTCTCCAAAAGTGGCCTCAAGCCTCCGCTCTTGGTCCTTGTATTTCCTTCCCCCGTAAGTGATATATGGTTTTCCTGCTGGTGTCATACACAATCTGCTCCACAGGCTGAGCCAAGTCTATGAGCTTTGATACCACTGTAATATTCTGAATAGAAATAAACAGTAATATAAGCGACATAAACAAGAATCTACAGCAAATAGAGACATCACATAAACAATGCAAAATATGGAGAACGTTGAGCCATGTTATTATATAACTAAAAGATACATGAGTACAAAGGTGATAAGAATGATGGCACCTTGGCTTGCACAAGGCAAGCTAGAAATACTCTCAGAAACGCTCAAGGAATGGTTGCTTTGTCCAGGACTGCGTTATCTCCAAAATGTTGCTGCTGCTACCGGATTGCTGCTACTGTTGGACTAGGATGGCTCTTTGGGGTTGTTCCGTTGCTCAGAAAAATGTGAAACTCTAGGAATGAGCTCTCCTCCAAATACCCAGAAAATCCCAGAAAGGAATTTCAGAATGGATGACCCCGGAATTTGACCTCCCTTGAGGAATTTCGAATAACGCTATCCCAGTGAAATACATTGACCCTGAATGATCCTCTGCAAATAGTGGCCTCCTCCTGTACCAAAATGATGCAATAGTGAAGGGTTGATCCCTTCTCACTATCTCGGGTTGAATCCCCTGATGAATCCTCACTCCCGGAACTGCCTCCTCCAAGAACTGCGTGATCTCTCCCTGAGACTGCGCTGCCCAAGCAAGTGTGTAATCCCTGGCTGAAGATGCTATGGCTCCCTCCTGAAAATCAATAGATAAAACTCCTCACCCGAGCAAGCACTCGAAGTCCCCTGAGGCTGAGGCTGGGATCTTCGCTCGAAGACACTCAGTGTGCTGAACAGCACTTGCAGACTTCGCTCAACAGCAAAAGCGTGCTCAATGTCAAAAGACAGAAATCATATATGCATAATAGAATGAGAGAATGAGGAGCCTCTTCCCCTTTTTATGCTTTGAGAGCCTTGCTCTCCCCTACGCCCCACCAAAATTGCGTTGTCCCTCTTGCCCCATGCTGTCCCTCTCTCACTGCGCTATCATGGGCCCACACTGCCCACGCTACCACTTCCTTCACGTTGCCACTTCATCCTCCTGGGCCCCATGCTGCCAAATAATTATATGCTCAAGTGACTTTAGGAAATGTTTATTTCCTAAGTGTAGGCTAAGTATCTCATCACCCACTTTATTAACTGATTTAACTTTATAAAAAGTAAACTGGCCAAAAATTAATATTACCAATTAGCCGTTGCTAATTGGGATTATTACTGGTAGATGGTATAAGGGATAAATTTATCCCATACAATTCCAACATTGACTCTGCTCAAGAAATGTATGAAGCATTATCCAAATTGTTCACCATCAAGAATCTTAGTCAAGTTGCAAGTCTTAAGAATCAACTAAGGACCATAAAGATGTCAAAGGATGATATTGTGGCTTCCTTCTTTGTAAGGATAGCTATAATTAGAGATGATCTCCAAGCCATAGATGAGATAATACCTAAAAAGGAGCTCGTGATTGTTGGACTATTGGGATTACCACCCTCTTGGAGTGTCTTTGCTTCAGGGATCCATAGTTGGAGAGAAACTCTGACATTCGAGGAACTATGGAATGCCAAGAAGAAGTAAGAATTTCATTAGTAACCAAAGAGAATGAAGAAGAGGAAGTTTCAAATGCTTACTCCCCTCATCACAAGAAAGGAAACTTCAAGAGATCTAAAGGGCCAAGAAGAAAGGTAGACCTATCCAAAATAGAATGCTACAATTGTCACAATATGGGTCACTACAAAAGGGATTGTCTTGAGAATCTGGAAAATAAGAAGAGAAACAGAGATCAAGCAAATATTGCCGAAGAAGAATCTCCAAAGAAGAACAAAACCGAAAGAATTAGAAATAAGGGAACTTACACTACTAAGTCCTCTACCCTAAGTCTTAGTTGTTTGCTTTCTAGTATTTTTAGGTTTAACATGATTTGGAAAAGCATTTTTGAATTGTTTTGATGAAGTTATAGGTACCCCTCAAGTTTGGATTAAGAGGGAGCCCTCACCACTTTATAAGGATAAGTATCTTACTCCTTGTATTATCTTTTATATTTGGTTATCTAGTGATGTTTGTATTAAATACTAATCACATTTCTATTCATATTTTCCTTGTTTAGGAGAGGCTTGTTGAATACTCAAGGATTATGGAAGAAGACCTCACAAGACAAAGCATGGAAGAAGTACTATTGATGTCCTACAAGGTTTTTCTAGAAAACAACTCAAAGGTATGTCTTAAACATAAGCTTTGTTCTCTTCATGATAAAGGTATATTCATTCCCTATAATAATTCTACTAACAAGTGTTATGTCTAGGACCTTTGAATCATAAAAATTCTTATCTAGGTGATTAATCATTAGATTGAATCCACCCACATTATACTTTTGATCATTTTTGTGGAACCATAAAAAATTCTCTGTAAAACCCAAACTTAAGGGTATGTCGATCATAATATGAGAAACCCTAGCCTACTTAGGGTTATTGGTAAAGTCTAAGAAAATGTTATTTTTGATGTTTGAAGATTTTTATGGTAATGCCATGTTTGGAGTTTTGGTATGGTTATGGAAACCCTAACTTGTTAAGGTTGGATGGTGATGTCTGAAATCCCAAACCATTGAGGTTTTGGTAAATTAGGGTTTGTTGTGATATGTATTGAAATCCTAGAACTTTAGGGTTTGGTAGGGTTTATAAGCAAGACCCTTATTTAGATGATGTCCTAGGAATGAAACCCTAGGTATATGTTTGTCTGTATGATCATGTTTGTTATATATCTAACTTTAATGTGTTGATATCTGTGTCATTGGATTTATCTAATATATGTTGTGATGATATGCTTGTGCATGATGATGAAATCCTAGATATGTATATGTGCTGACCTAATTGTTGATGGTCATAAGTCCTAGGGTTTGTAAATAATCCCTACTCGAAGTTTGATATTCTAGGATGATATTGTTTTGATGTTGAATCTAGGGTTTACAACAAACCCTAGTAGAAGTTGGTCATGTTATTGAAACCTTAAATTGTGTTGTGATTGGTTTTGTTTGTTGAATGGAATTTAGGGTTTGTATCCTAGTTGAAATCTAACATAAAAATTCAGAAAGTTGTCAGATGCATTGTTGAATTGTACCTGTTCGAATTGCTTCTAGGGATTGCAATATGTCATAGAAACGTTTGTTGTATCTCTAAAGGAAATATTGAAGCCCTTAACATAATGAAGATTGATATCTCGAGGTTTTGATGATAAAGTCTAGGGTTTATGACAAAACCCTAGCAAGAAGTTGAAGTATAGAAGTTTATGTCTCTTGTTGATTATCAACCTAACTAAGTTTAGGTATTTGATGTCTAAAGTACAATGCTTCTATAGTTAACTTCATGCTTTTATATATGCATTTGGTTGTACTCGCTGTCTAAGATGTGCAAATACATAATCTTCAAGATGTTGAAGACATTTGTAAGAAAAGTTGACTTGGTTGATAAGCATGATGAAGAAAGTTATATGAATGATGATGAACAAGATAACTCTAATAAGAAGGATAGAAACCATGAAAGATTCTTCGATGCCATAGAAAGAAGTTGATCTCCCTAAGTTAAAAGGGAGCTTGGACAAAAGAAAAGGTATATCTCCCAAGTTGAGAGGGAAGCCCCCCTTGCCCTCCTAAAATGGTAGCACAAACTTGAGCATGGGACACCTAACCGACCGGTTAGGTCCGATTAACCGGCCAAATCAGGTGAGACCCTCCTCTAAGCCTGGTTGCATGAGCGGTTCTGATCGGAGGCTGAGCTGACCGACCGGTTTGACCGGTTACCGGTTCAAACCAGCCGATTTTGATAACTATGGGACAAAAATACTGGAACTTCATTTGTCATGAGCAATTTAGGCACACAAATCTAAGATGGGCAGAGATGCAGGTATTTACACTTCAGAATTAATTCGTGGACTATCAACGCAGTAAGGACCAACATATACCATACATAAGAGGTTTCAGACCAGCATATAAACCAGCATTATAGTGCATGAACCATATAATTCACGATCTTCAAAACTTCATAGAGATGCTAGAGAACGCACAGATTATTCAACACAGAGATCGATGCTCTGGAATTTTTGTCGGACATTGTGAAACAGAACTAAAAATTCATTTCCTGTAAATGAATCAAAGCCCTTCTTTTTGTTCACCTCAACCAAATAGCCACGACCTGTCTCAATAACATAATTTAAAGAAGAGTGTGCACATATAAGGAGAGTCACACATTCGACTAGAGATGAGGGAAACTCTCAAACTAGACATTCACTTAGTGGTAAATAACAAGAGTAAGATTATAGATCGTAAGAGTCTATGTAAATTTCAACAAACAACGTAGTCATGGAGATGCACACTTCATCACATTGTAACAATGAATCAAGACATTGTTTAAATGCAGAGATAACGTTTGAATGAAGAATGGAGAAAGAGCGCAAAACTTCCATTGGTTTGCAGGAACAGGTCTGAGTGGGAGCATAAAATTGATAGAGAGCGTTAGACCATTACGTTGGCAGAAAATGATAGGTCTGGCAATATTCCTTTCTGTAGTGGCAGGGACAGGTTTGCTCGCAATAGAGGAATGACAGAGTTAAGAGAGGTAACAACCTTTTTTCTGACAATTGCTCAGAAAAAAAAAGAGCTAACAAAGAGGAGAGCACAAGTCTACAAAATCCAAAACAAGTGGCCAACACTTGAGCAAGGAAGGGAATCACTCACTCTGATATCATGTTAGACACAAGCATGGCACAGACAAAATATTAATGATAAAGCAGTTCATTTCATTTCTATTAACCATAGATGTACATTTATAACACATTGGGGTGATCGTTGGATTCATATTCCAACTTCTCTTGGACTCCCCTTGACCGTTCAACTTCCACACCAACCCTTAGAGAATTAGGTATCTAATAAGAGCTCTATGACCAACACCACCTTCGCTACTTGGGATCCAAAAATCAACACAAAGTGTCGACCAGATGTCCTCCTAGGCAATGTGTGTTACACAAAGCGTCAACACTCCCAGTAATTCAAATTGGTAGTAAATCCTCCCCGATCAAATAGATTGGTAACAACAAATCTCTCCCGATCAAACTGATTGGTAACAACAAGCATGTAAAACATGCTATCAAAACTCCGAGAGATTTACCTGTACAAACACAACCTTTCAAATATACATAAGCAAACACAGACCTTCAATCATCTTGATGTTGCTTTACAATTTCTCATAGTAGGACTCAGAGATTTCCCAAATGAATCTCGATAGAAGTTTCTTCAACCATGCAACTTCCATTCCTACTTCACAGTCAACAATATATTCCACAACCGGATCCTGCTTTCTTTCTCTTAACAGCACCTCAAAATGCATTCTCCAATTTCTTTTTCAAGGTATCCTATCATGACTGTAATAAACCCTCCCTCTCAACTTGGGAGATATACCTTTTCTTTTGTCCAGGCTCCCTTTTAACTTAGGGAGATCAACTTCTTTCTATGGCATCGAAGAATCTTTCATGGCTTCTATCCTTCTTATCAGAGTTATCTTGTTCATCATCATTCATATAACTTTCTTCATCATGCTTATCAACCAAGTCAACTTTTCTTACAAATGTCTTCAACATCTTGAAGATTATGTATTTGCACATCTTAGACAGCAAGTACAACCAAATGCATGTATAAAAGCATGAAGTTAACTATAGAAGCATTGTACTTTAGACATCAAATACCTAAACTTAGTTAGGTTGATAATCAACAAGAGACATAAACTTCTATACTTCAACTTCTTGCTAGGGTTTGTCATAAACCCTAGACTTTATCATCAAAACCTCGAGATATCAATCTTCATTATGTTAAGGGCTTCAATATTTCCTTTAGAGATACAACAAACTTTTCTATGACATATTGCAACCCCTAGAAGCAATTCGAACAGGTACAATTCAACAATGCATCTGACAACTTTCTGAATTTTTATGTTAGATTTCAACTAGGATACAAACCGTAAATTCCATTCAACAAACAAAACCAATCACAACACAATTTAAGGTTTCAATAACATGACCAACTTCTACTAGGGTTTGTTGTAAACCCTAGATTCAACATCAAAACAATATCATCCTAGAATATCAAACTTCGAGTAGGGATTATTTACAAACCCTAGGACTTATGACCATCAACAATTAGGTCAGCACATATACATATCTAGGATTTCATCATCATGCACAAGCATATCATCACAACATATATCGAGATAAATCCAATGACACGAGATATCAACACATTAAAGTTAGATATATAACAAACATGATCCTTATGGACAAACATATACCTAAGTTTCTATTCCTAAATTGTTATCAGCCTCTAAATTTCTGAAGGCTCAAGGACTACAAACCTAAAGTTCTAGTGTTTCAATACATATCACAACAAACCTAATTTACCAAAACCTCAATGGTTTGGGATTTGAATCACCATCAACCTTAACAAGTTAGGGTTTCCCATAACCATACCAAAACTCAAACGACAGCATTACCATAAAAAACTTCAAACATCAAAAATAACATTTTCTTTAGACTTCATCAATAACCTAAAGTAGGCTAGGGTTTCACACATTATCATCAACATACCCTTAAGTTATGGTTTTACAAAGAAACTTTTTAGGGTTCCACAAAATGATGCTATAAAAGTAGGAGGGTGGATTCAATCTCTTGATTAATCACCTAGATAAGAATTTTTATGATTCAAGGTCTAAATAACATGTTAGTAGAATTATTATAGGGAATGAATATACCTTTATTATGAAGAGAACAAAGCTTATGGTCTAAGACATACCTTTGAGTTGTTTAACAAACCTTTTAGGACATCAATAGTACTTCTTCAACATGCTTGCTCTCCTTTGTGGGGTCTTCTTCCATAATCCTTGAGTATTCGGCAAGCCTTTCCTAACAGGAAAATACTCTCTGAATAAAATCTTGATTAATGTCACTTTGTACAGAGCATCACTAGATAACCAAATATAGAAGATAATACAAGGGAGTAAGAGTGCTTGTCCTTATAAAGTGGCCATGCTCCCCTATTTAATCCAAACTTGAGGGGTACCTATAACTTCATCAAAACAATTCAAAAATGCTTTTCCAAATCATGTTAAACCTAAAAATACTAGAAAGCAAACAACTAAGACTTAGGGTAGAGGACTTAGTAGTGTAAGTTCCCTTATTTCTGATTCTTTCGGTTTTGTTCTTCTAGTTTGTGCTACCATTTCAGGAGGGCAAGGGGGGCTTCACTTTGCCTTTGCAATCCCATAAGCAGTGTCACAGTCAGATTTTGGGCAGAGCCCCTTCGAGAAGACAACGTCACACAGCAGATGCAATTTCTTTTGGACTGCAAAAAAGTTAGCTGACAGAAAAGAGATAGCTTGTAGCTCTTGAAGAACAAGAAGCACAAACGCAACTGTCAACTTGCTGGGTAGGATCGTGATGAAGAGAGGAGATCTCTAACTGCAGATCTCCGAGTGGAAAGATATGAGAAGATTGAGCCTGCATGCCACCCAACAACGCATGTGAGGGTTTTAGGCCTGTTATTCGTATCCATGGATGTACTCTTGATAGTTTGTTAGTTAAAATCTCGGGTGCCCAAAACTTGTTCTCAGTCACAAATTTTGCATTCATGCAGCCTCTGCCTCATTGCCATAAATAGATGGGAGCAGACTATAAATGTAAAAGAACAGATAAAACCACTCCAAATTTTAGAATTTGGTAAAATGTTGTTTCAAGCATTTCCTCCCATCTCTATGAAAACAACTATATGATCTATTTTTCAATCCATGAATTATCAGATCCCAAACCTGCATTTGAGTCACTTAAATGGGTGCTAGGCAGCAACTCTTTCAGGGTTACTTGTATATTGTAAGATTGCCAAACTAAAATGACATCAGAGAAGCCAAAGAGTTGAAAGGAAAAGGAGAATTCTTTCCACACTGCCTGTGTAAGTTGGTATAGTAAGAGAAATACCATTTCTTCTTGTTTTTCGTTTTCTTAATCTAATCAATAAGAATTGAGGAGGCATGTTGACATCACTAGTCATGCACCTCGAGTAACTCGTGCTTCCATCAAGTCCACTTCTATTGTTATTGGTGGCAGGGGTACTGACGTTGCAGATGAGTCTGAGGCTAAGGCATCCTCAAACTCTGATCCAAATGATGTCTATGTAGCAGCCGATGTTGATCCTGTGTCTAGCAGCGGTGATGAATTTGATGATTGATCATCATTCATGTGTAGTCTTGTATTAGGCCAATGGCCTCATAGCTTGTAGCATTGTTTTCGAACTTTATGGGCCATTTGGAGCCTCATTGCTTATGTATTTTTCGATGATATGTATTGCACTCGATGCCATTTTGATATATTCACCTTCGCATGGCATATAAATGAGCAAACTTTGCATATTTTGTCTCTATTGGCTTGGAATCATGGTTGCAAATCTTAAAAATAGTTTTTTTTATTAAAAAATAATTATTTAATGTATTTTTTTTAAAACCGGTTCATTGAGATCTGACCGCTACTGGTTAGATTAGTTCCGGTTCGAAACCCAGTTCATTAGGTCCACCGGTCCGGTCACCGGTTCCAGTTTTAATAACTATGTTCTGTCCACCAATTTAAGATTTCTCAATGTTGAAAAAGTTGGCATTAAGAATAAATCGGCAAGGGTCCAAATAGTTTGCTTTGGACAGAGGCCTACGAAGGACAATATTGTTGGAAAGTGTAACGAGGATCGGTCTTCATATTGACTATGTAATTATGTATTTATGTAGTGTAGAAGACAAAGATAATAATATATAATTTTGGTATGCTTGCTTCATGGGTTTCATGAGCAAGGTTTTATTATAGAACAATAGGCTTCTTCTTGATGTGTATTAGGGATATGTCTTCTGGGCATAAATGTACAAATTAAAGAGTCATGTTTATGAAGAGTCAAGTCACATGTGTATACCTCAAGACCTTGCCAATCAAGCTTGAAGAAATGACACAAATGATGATCAAGATCGGCATTGGAAAACGCTTTAAGTCAGCCTTTATCTCACTGGAAAATACTCTGTACAAGTCGGCCTATAACCCTTGTTCAAGTCGACCTAAAATTTAAAGAACAGGTCGGCTTATTTACACATAGGTTCAACTATTTAAAGGAACCTGTGGATTACAGTTTGACACGGATTTCGGTGAAGCACTTGTTGAAAAGTGTAACTAGGTCAGTCTTCATGTTGACGATGTAATTATGTATTTATGAAAAGGAGGAGACAAAGATAATAAAATGTATTTTGTTGTACTTGCCATGGGTTTCATGAGCAAGATTTTATTATGTAGATAGACTTCTTCTTGAATATCTATTAGGTTCTTGTCTTCTAGGTATAAATAGAATTAAGTGCCAAAATCATGAAGGATCCAGTCCAGATTTATATGCTCCAAGACCTTGTAAAGAAGCTCTTAACAGCCCTCAAAAGTGTTGGAAGACAAGCTCCAAATATAGCAAAAACAACCTTCAACAATATTGGAATATAGGTGAAGTAATACCTCATAAAATGCCGGAGAAAATAAACTACAAGTCGGCCTAAATTTCAAGCTATAAAGTCGGCCTAAATATCAGCTAAATGGTCGGCCTAAAAGCTGGATCAGTCACCTATATATATCACTGTCCTGTGGTTCATTTGGAAAACAAGAAAATGCGGATTGATCTGAAACAAAAGGGACAAGAGAGTACAAATTGCAAAAGGTACAGAGAGGGTACAGTTTGTGAAAGGTACAAGAAGGTATAGATTGCGGATAGGTACAACAAGGTACAGGATTGCGGATTGGTGCAGCTAGATTGCGGATAGGTGCAGGAAGGGTATAGTGCGGACATCTCTGAGTTTAAAGTATCTGAGGAAAGAATTTGTCAAAGTCAAGACAGTGATTATAAGAACAAAGGCTGATCTAAAGCTGGGAGAAAGTGAGGAAGGTAAAACAGAGATTTACCTTCCTAACTACATTTCAAGGAATTCAGTTACAAGTGAAAATAATTCTGTCTCTACATTTGACTAAGTACTTTGATAATTGACTTGATGAAAGATTAACTAAGCTAAAGAAGAAAATACATAAGTAAACTCACAAGTAATTATCAAGAAGAGAATTTTTCTATTAATCACCAGCTCTCCAAATTCTCAACAGGGTATCAGAGCTAAGGTGTTGAACACAAGGGCTGCTTGTCAACAAAGACACTGAAGGAAGCGTAAATCAAAGTTTAGGTTGGAAAGTCAAATCAGTTTACAAAGAAGACTACCTAGCTTACAAAGAAGACATCCTCTACCATCAAGAATTCAAGATCACCTAAATTGAAGAATTATGTCTCGAAATAAATTCTTAACCTCTTTGTTATCATCAAGAAAGCTGCTGCGAGAGAAAGTCACTCTCTCAAGTAAGTATCTATGGCTTCATTTGAATCTGTCCAAATGACTTATTGTTTAGAAAACAACAAATTGGTTGGGTTATCTAACTTCAATGCATGGAAGAAAAGGACAGATCTGAAGCTAATTGAAAATGAAGTCATAGGTTTCATAGAAGGATCTACAATACAACCTCCAAAGGAAGATATTCTAGCATATACCAAATACATGCAGGGAGACATAAGAGCCCGAAGGATTATTGTAGAATCCATAAAAGAATCTCTCATTCCCTATGTATCAAAGCTAGAATCCTTAAAAGAAATATATGATAAATTGGTGGAACATTTCTCAAAAGGTTCTACAAAAGAAATAATATCTCTGAGACAAAAACTATACAAATTGAAAATGTCAAAGGAAGGAATAATTCCATATCTGATGGAGATTTTCGCAATACGAGAACAACTACTAAAATTGGGAGAAGTAATCCCCGATAGAGAAATACTCACTATGGTACGAAATGTCTTACCGAAAGAATGGAGAGATTACTCTTCCAGCATAGCTGGGAGAGAAGCCATGACATTCCAAAGTCTAGGTAAGATAGAAGAATCAAGATTGAAAGAAGGATCAAGAGAAGAGAATCAAGCCTTTGCCACCATGTCTGGGAAGAAAGGAAGATTCAGTAAATTTGGTCCTCAAAATAAGAAGAGAAATGTGAACAAAGCACGATGCTTTGGGTGTAATGCTTTTGGGCATTATAAACGAGATTATCCTAGATTAAGAAAGGACAAGAGGAAAAAGGAAGAAGCCCATATAAAAGAAGAACCTGATAAAAAGAAATCTAAGAAAGAAGAAGCGAGGGATCTCAACCATGATTAGGATCTTCTTCTTCTTTAAGTGATATCTGTTGGTTGTAAAATAGTATGATAGGGAGCAATGTATATTATAGCATCATGATAAAAGCAAGATAGAAGCTCCTGGTATAAAAGTTCCGAGGAAAAACCTCTCTGATAACATTACTAATGGAAATCAGTTATCAAGAGAAAAGGTCATCATGGAAACAAATTTCTAGGATGTGATGACATATTGATGGAGCAAGCCAAGAGAATAAAGCTCTTCATTCTTAAGAAATTGCTACAGGATGACTCAAGGAAAAAGGGTTTTAGGTATGTATACATCTATATGCTAACATTGGATGCTGTGAAGTCATGTCATATGGTTGTAGGTAATGAACTTCTGTAGTTAGAAGTATGATCTATGGAGGAGTATCTCTTAGTGCACGGACAGATCAAATCAACATAATATGTCCTCATGGAATATGAGGTGTTTGTATATGAACGAGAAACTAGGAAGGTTGTAAGTTCCTGGGAATGGAGAATGTGCAGAAAGGAAGAGATCTTGAAATACAACCATATCAAAGAGGCAGTTATCATCCGAAAGCCAAGAAGATGTGACTAGGAGATCTCTTGGAAGGATATATAGACTCTAACAGAAGTCTCGTAAATTAGAAGACCCTTGACAAAACATATCATTAAGAGATGTGTCAATCTATATGAAGGATGTCGATGCCTACAGGGAGATGTCATGGTGAAAGATCATCACTAAGGTAACTTTTGTTCTAAAAGGTTCATATGTATATGCTTATCTGAATGAATTTTTGCAGGGCTACTAATCATAAGAAAGGATGTATAATCCTTGGGGATGATTCGATGAAAAGTAGCATGGCATAACGGTGGACCAGATGAGGAAGACTAATGAATCACTTTCTGATAGTGGACATGACTAATGACTGAAAGTGATGAATGATCTGTGCCCTATGAAGCCAAAAATTGAAGATTCCTCAATATCGAAATCCATGACATCGAGGGGAGGAACTCTTCATGAGTAGCTGGATTGTTGCTGCAGGACTCTGGTTGATGAGTAGCCTGGTGGTAAGTTTCTCGCTTGGAAGAAACTTGAAATATGTCCTTCCTGTGTTAAAAGGGAGCGACGTATGTGATTCTCTATTACATTTGTCATGCATTAGACCAGGACTAACAGTCGTAAGTCTTAAAGAAGGCCAGGTGAAGAGAATGGATAGACACATCATTTTGGTCTTCACCTGGAAGACAGAATGGAGGATTGGGTAATCATCTGGCATTCAATACTCTTTGAGAATGAGATAGGGCATTCAAAATAAGAGTAGTCGTGGACTGATATTCTTTGAGGGTTGGCTACCCAAGAGAAGAATAGTCCAAGAATGTCATACTCTGGGAACACCTAGGTGGGGTATGTACCTTGGAGAGACAATGACTATGGTGTCTATTAGTCATGTGTCTCGCCAGCATGGTAGCCCATTTCTCGTTGAGAGATGGGGTTGTTAGTCAAGGCCTTGCACTAGGACAATGCTGGTTGATATGATGCTATACAGATGTGATTACCAATTCGATTCTTCTTATGAGATTCTTCAGTTTGAAAGTGATCATGTACTTGTATGAATACCTCCCTAGTTAAGAGGGAGTGTTGAAAAGTGTAACTAGGTCGGTCTTCACGTTGACGATGTAATTATGTATTTATGAAAAGAAGGAGACAAAGATAATAAAATGTATTTTGTTGTACTTGCTTCATGGGTTTCATAAGCAAGATTTTATTATGTAGATAGACTTCTTCTTGATGTCTATTAGGTTCTTGTCTTCTAGGTATAAATAGAATTAAGTGTCAAAATCATGAAGGATCCAGTTCAGATTTATATGCTCCAAGACCTTGTAAAGAAGCTCTCAACAGCACTCAAAAGTGGTGGAAGACAAGCTCCAAATATAGCGAAAACAACCTTCAACAATATTGGAATATAGGTGAAGTAATACCTCATAAAATGCCCGAGAAAATAAACTACAAGTCGGCCTAAATTTCAAGCTATAAAGTCGGCCTAAATATCAGCTGAATGGTCGGCCTAAAAGCTGGATCAGTCACCTATATATATCATTGTCCTGCAGCGCATTTGGAGAACAAGAAAATGCGGATTGATCTGAAACAAAAGGGACAAGAGAGTACAGATTGCAGAAGGTACAAAGAGGGTATAGTTTGCGGAAGGTACAGGAAGGTACAGATTGCGGATAGGTACAGTAAGGTATAGGATTGCGGATTGGTGCAGCTAGATTGCGGATTGGTGCAGGAAGGGTACAGTGCGGACATCTTTGAGTTTAAAGTATCTGTGGAAACAATTTGTCAAAGTCAAGACAGTGATTATAAGAACAAAGGCTGATCTAAAGCTGGGAGAAAGTGAGGAAGGTAAATCAGTGATTTACCTTCCTAACTACATTTCAAGGAATTCAGTTACAAGTGAAAATAATTATGTCCCTACATTTGACTAAGTACTTTGATAATTGATTTGATGAAAGATTAACTAAGCTAAAGAAGAAAATACATAAGTAAGCTCACAAGTAATTATCAAGAAGAGAATTTTTGTATTAATCACCAACTCTTCAAATTCTCAACAGCACTCTGTGATTTAGTGTGAGCTTCAGGACAGAGAAAAAATGGGAGTAAAGGAGATTATATCTGCATTTTATTTGAGGACAAGTCTAAAAGTGATTTGCGAGTTCAAGTCGGAGGTTAATACCTTCATACCTATCTACAATAAATACAAAATAAAGAATGGGTTGAAGTGCGTAGAAGGCACTGTATAAGTGTGGAATTAGTACTGCATTCAAGTGCGTAGAAGGGACGATGTGAAGTTCTAAAATAGGACTGTGTCAAATCTAAGAAAAGTGTTGTGTTAAATAGGTACAAGATTGCGTTAAGTATAAGATGTATGAGATATAATATGTATGTATGAAAAGGGTAAACTTCTCATGTGTACATTGAATATTAGCTTGCAATGTTAAGTAAAGGTGCAAGGTGTGCACAGGACAATATATAACAAGGTGCCGACAGCAAGCAAGGATCTCACACAACCGAAAAGGGAAGAGTACAAGAAGAGACCAAGATCTCTAGTTTTGGTGCTGAAAGGTGCAGATCGGTGCAGGAAAGAAGGATCATCTTAAGGAGTCAATGAAGAAGCAGTGAAAAGGTCTTGGAGGCATACATAGGTCAAGGGTCTATGTTGTGGTCATAGTACTTGTCATCCGAAAGTCTATAAAATTAATTTCTTGTGGGTTTTCCAAGAGGGAGAGGTTTTGGCCCTGGCTCGAAGAGCCTAAATTTGTGTCTCTTGCGTTTTTGGTAATTAACTTGATGAAAGACATAATAAGCTAAGAAGAGAAGACATAAGTAAAAGAAGTAAGCTCAAAAGTAATTATCAAGGAGAGAATTTGAATTAATCACTGCCCTACATAATTCTCAACATGGTATGAGAGCTAAGGTGTTGAAGACGAGGGCTACTTGACAAGGAGAAACTCAAGGAAGCAAGAATCAAAGTCGACATTGAAAAGTCAAATCAATTTGCAAGGAAGATTCTCAAGTCATCTCAAGAAGACCTTCAATCTCATTCAAAAGATTCACTTATCAAGGAGATAATCTTTGCCATCAAAGATTTATATTGAAAACATTGTTGGAAGAGACATAATCTTTTTGAAGACATCCTTTATCATCAAGGAGATCAAAGGTCACCTACATTGAAAATTCAATCTAAGAAGAAGTTCCTAACTTCATCTTCATCTTCATCAAGAACGCTGTTAGAAGGAGGAAGTCACCCTACTCAAGTAAGTATCTATCACCTTATCTAAATCTGTCAAAATGACTTATTGTGAAGAGAGCAACAAATTGGTTGGGTCATCAAACTTTAGTGCATGGAAGAAGAGAACAGATTTGAATCTAACTGAAAATGAAGTTATAAACTACATCGAAGGATCTACAATTCAACCTTCAAAAGAAGACATTATAGCATTTATCAAATACATGAAGAGAGACATAAGAGCCCGAAGGATTCTTATAGAATCCATAAAGGACTCTCTCATTCCCTATGTATCAAATCTAGAATCCTCAAAAGAAATATATGATAAATTAGTGGAGTTATTCTCGAAAGGTTCTGCAGGGGAAATAATATCCCTAAGACAAAAATTATACAAATTGCGAATATCAAGAAAGGAAGGAATAATTCCATATTTAATGGAGATTTTCGCAATACGAGATCAACTGCAGAAATTGGGAGAAGTAGTGTCTGATGGAGAAATTCTCACTATGGTACAAAATGCTCTACCTAAAGAATGGGGAAGATTCACTTCTAGCATTGATGGGAAAGAAGAAGCAATACCATTCCAGGATCTATGTAAGATAGAAGAAACAAGATTGAAAGCCAAAACTGATACAATATCAAGTGAAGGGAATCAAGTCTTTGTAGCCATGTCCAGGGAGAAAGGAAGATTCGGTAAATTTGATCCTCTGAATAAAAGAAGAAATATGGACAACGCACGATGCTTTGGATGTAATGAACTTGGGCATTATAAAAGGGATTGTCCTAAACCTGGGAAGGACAAGAGGAAAAAGGAAGAAGCCCATGTCACATATGAAAGGGAAGAACTTGATGCAAAGAAATCTAAGAAATAAGAAGTGAAAGATCTCTATTATGATTGAGATCATCTTCCTCTTTAAGTGATTTCTGTTGGTTGTATAATAGTATGATAGGAAGCAATGTATATTAATAGCATCATGATAGAAGCATGGAAGGAGCACCTGAAGAAGTAGCTCCTGGAAATATCATTGTTAAAATTGGACAACTAGGTCCAAACTCCGTGTTGTGATGCTCAGATGAAGATACCAATATTTTTATTGGGTTCCTCTTTCGGAGAGCTGCAAGATCGATCTACAGATCATCTTGATCCGATGAGCAAAACATTTATTTTGAATTTATTTTCTAATATATTCAAATATGTGCAGGTCGACTTTAAGGTTTTATACCCCAGCAAGTGTGTCACACACCCTCAAGTGATGGATATAAATAAGGTCAACGTTGGAGGACATTTCACTCATCTCATCTCATCACACATATTTCTCTCTCCACTTCTGATTGGTTCGAGCAACTTGGAGGCAATCTGCGGTTCATACGTGGGAGAAGGACGAAGACATTTCTGCTGCAGCTAGGGGTTCCACCGTGGGTTTGACCAGCGTTGACTTTGGTCAACGCATGGTCAAAAGGAACTGAATTTTGGCATAGACTTCGATTTCTGTTGTTCGTACATTTTGGCACAAGAATCGAGGTCAAAGGTTGACCATAGACTGTCTTGCGTTGACTTTGACTTGCTGTTGTTCTACGTTGACTTTTCTGGGGTTGACTTTGAGTTGACCGTTAAATGTTTTGAGGATTGTGTGACATTGCTGGTTAGCAAACCATATCGAGACTTTGCTGGTTGAAGCATCCTGTTGACCGTTGTAACGCACCAACACAATTGTCTGTTTCTGGCTTGTCTTTTGTCGATCTATTGGTATGTTCTATCAGCATTTTACTTTATAGTTTATGTGATCGTTGTCTAGTATTGAAGAAAAGGTAAAGTTGCATCAAGCATAGAACATCTACATAAATTTACATGGTATCGGAGCTAAGGTGAAGACAAAGCCCTAATTTGTAGCAATCACCGAAGAAGAAAATGGGTTCCACAAACTATGGCTTCAAGGAAGATGACAAATTCACTGGGAAGGATGACTTCCATGCTTGGAAGATGACATCAGATCTTAAATTGGAAGACCAAGATGTCATAGACTATGTGCAGGGTAAAATCCAAGAACCTCCATCCACTGCTACTGCTATTGCCAAAACAAAATATAAGAAGGGGGAGATCAAAGCAAAGCTGATGATCAGAGACTCAATTCACAAGAGTCTGGTTGCCTACATCTCTGAGCTAGGCACATCCAAAGAGATGTATGATAAGTTGGTTCATATGTTCAACGCCAACAATGCGAATCAAGTATTATTCTTCAAGAATCAATTGAAGAATCTGAAGAAAGGCAGGGATGAGTCTATTCAGTTATATTTTCTGAAGCTGACCGAGATTAGGAACAATCTGCTGGCTCTTGGGGAGACAATAGCTGATCGAGAGATGGCACTCACCGCACTTGGAGGACTCCCATTCGAATGGCATGTGTTCAACACTACCATTCTCAATAATAATGTGATACCTGACTTCGACGAAGTACTATCGAGATGCATTCAAGAAGAAACAAGAATGAAGGAGTATGAAAATGAAGGAAATGTTGCCTATGCTGCTCATTCTAGAAAGAAGAACTTTGATGGTCCAAAGAACAAAGGAAGAGCAGGGGCCCAAGGAAAGAAGGGCAAGTGTTACACTTGTCATAGGTCAGGTCACTATGCTAGAGAATGCCCTTTCAAGAAGGATTCTCCTGACGGTGATGACAACAACAACAACCGGAGGAAAGGCAATCAAAGGAACAACAGGTTCAAGGGAAAGAGAAAGGCTCCCTCCGGCAGAAATGGTCAACCTTTCAAAAGGCCAAGGAACTCCAGGTATGAGGAATCAAATGTTGTTGATAAAAGAAATGAATACATTCTTGTTTTTGCCCTCTCTGCTGCATCTCCA
This sequence comes from Pinus albicaulis, assembly GCA_034641835.2. Classification (NCBI taxonomy): domain Eukaryota; kingdom Viridiplantae; phylum Streptophyta; class Pinopsida; order Pinales; family Pinaceae; genus Pinus; species Pinus albicaulis. The sequence goes on along the minus strand of CM076570.1, from coordinate 993,213,704 downwards.
CCCGACACTATGGATGTTTGGTTGATAGATAGTGGTGCCTCAAGGCACATCACTAGGTTCAAGGAAGCACTCTCTGATATGGTTGAGAAGGATACTAATCTAGAAATTATCCTTAGAGATAATGCCACATATCTCGTGAAAGGGACAGGGACTGTGACCCTCCATTTGTCTTAAGGTCAAGTCCTACACTTGCAGGATGTACTCTATGTACCAAATTTGAAGAAGAACCTTGTGTCTATATCAGCCATGGAAGACAAATGTTTCAATGTGGCATCCATTGATGGAAAGGTGCACATGTGGAAGAAGAGCTTCAAGGAAGCTATCACGATTGGGTTTAGAGTTGACACACTCTACCAGGTTGGAGGAAGTCCACTGGGAGCGATGACGTGATACTATCCGACAAACTGAACTATGGCACCGAAGGTTTGGACACCTTCACTACAAGGCCCTTCCCGAAGCAAGGAAGGTGGTGACAGGGATGCCCGAGTTCTCAAATAATCATGAAAGTGTATGTTAGGGTTGTGCTGAAGGAAAGCATACAAGGGGACCTTTTCCCTCAAGTGTCACAAAGACCTCTGATGTCTTACAATTGATCCATTATGATCTGTCTAGTATGCTTCCCGCGACATCCTTGGGAGGATGTTCTTATTATATGATGTTCATAGATGACTTCTCTCGCAAAACTTGGATATACTTCTTGAAGAAGAGGGATGAGGCTTTCATGTGGTTTCGTACCTTCAAAGCCTTGGTGGAAAATATGACAGGGAAGAAGATAAAGATTTTAAGGACCTATAATGGCACTGAATATGAGACGAACGAGTTCAAGAACTTTTGCAGAGAAGCTGGCATCAAGAGGGAGACCGCAACTATCTATACTCCGAACAGAATGGCATTGTTGAACGAAAGAACAGGACCATTGTGGAAGCTACCCGTGCCATGCTATGTGACCAAGGTCTACTGAAGTTTCTGTGGGGTGAAGCTGCGAACACTGCCGTGTACATACAAAACCAATACCCGCATTCTGCTCTGGACTCCAAAACTCCTGAAGAGGTTTTCACTGGTAAGAAACCTGACATCTCACATTTTAGAGTTTTTGGATGTCCTGTTTATTTTCATGTGTCGAAAGAGAAGAGGAGCAAGTTGGATGCTTCTGGGAAGAAAGGAATGTTTGTGGGCTATAGCAACACTTTGAAGGCCTATAGAGTCTATGTGCTTGGTCAAAGGGAAGTGGAGATATGCCACGATGTCACTTTTGACGAAGATACTTCCCTGAAGAAAGTAGTCAATCTTCCGAGATCTGAGGAAGATCATGAAGCAAGGCCTAGAAATCAAGAAGAACCAAAGGATGAGACGATGCCTAATGTTGAAGGACTGATGGACCCAATTGATCCACCTCCTTCACTGGGGAAGAGACCATCATGGCTCAGGGACACTCTTGAGGAAGCTGAGGGACATATGGCCCCAAGGGAGGCATTCCGTGAAAGCAAGAAGCCGAGTAGATACCAAGAGTATCTAGCAGCGATGAGTACTATTGTACAATCCGAGCATGGATCTTTTGAGGAAGCCGTTAAACATCAAGTCTGGAAGGATGCTATGCACGAAGAGTATGAGTCCATAATGAAGAATGATGTTTGGGATGTGGTTCCAAGACCGGAGGACAAAGCAGTTGTAACCTCGAAATGGCTCTACAAGATCAAGCATGGATCTGATGGAAGTGCTGAAAAGTTCAAGGCAAGATTCGTTGCTCGTGGCTTCTCTCAAAAGGAAGGCATAAACTATGATGACATATTTGCACCTGTGGCACGATATACCACCATTCAATCTATCATAGCCCTTGCTGCTACGCAAAGATGGAGTCTTCATCAGATGGATGTGAAGACCGCATTTCTGCATGGTGCGATAAAGGAAGAGGTGCATGTAAAGCAACCTCTGGGGTTCAAAGTCCAGGATTGGGACACCCGTGTCTACAGGTTGAAGGAAGCCCTCTATGGGTTGAAGCAAGCACCCAGAGCTCGGTACAAGAGGATAGATAGCTACCTGATGAAGTTGGGCTTCACTCGTAATAATGTTGACAGAGAGAAGCCTCTCATTCTAGTGCTATATGTGGATGACCTCTTCCTGACAGGTGTTGACCCTCTCATTCATCAGTGCAAGAGGGAGCTTGCTGCTGAGTTCGAGATGAAGGACCTAGGACTAATGCACTACTTCCTAGGCCTGGAGGTCTAGCAAAGACCTGGCGAGATTTTCCTTTCTCAAGGAAAATACATTGTGAAGCTTCTGGAAAGATTTAGTATGGTGCACTGCAAGTCCGTGTTGACACCGATGGAGCTCAACTTTAAGAAGTTGAGTGGTAGCACTGTTGGGCCCATATTGGCAAATCCTACTAAGTATCGTCAACTCGTAGGGGCCCTGATGTTCTTAGTGAACACCCGTCTAGATATATGTTTTGTAGTGAACACTTTGAGTCAACAGATGGTTGAGCCTCATCACACTCACTGGGTTGGTGCCAAGAATCTTCTGAGATATCTTCGGGGCACGATAAACCATGGGTTGCAATACACTGCCGGGAGCATGACACTCCTTGGATATACTGATGCCGATTGGGCTGGCAGTGTGGTGGATCGTAAAAGCACATCGGGATGCTGCTTCTCACTTGGATCTGCTTCGACATCATGGATGAGTAGGAAGCCAAAGTTGGTGGCTTTGAGCACCGCAGAGGCCAAATACATTGAAGTGAGTATGGCCTGTTGTGAAGCAGTTTGGTTGCGAAAGCTTTTCAGTAAGTTGTTCGGGCATGTGCTAGATACCACCGTGATACTCTGTGATAACTAGAGTGGGATTCGCTTGTCCAAGAATCCCGTGTTCCACGATCGATCCAAGCATATTGATATCAGGTACCACTTTATCTGGGATATGGTACAGCGAGGCGTCGTAAGGCTCAATCATATAGGAACTGATGAGCAGGTCGCGGATATTCTCACTAAGCCCCTGGAGAAGGTCAAGTTCCTAACCTTCCATGAGGGTCTTGGTATCGTGGAATGACCCTATGATGAGGGTCTTATTGGACGATGAGCTCTAGGAGCTCTGGGGGGCTTTGGGGATAGCTTCTCGGAGCTATAAGCAACCACAGGGCTAGGCTTGCCAAACCTTGTTGGTGTGCTTGGGCCCCACCGTTGTGATGATTGAGTTGGTTCACCTCTCATTATCTATGCCCCATATGCATCCTACCCATTGAGTTCAGGGCTCATGGGAAGTACCTCTCATTTGGCCAATGAGATGGGAAAAGCTAGAGACTAGTAGCAAAGACTGATGGATGCATCAGAGATTGTCGTACTTTCTATTTAGGATGGCACGGTCCAACCACTTGATCTGGGATCAAGACTAGTGAGGCTTCAGCCTGCTACTGACCTTAGGTCAGATAAACCAACTTCAGGTTGGTATGAAACTCTTTGTGAGTCCTATAGAGGTTTCGGACCTCTAGGCTGAATCTGTCAGCCAGGAATGATGTCTTTGTGACTGACCCACTTCTGTTCTGAAATAAAGAGCCAGCAAAGCAAGTTATGGCGGGATGATGCACGATGTTGAGTTGCACAAGTAGATGGAGTTCTCCCTAGTTGAGAGGGAGTGTTAAAATTGGACAACTAGGTCCAAACTCCATGTTGTGATGCTCAGATGAAGATACCAATATTTTTATTGGGTTCCTCTTTCGGAGAGATGCCAGATCAATCTAAAGATCATCTTGATCAGATGAGTAGAACATTTATTTTGAATTTATTTTCTAATATATTCAAATATGTGCAGGTCGGCTTTAAGGTTTTGTACCCCAGCAAATGTGTCACACCCTCAAGTGATGGATATAAATAAGGTCAACGTTGGAGGACATTTCACTCTTCTCATCTCATCACACATATTTCTCTCTCCACTTCTGATTGGTTCGAGCAACTTGGAGGCAATGCGCAGTTCACACGTGGGAGAAGGATGAAGACATTTATGTTGCAGCTAGGGTTTCCACCACAGGTTTGACCAGCGTTGACCAAACAAAAGGAGTTGAATTTTGGCATAGACTTCGATTTCTGCAGTCCGCACATTTTGGCACAAGAACCGAGGTCAAAGGTTGACTGTAGACTGTGATGCATTGACTTTGACTTGCTGTTGTTCTGCGTTGACTTTTCTGGGGTTGACTTTGAGTTGACCGTTTGGCTGTTTTGAGGGTTGTGTGACATTGCTGGTTAGCCGACCATATCGAGACTTTGTTGGTTGAAGCATCCTATTGACCATCGTAATGCACCAACACAACTATCTGTTTCTAGCTTGTCTTCTGTCGATCTACTGGTATGTTCTATCAACATTTTACTTTATGGTTTATGTGATCGCTGTCTAGTAAAGAAGAAAAAGTAAAGTTGCATCAAGCATAGAGCATCTACATAAATTTACAATCACTAATAACAACATTGATGGAAAGGCAGTCATCAAGATCAAGGGTCATCATTCAATAATCATATGGAAATAGGTGCTAACATTTTCTAATGGAATTCTCTATGGATTCACTGATTAGAAAGAAAGCAAAAGGTTTCATCAAGAATTCTATGTTACAAAATTCTGGGATTAGAACATGATGACATATTGATGAAGCAAGTCTAGGAATGAAGTTCTTCATTCTAGTAAAATTTTTGCAGGATGACTCAAAAGGAAAAAGGACAAAGTACATATATCTATGCGCTGACATTGGATGTTGTGAAGTCATGTCATATGGTTGCAGGTAATGGACTTCTATCTTTAGAAGTATGATCTATGAAGGAGGATCTCTTCTGGTGCACAGGTTGCCACTAACAGATAAAATTAAATATGTCGTCATATGGAATATGAGGTGGTTGTATACAAACAAGGAACTGGACACTGGAAGTTCCTGGGGATGAAGCTGTGCGGAGAAAGAATGGAAGAGATCATGAAATGCAACCATGTTGTAGAAATTTCAGTTTCCCACCCCGGTTTTCAGTTTCACCTTATTTCTCCATATAGTTAAATGCCCATTCCCATAGCCTTACATTCAACACGCTGAAAAATAAATATTTTCTGAAAACACAAATTCTGGAAATTTTCACAATGTTGGAAATTGCAGAAATAAAAATCAGCAAAATAAATCAGCCACACAGAACATTTAGACACGCTGATTTTTTGTCAATATGACCCTGGAAAAACCCCTTACAACTCTTAGGAAAAACTAGTTCGAAAGCTTCTCTTTTATTTTTTGAATATTGCTTTTTACAGTGAAACAAGAAAAACACAGAAAAAATTCCAGCAACCAAATTTACAGACTTATCTCAATTTTCGTGCTTGCACACTGCCTTGGAAATTGTACCAAATCAGCAACAACAGAAACAGAAAAATTACAGCATTTATAACAGCATTAAATGTTGTACGGCCACCTCGGGAAGCGTATCGAAACAACTGTACTTGACTGTACGGACTATACGAATATCGTACAGCAGCGTCTTCTCGACTTACGTGCCAAAATCTGGACTATAGCTGCTATCCTCTTCCTCGATTTTTGTGCCGAAAATAACAGCAACCCTCTTCCTCAAACGTGCCAGACTTTGCCCTCGAAATGTGTGCTTGTTGTTGCTACCCTCTTCCTCGATTTTTGTGCCTCCTCTCTTGAAAACACTGCCTCTCTCTTGCTGTACGGATTTTCTGCCTCGGTATCTGTGTCAATAAATGATGTTGTACCTTTGCTGAAAACTCTTCACTGCTGCCCTCCTTTTTCTCATTGCTCAGAAAATCTCCTTAGCTTTCTCTCATCCTCTCTCAATCTGCTCATGAAAGAATGAATGACATTTTCTCTCTTTTTCCTCCTTTAACCTAACCCTAAATGACTTTTGGGGAATCCCTAAATCCAATGGCTGAAATAGCTTTAGATCTAGGGCTGAGATTAAATGCTCATTTAAATCTCACTTTCTATTTTTTAATTCACCGCACTTTAATAAAGACCCACTTAGTCATTTATTTCCGAAGTCACTTTTCCTTTCTAATTTCAAATTGACTTTATTAAAGTCACTTTAAAATTAGACTTTAGTAACTTTATCACTTAAAGTCACTTTTAAATTGGATTTGACTTTATAACTTTATAAAGTCACTTTAGGAGAAAAATTAAATTCTTTTGGACACTTTTCCCTAGGCCAAAGATCAAAGCCTTAGGGAACCACCTGTCCTCCGGTACCAAATTTCAACACTCCCTCTTACCGAGGAAAGTGTTCCTCACCACACCCATCTTGTCTCTGAAGTAGACATGCTTGCCCCATGGTAAGGCTTTGGTAAGAATATCTGCAACCTGCTCATCAGTGGGAATATACTCAAGCTTCACAGCTCCTTTCTGAACATAGTCTCTGATGAAGTGATATTTGATCCCGATATGCTTTGACCTGTCATGAAATACTGGATTCTCAGTGAGTTTAATGCAACTCTGATTATCACAGTAAATCACTGAAGGTCTCAACGGCTGACCAAATAAGCCAAACAACATCTTGCGAAGCCGGATGGCCTCACAACTAGCTAGACTGGCTGCCATATACTCTGCTTCCGCTGAACTCAATGCTACTGACTGCTGCTTTCGGCTGAACCATGACACTATTGCCGAACCCAACCCAAAACAACACCTTGAAGTGCTCTTCCTATCAGAAGCACAACCTGCCCAATCAGAATCAGTGTAACCTGCCAATCTCACTCCATCCCCCTGCCTGTAGTCCAGACCATACTCCACTGTCCCCTGCAAGTACCGCAAAATGTGTTTTGCAGCCACCCAGTGAACCTTCCTAAGCTCACACATAAACTGGCTCATCGTGTTGACCGCAAAACAAATATCCGATCTAGTGTTGACCAAATACATCAAGGAACCAATCAGCTGCCTATACAATGTGGGGTCCACCAACTCAGAATTTGAAGCATGAAGCTTCTTCTAGTTGGTGATCATCAGTGTCGACATGGGTCTACAATCCTCCATGTGGAATCTGCCAAGGATGTCCACAATATAATTCCCCTGTCCCAAGAAGAAATGCCCCTCCTCCTGCTACACCTCCAAACCCAAAAAATAATGCATCAAGCCAATGTCCTTCATCTCAAACTCCGCCACAAGATCTCTCTTGCAGTGCTCTATGAGTCTCTTTGCACCCGTAATGACCAAGTCATCTTCATACAACACCAGAATGAGAGGCTCCTCACCTATCATAGTATGGTAAAGGTTTGGATCTGCCTCACTCTTTGTGAAACCCATCTGCTGCAAGTATGTCTCTATCCTAGAGTACCAAGCTTTGGGAGCTTGCTTCAGGCCATAAAGGGCCTTCTTCAATCTGCACACATGGGACTCCTTCCCATGCACCTCAAAGCCCTGTGGCTGTTCAATGTACACCTCCTCCTGTATGAAGCCATTGAGAAATGCGGTCTTCATATCCATTTGGTGGATCTTCTAACCCATCTCCGCTGCTATCGATATGATGGAGCGAATCGAAGTATATTGAGCCACGGGAGCGAAGGTCTCCTCATAATCTACTCCCTTTACCTGGGAGAACCCTCTAGCCACAAACCTTGCTTTGACTTTCTCAATGCTGCCATCTGCAGCATGCTTTACCTTGTAAAGCCATCTGGAAGTAACCACGGATTTGCCCTCAGGCCTCAGCACCACCTCCCAAACATCATTCTTCATGATAGAAGAATACTCCTCCTGCATGGCCTCTCTCCAAACCTGCTAGCTAGCAGCCTCCTCATAACTAGAAGGCTCAGAGTCAAGGATGTTGGCAACCATTTCCATATAGCTACAAAACCTCTCAGGTGGTCTGCTCTCTACGGGCGGCATCTTAGGCAAAACCCAATAGATGTGGCCTCTCTCAAGGTGTCCTGAAGCCACTTGGGCTTCCTCTTCCCACAGTACACTTCTCTCTTGGAGAATGAAACTCACTCCTCCTCATCATCGGGAGCACAGACTCCGCTGACCCCACTCTACTGTCTATTTGTCCTCCTGTGGTTCTCAACACCTTAGATGCTCGTGCAGGTGTGAGCCCATCCCCGCCGATGGGGCTCCTAGTGACCGCCTGGGACTGCTCTTGCCTTGCGCACGAAGCACCATCCTTCACTTTGGATCCTGGTAGCTCTCGGCCCTTCTGAGTCTGGGCGATCCAGATACTCTAACTCTCGTGACCTCCTGAAGGCCCTGTCCTCCTTGAACTTCACATCCCTCCTGACAACAACTCTCCTCTGTGCGGGAATATAAATCCGAAAGGCCTTCGAGGTCTCACTGTAGCCCACAAAGACACCCTTCTCTACAGTGGACTCTAGTTTGGCCCTCTTCTCCTTGGGTACTTAGGAGTATGCAATACACCCAAAGATACGGAGATGACCAATATCGGGCTTCTTCCCAGAAAAAGCCTCCTCGGGTCCACCGCTGCTCAAGACGATGCGGATATGTTCTACAAATATACAACGGTGTTGTGACCTACGCCTAAAAACAATGGTAACCCACGATCATGTTAGCCGCATTTGTGGCTTCTCAGGTGGTGCATTCTTCCTCTCTTAGCAACCCACAGATGCCAACAGGGGTTGTAAAGAACTATGAACCTCCCTCTAATGCTGCTTCTGCACAATAGTCAACAAACTCTCCAGGGCTGTACCTCTGCCTCCATTGTCCAAACCTCGAGACTTGATCTTCCGACTGTCTGTGTCCTCACGTAACTCTGAACTCTGAAACAACCTTGAAGACCTCACTCTTGGTCTTCAAGAAATAAATCCAGGTCCTCCTAGAGTGATCATCAATGAATAAAACATAATACTCATATCCACTCAAGGAAACATGAGACATCGGACTGCTCACATCGGAATGAATCAAATCAAATATCCCCGATCGATGCCCATCATTGCGAAAGAAGTTGGCAAACCCTTATCGCACATCCTCGCAAGTGTCGAAAGTGATCGATCTTGGTAACACTGTGAACGATCTCTCCCGCAATGTCTCCAGGCTCCATGACTCATGTGCCCATAAATTGCCACTCTCCACATTAGGCACTGTCTGTGCGTTTTCTCTCAATGCCAAAAGGGGTTGAAATGCAAACTTGTACACCTTTGCATGGCATACACCTATCACTCTAGCTAAATCAGCTGGAGCGCCCCTGGGATATATCAACACCTGTCCTCTCCTGAACAATATCTCATATCCCTTTGTCCTCCAATGCTAAGACGAATATGAGGTTTTTCCTCATCCCTGGCACATAAAGAACATCTGACACCTTTAAGGGAGGTTTGGGTTCCCTATCAAATGTCAATTTCCCCACACCGACTGCTCTAACAACGTTGTCATCTCCGAGTACTTACCTCCATATCAATGCCACTCTCTGAAAGCTCTGAGAAGTACTCATGGACTCTTGTCATATGACGTGAAGCCCCACTGTCAACATAACAGATACCTGAAGATGCTCCGCTAGTGGAGGGAAATGCACACTCCCTCTCAACCTCCATGGCAGGTGATCTGCACTAGTGGACTCACAAGAAATGAACCCAAACTCCCAGTCAAAGCTATCTGTAAAGTCGTCTATCTCTGTTGATGCTGCCATGCTCTGGTTCTTCCCCTTCTTCTTCTTCTCCGGACACACAAACTGCATAGTGTCCCATTCTCTGACAATTCCAACACTTCACCTTGGAATAGTCCTTCTGCGTGTTCCCCTGTTTACCTTTACCTTTGTCTTTGCCCCCACCACTACTTGTGGAAGCTTGCTTCTTTCCCTTGCCTCTCTTGCCTCCTGCCAACATGCTACATCCACATCCTGCTCAACTGGTTTGGCTGCCCCAAGCTGGTTCTTTCTGATTTCTGTCTGTATGCAATCATCCCAAAATTCCTCTGCATAGTGGAAAGTGTTAAAACACTGCCCCATCAACAAAGTTCGGCCATGAACCCCGGGAGGGCCATTCAGCCGCAATCGCACCAACTCGATGGGTGGAATGACCTCTCCAAATGCTGCCAACTCATCTCTCACGTTAGTAATCTTTATGAGATATCCAACTGCACTATCGGTCTTACCCATCTTAATGGTCTTCAGCTTCTCCTTCAGGACCATTTTCCGGTTCTCATTGGTACTCTGGTAGAGATTGGACAATGCTGTCCACATCTCATGAGCATTTCTCTTTCCTCTCACATGAAGAATGCAATGGTCTTTGATTCCGTCTAGAATCAGTCTCTTACCCTTGTTGTTCTTTTTATTATATGCTGCCAACTGAGTAGCATCAGTAGGCACATTTACAGGGTTCTGTGCGGTATGCACCATTATGTCCCAGACTTCCGCCTCCTCAAAGATACTCTGCATTTTCTCCTTCCAAACACTGTAATTGGTATGCCCATCCAACCTATCCTCCACCCTCAGTCCCAAAGACATCCTGCAGTCCTAAAACTGAAAAATAGCACTGCTGTGGTAAAGATAAAAATTCTGTTTGTGAAAAAATCAGCTTGCTGTATTTTAAGAGCAGAAAAAAAATCAACTTCTTTGTATTTTCTTAACAACTCTAAAAGCTTATTTTAAATAGAACGCTCGTGCATGTAAGTTGGGTTTCCACCCAGTTTTCAGTTTACTGCTACCATGTAATTGTTGACATTTCATAGCCTTGAATTCGACAAGCTAAAAAATAAATATTTTACGAAAACACAAATTAGAAATTTTAAAAATGAAATTACGGAGAAATAAAAATCAATAAAATAAATCAACCACACGGAACATTTGAACACGGCAGTTTTTGGTCAATGTGACCTAAGAAAAATCTCCTACAACTCTTGGGGAAAACACGGTCAGAAAGCTTCTCTTTTATTTTCTGGATATTGCTTTTTACAGTGAAACAGGAAAAACTCAGAAAAAATTCCAGCAACCAATTTACAGACTTATTTCGATTTTCGTGCTTGCACACCGCCTCGAAAATTGTGCCAAATCAATGACAATGAAACAAAAAAATTACGGCATTTATAACGACGTCGTGTTCAAATGTTGTGCGGCCACCTACGAGAAGCATGTCAGCAGGTTGTGCTTCAGCACAACCCATGGGTATGTGATTAAATGTGACTACCTCTTCTCGACTTCTTGTGCAAAAATCTGGTATGTTCTTGTCCTCTTGCATGGTTTTGTGCGAAAATAACAATAGCCCTCTGCCAGGCCTTTGGAACTTTTGCCCTCGAAATGGTACTTGCTACCTTTGCCCTGAATCCTCGATTTCTATGCCTCCTCACTTGAAAACACTGCCTCTCTCTTGCTGTACAGATTTTCTGCCTTGGTATTTGTGCCAATAAATGTTGTTGTACCTTTGCTGAAATCTCCTCACTGCTGCCCTCCTTCTTCTCACTGCTCAGAAAAATCTCCTTAGCTTTCTCTCCTCCTCTCTCAATCTGCTCATGAAAGAATGAATGACCTTTTCTCTCCTTTTTCTCCTTTAACCTAACCCTAAGTGACTTTTGGGGAATCCCTAAATCCAATGGCTGAGATAGCTTTAGATCTAGGGCTGAGATTAAATGCTCATTTAAATCTCATTTTCTATTTTTTAATTCACCCCACTTTAATAAAGACCCACTTAGTCATTTATTTCCAAAGTCACTTTTCCTTTCTAATTTTACATTGACTTTATTAAAGTCACTTTAAAATTAGACTTTAGTAACTTCATCACTTAAAGTCACTTTTAAATTAGATTTGACTTTATAACTTTATAAAGTCACTTTAGGAGAAAAATTAAATTCTTTTGGACACTTTTCCCTAGGCCAAAGATCAAAGCCTTAGGGAACCACCTGTCCTCCGGTAACCAAATTTCAACACATGTAAAGAGGCGGTTATCATCCGGAAGCCAAGAAAGTGTGACTAAGAAATCTCTTGAGAAGATATGTGGACTCTGATAGAAATATGGTAAAGAAGAAGACCCTTGACAATACATATCTTTATGAAATGTTTCAATCTAAATAAAGGATGTTGATGCCTACAAAAAGATGTCATCGTGAAAGACCATCACTAAGGTAACTTTTGATCTAAAAGTTCTTATATATATGTTTAGCTGGATAAGTTTATGCAGGGTTGCCAATCATGTGGAAAGATATAAGATACTTGGGAGATGGTTCGAAGGAAATCAGCATGGCATAAAGGTGGACCAGATGAGAAAGGAATGATGAATCACTTTCAGGTGGATGACATGACTCATCGATGAAAGTGACGGGTGGTTTGTGCCCCACAAAGCCAAAAGTTGAAGATTCCTCAATATCGAAATCCATGACATCAAGGGGAGGAATTCTTCATGAGCAGCTGGGTGTCTCACCATTGCTACTGCAGGTCCTTGGTTAAGAGAGAGCCTGGTGATAAGTTTCTTACTTGGAAGAAACTTGGAGTATGTCCTTCCTTAGTTAAGAGGGAGTGACATATATGATTCTCTAATTCATGTGTCATGCACTAGAACAGGACTAACCACCGTGAGTCTTAGTGAAGGCCATGTGGAGAGAATGGATAGACACATCATTATGGTATTCACCTGGAAGACAAAACGGAGGATTGGGTAATCATATGGCATTCGATACCCTTTGAGAATGAGATAGGGAATTCAAGATAAGAGTAGTCATCCGATATTCTTTGAGGGCTAGCTACCTATTATTGCCTAAATCTACCTCAGGCTGAAGAAAGGCAGAGTTCAGGGTAACATCAAACCACGCTCAGTCTGGTAGCTAGCCCTACCAGAACAGGAGAGGACTCTCTCCGGGTCGATCTCAGCAAACAATATCCAATAAGGCTTGAGATGACATGAAATAAAAGCTAATTTTAGGCTAGGTATATAGATAAAGGGATTTGATTTGATTTTTTGGGGTTTTGTTGGAAAAAAGGGAAAGGCTATTTTGGACGCGGGGATAAGGCCCAGTTTCTGCAGAGTTCTGATTGGGGCAGGGAAGGCAATAGTTTTGATGCTTTAGTTTGAATGGATGGATAGTTCAGACTGGTGAGGAGCTGAAGAGAGCAAGAGGGTATCAATAATCCTCTTCAAACACATGAAAACATGGAAAATTAAACAAAATTAAAAGGCAGAGCACAGCAAGCTAACGAATTCTACCTTTGTCACTCATTTGTTTAATTTCAGAAGTAAAAGAGAAAGGAAATGGTGCACATAAATATCAGTGAACTTACAAATTACATAGAAAAGAACACCATCAAAACACAGAGCCACAAGGATCCCAAAAAGTGCTGCAAAAACCCTGGTCTTTCCTTTGCCAAAAATGCAGAAATGAATATACAATAGAGTTCCAAAACAATCCCAAATGTCCAACCCTGAAAATGTCTGAGAAAATACATGATATAGACAATACTAACTCCTCCCCATGCCTCTAGGGGTCGAGCTCATCATTCTAGGAGTTGTTTCAACCATATCTAAACAAGGAACTGAAAAATATGCAACAAAACAACTTGCCTCTATATGGTAGGAAACTGATTCATTCAGTTGTTTTTTACTTTTTAGTGAATGAATCTACTAGAACAAGTAAAAATGTACCAAAATTACATCATGATCATGAAATTACATCAAGGTAGATCAAGAGTTACATGAAAAAGTGAAACTGGTCAAAACAAGGCGAAATTCTGAACTACTGAGTGAAAAATAGGCCAAAATTCTCTATGCGCCGCGCCTGAAATCTGTATGCGTAGCACAAGTTTGGAGCTGATTTTGAGGCCCTTCCCGGAGTCCAAATTGCGCTCATGATAGTTTGTTGGAAAGCCCTGTCTGTCTACTTTCCAACCCAAGTGGAATTTCTGGATTTGGATGTCATTTGCCCCTCCAAAAATGCAATCTCCCAACACTGCTTCCTGTGGGTGAAAAAGGTGGCAGAAAGGCCATTTTTAGGGTGTTTTTGAGCCTTTAGGCAACCCAGAACTTGATGAAATCCTTAGGTAATCCATGAGCATGCATAACTTTTCATAACAAATCCATAAATGCAAAGTTTTCCCCCTGAAGAGCTGCCAATTATAAGTGCGCGCAAGGTGGCGCTACGCGTCGGGCAGGAAAACCTGTTTTGTGACCAAAAAAATCAAAATTGACAAAAAAATTTCCAAATTCCTTGAAATTTGGGCTGAAGTTCCCTCATCAAGTACTATGCTCAGCGAAAGAAGCTTCGGCCAAGATTTGGAGCTTATCATCCCTTTTCCGACGTTTCAGTGCCCTCCTTAGTCTCGCTTTCAAGATCTTGATCTTCGCTTTGCAAACATGTGTGCGCGCCCAATAATGGTTTTTCATGTGCCTGAGCATGTCCTTGTCCTTGTTTGCCTTGCCAATAGTTTCTCAAGATGAATATTGACCATCCTAAGCCAAATCTCCTGCTCAAAGGGTGTCATGTCACATTTTCTTCTTTGGGCAGATTCTCGGTTTTCACGGATTTTCTGCAACTCTATGATCGTCTGCTGATCCTCCAATTGTTTATTTCGCTGCTCCAGATATTCTATCATCCATTGGGCCTTTTGCAATTTGTCGGTCAAGGTATCAATCACTGCTTTCTGCTCCTGAATAACCTCTCTCAGCTTTGAGCTAGGAGAGCTCACATCATCATCAATAAGTATAAAATCAGTGTCTTGGCCTCCTGAAGGTCATTCATCCTGCATAGGCCTCTTGCCTTTGTCCTGAACCTATACCTGTGCTGATGTTGAAGGCGAGACCCCTTCCACCCCAGGTGGAGATAGTACTCGCAATGCTGCTGCTGACGGTAACGAGACCCCTTCCACCCTGGGTGGAGATAGTACTCGTCGTGCTGCTGCAAACAATGCTCTTGTGCCTCTCTGATAAGTAACAAATACTGGCACACTGATAGGCTCTGTCTCGTGACCTTCAGGCTGACGTGAAGGTTCACCGTGCTCATGAACGATCTCCGGCGGAGGTTGAATGGCTATGAAAAAGTCATGGGAAATGAAATCCTCCCATGCAATGCCCTGCAATCCACGCTGATGTACAACAATGATCTTGATGAGCGCATAATGATAAATGTTGTTGTACTGCTGCTCAGGAGTCTTCTTCTGCACAAGAACTGTCATTCTCTCAATGTTACGACACATGAAATATGGAATATTCATCATCCGCACTCGGGTGAAGTGCATCAATAGCCGAATATGATATGCATAAAGGCGTGAGAACCAGCCTTCACAGCTGAAGTATCTAATGATGAGTTTCATTAGAGGTGCATAGGATTCCCTAAAAAATCTGAAAGGAAAGACTCGGCTGAGCTGTCTCACATAGCTGGGCTTGATGTATGGCTCATAAAACATTCTGTCCACCTGCTGTCTCTTATTCCATTGTACACCCACATTAGATATCCCAGTTGCTTGTGAAATGGTTTCCGGTGTCAAAGTGAAATTTACGCTAGCAAGAGTCACCTGGTTATCATGCAAATGTAATACAAACAAGCAAGCCAATTCTTGATGGTAACCAACTCTAGCAGTCATTTCACAATACTGAAAGCAAGACTGTTGCTGAAAACATGAAATGGCAAGTGGGCAGGCTTGTAATTCAGTGAAGGAGGTGGGCTCTTCTCTAACGTGCTTGCCACCTTTACGAGGCCTTCTCGGTACATTTAGCTCAGTAGTAGAGTCACTGTCTTGGTCATATGAAGAATCTGTGTTCGTCTCCATGGTGTTGCAAGGTGTATGTTTGGTTTGTTGAAAATGATAAATTGGCGCCTTTGTTTTCAATGCCAAATGTGCCAAAGGGAAATGAGGGACTGTGAGAAATATGGAACAATGGGAAAAGTGTAGTTTGTCAAGTGAAATTAAGGTGTGCTAACAGTCACTTGACTGTTGGGAATTGGGGATTTAGGGATTTTGCAAATGATATGGGGAAAGGGATAATGATAAGGAATGGAAGGATTGAGGGATATGGATAGATGGGAATAAGTGATATAAGCGGTTTTGGGATGTAGGGGAATAGGGGAGGGATTATAATGATTGTATATCAGTGATGGGAACGAATGAACAATGTGGGGGATTGGCACCAAGATCAAACTTTAAAACTCAAATTTCAAACCCTATAAGAGCCATTTCTAACAAGAGAATAGGGTTTATGTTTTTACCATTCAACTCTTATATTCTTTTCTTCAAATCACAGCAAACACCGTTTAATAGCAATGGCAAGGGCATCACACACTTACTTGGATCATAAAAGACTGAGCCGATTTGAATTTGTTTGAGCAGAGGTGAAATTTTGCCTGTCGGCTCTGTGCGCCGCGCACAAAACCCAGTGCGTCGCGCCTGGTATATGCGCCGCACACGTTCAAAAATACACGATGGATGTCGGCTCTATGCGCCACGACATGTTGATGCGTCGCGACCTTCACCCAACGCGTCGCGCAGGTGATTTCACACACAGTCCCAGCTTCAAACCACCGACTTCGCCCTCAACGATTTTCTCTTGGATGTTTTGACAACTTCTTGCGTGCAAATAACATTTGAATGTGGAAAATATCTTATATATCAAAAGGATTTTGATTTTTTCATTTAGTAACCCACTTTTGTAATGTTTTGGCTTTGGCACTTTTCACTTCTTAATGTAAACTCTGTTTTTGGTTCGTTTCCTTTGAATTTTGACTGAATTGATGAAACTCTTGTCAATTTTTTGCAGGGATGACTGACATGGATTTTGGCAAAGGCGACCAGGGTTGCACCTAAAGAATTTGTCAACTGAAAATTTTTGAAAATATACATGGCATTTATTACAAAAGACAAAATGACGATTTTTCTTCAAAACAAAGTTTTGAAGAAAAGTCATGATTTAACATTATGACGATGACAATTTTGAAATGAAGACTTATTTTGAACCTCCCTCTGGCCTGCTAGCATTATTGGACACTATGCAGACAAAATTTGCGAAACCCTAGACCTGATGACTTAGATGACTCTTTGCTGACCAAGAGACTAAACAGGACTATAAATGACTTTAAAACTGATTTTAATGAATAGACACGGATCAACGGGTACATGACATGAGGGGTATGAGTGACAAGACCCTTCCGTCAGACGATCGATGCCCCTAACGGAATGCAACTGAGTGAACTGAGTGAGACACCTAAAATGAAATGCAAAAAGAGAAATTTTGATCTCTGACGGAGGGATACAAAGACCGACTCTAACATTGGCTCCAATGGGGATGGTAGCTCCTTGGAGGTGCCAAGAACTACAGATCTTTGGGAGAGATAGACAGTGCCTTCGTCCATTGGGCTATGGAATCAGTGACCTCGACAAACTGACACAAGAATTTCGACTCATTTTATTAACTGAAAATCGACTCAGACTAACTCAATTCGAAACCAAAAAAACTGATAAACTTGACTCAAAGAAACTCAAATCCAAGCTGAAATCAATCTTCAGAATTATAGCCTTCACCTCGGGCCCCAAACTGAAGAAAAGACACAGCACACACTTGCGATGGAACTGAAATAAAATGGTATGTACAGTGACAATGTAAACTACAGAAAACATCTCAGAAATGACACCGCTTGAGCAGCCGACCATTGATCGGCCCTCCTGGACAATCTTCCCCGTTCATCTCCTTCAGAAGAAAGGCATTCTGACCACGATACGCAGCAATCTTATAGGGACCTTTCCAGAGATTTTCGAACTTACCACGTTTGCCTTTTTCCTCATTTCGTGCGTCCCATTTCAGCACCACTTCTTCCAACTGAAACTTATCCGCTTTCGCCTTTCTGTCATATATTTTCTTAATTCTCTCCTGCAGCTTGAATGTGTTTTGGAAAACCTCCTCCCTTGTCTGCTGCAAATGGATCATTTGGCTTATTCTTCTCTGCATATGATCTTCCTCGCTGCCGGCTTCCTGAAGAAGTTTGACCACCGGGGCTGCGAGAGAGGTAGGAAATACCGTATCAACTCCATATACTAGCTCGAAAGGAGACATGCCGATAGACTTCTTCTGGCTCACTCTGTCTGCCCAAAGCGCATTGACCAACTTCTTATGCCAACTCTTCTTATTAATTTCCAGCAGCTTCTTAATGATGTTGACTAGAGATTTGTTTGAAGACTTAGCCAATCCATTGCCTTGCGGATGATAAGCGATCGAATGCCCCAAAATGATTTGATATTTGTCACAAAACTCAATCATTCTTTTTGACTTGAAAGCTGCTGCGTTATCAATAATTAACTTATTCGGACAGCCAAAACGAGACAAAATATTATTCTCAAGAAAGGAAATTATTACCGAATCTGTAGCTTGCCTGGTGGGAATTGCTTCGATCCATTTTGTGAAATAATTGGTCGCTGTTAGGATTCATCTATGCTGAGCTGAAGATGCAGGATGAATTTCACCAATGAAATCCAACCCCCACTGCTGAAACGGTGCACTGACTTCGATGGGTTTAAGTGGCAAAGGCTGTAATTTCTTCCTTCCTTCGAAAATCTGACATTCATGAGTCTTTGACAGTGTTATATACATCAGCAAACAAAGTAGGCCAGTAATAACCCGCTCTCAAAATCTTGTTAGCCGTTGTTTTCCAAAATAGGTGACCCCCGCAGTCTCCCTTATGAAAATCCTCCATGACCTGTTTCGCTTCTTCTTCCACCAAACAATTCAACAAAACGCCACCAGGATCTTTCCAATAAAGTGCAGAATTCAAAATACAAAATTTTGCAGCCTTCAACTTCAATGTTCTACTCTTATTTTTAGCCATTCCCGGCGGCGATGACAAATTTTGAAGCACCTATATAATATCTGAATACCATGGGGAAAGAACAAAGATTTCGGATACCTGAAGTGGTGAACTTTCCTCATTCTCTTCAGACATAGCAACAATCAGATTTATGTCTAAAGCATGCAAATTTGATTCGGCCATGAGCTTTGCTAGTCCTTGACCTTTAATCAGCTTGGTAGGTTTTATCTCCACATCGTATTCTAACAAAGCTGCAATCCACTTGCCTCGTCTTCCTTCCGGATCTGTTTGTACCAAAACATCCTTGACAGCAGCGTTAGGAACATAAGTGATAATATGGAAATACAGAATATATACACAAAAATCTTTCAATGTTTTCACAAGAGCAAGAGCTTGCTTTTCAATGATGTTATATTTCAAGGCTGCGTATCTGATAGTCCGACTGAAGAAAGCAATGGGTTTCTCATGTTCATCTCTTTTCTGCATTAACACAGCTGCCATAGTGTGCTCAGAAGCAAATGAAAACAAAATAAAATCCTGAGTGTAATCTGGGCTGATTAAAACCGGAGCTGAAGAAAGAGCCAACTTTACCAAATTAAATGACTTTACCGCCTCTTCCGTCCACTTCACTTGGCTGTCCTTTTTCAGCATGTTTGTAATCTCTTAGGTGTTCCGCAAGATTTGGCACGAAGCGATGCAAAAAATTCATCTTACCATTAAAAGATTGTATCTCCTTTTTGTTCCGGGGAGGGTCAATTTGTTGAATCGCTTCTACACGTGCTGGATCAATACGAATGCCATCTTTTGAGATAATGTGACCAAGTAGTTTGCCCTCATCCATGGCAAACAAGCTCTTCTTCGGATTAAGTGAAACACCATATTTTCTGCACTTTTGAAAGACAATTTTCAAATGATACATGTGCTCTTCATCTGAATTGGAAAAGACTGTCAAATCATCAAGATATACAACCAAAAAAACATCCTTCTCATTTGCAAAAGCCATATCCATCGCTCGCTGAAATGTGGCACCAGCGTTCTTCAAACCGAACGGCATCTTAGCATAATGGAATGTTCCCCACGGAGTGGTGAACGCAGTTTTGTCTCTATCGTCTTCATCAGAGTAACAAAAATCGCGATTTTTTCAGCCTGCCGATTTAATCAGCGATGTTTTGGGCGATTTTTTGAAAAAATCGTCATCGCGATTTAATCGCGATTTTTTCGAAAAAATCGCGAGTCGATCAGTAATAATCGTGAGGGCGTCGGACAGCGGGTTTATATGCGATTTTTTGGTTTTTGTTTGTCATTTTTTGTTGGACAGAGTTGTGTATGAGAGCCAAGGAGAGAAGAAGAAAGAGCCAAGGAGGGAAGGAGGAGATTTAGAAGCCCAAGATTGGACAAAACTTAGAATTTCTTGCAATCCAAGCGAAGAAAAATTGAATTTGGACCAAGTGTTTCCGGCAAAACGTTTTTCCAGGTATGGGCATCAAATTTAACCCATTTTTTTTTGTTTTTTTCTTGTTCTTCCATGGGTTTCTATTACCCATGTGTTTTTCATCACTTGTGATTGCATTTGGTTGTGTTTTTTTGGTTTTTTTTTGTTTTATTGAGAGGAGAGGGTTTATTTTGGTCAAAAATGCAAAAAATTGTTTGTAAAATTTTGTTTTTTCTATTTCTTCTTGTGCTCTTAGCTTCTTCCCATTATTTTTGCTTGTGTTTCAACATGTATTTTTTCCAATTATTTTTGGATTGAGTTGAAGATTTTTTTTTGGTGAAAAAAATCAAAATGTTGTATGTAAAATTGTAATTTTTTTATTTTATTTTTTAACTGGCAATTTTTCTTGTGCCCTAGGTTCAAATTTCAACATTCAAAGTTCAAACTTCAAAGTTTCCAACATGCCAAGGAAATTAGATCCTTTATGGGAATTTGGTGAACCTGATGGGGGTTTTGACCATTCAAACTTGTCTTGCAAATTATGTGGTCAACACATGACAGGAGGGGTATACAGGTTGAAATACCACTTGGCACAAATTCCTGGGCATGAAGTAGGCCCTTGCAAAAACACCAATCCAAAAATAATCAAAAGAGCCATGAACTCATTGGGAGAAATAGAAACCACTAAACTCAGCAGAGCAGCTCTGAAAAGTCAAATATCAGGGTTTGTGGTTGAGCGTGAGAGTGGTAGTGGCTCTTCAGCATCAGCCTCTTCTACAGGCAGCCCCGTCACTGCTGCCTCATTTTTTGTTCCTAGAACCACTCACGGGGCACAGCCATCTATCTCCTCCTATCTTAAAAGAAAGGAGAAGGAAGAAGCTGATAGGTTGTTGGGCAAACTGTTTCTTTGGAGTGATATTCCTTTCAGTGTTGCCAGGACCAATCCATTTTATCAGTCTGCGATTGATGGTATCGCTGTTGTTGGCCCAGGATACAAAGCCCCTTCAGAGAGTGACCTTAAAGGGCGCATTCTGCAAAATGAGAAAGCTGACTGCACCAAGAGATTGGAAGAGTTAAGGGCATCATGGGAAATCACGGGATGCACGGTTATGTCAGATGGTTGGACTGATCAAAGGGGTAGGACCCTTATTAACTTCTTGGTCAGTTGTCCTAAAGGGACAATGTTTATGAAATCTGTTGATGCCTCTGCACATGTGAAAGATGCAAGATTATTATGTGATTTATTAGATGTGTTCATTACGGAGGTTGGGCCCCAAAATGTTGTCCAAATCATAACGGACAACGCTACAAACTATGTTTCTGCTGGCAAGATGCTTATGGAGAGGTATCCGAGCATATTTTGGACACCTTGTGCGGCACATTGCCTTGATTTGATGTTGGAGGACATCGGAAAGCTTGATTTTGTCATTGATATTGTAGAATCATCAAAGAGAATCACAAAATTTATATATAACCATGGATCTGTGCTTCATTTGATGAGGACATTCACCAACAATAAGGAGTTGGTGCAGCCTGCTATTACACGATTTGCCACTTCTTTCATCTCTCTTCAATCCCTCTTGAATTCTAAGTGGGAATTGAAGAGAATGTTTGTTTCAGATGAGTGGCGTGCTTTGACTATCAGCCGCAAATCAGAGGGACAGGCCATCTGCAGGTTGGTGTCATATCAGGAAAGTTTCTGAGCTGGAGTGGAAGAGGTGTGTAGCATTAGTGAACCTTTGGTAAAGGTTCTTAGATTGGTGGATGGAGAGAAGCCCGCAATGGACTACTTGTATGAGGCCATGGATAGGGCCAAAGAAGCTGTTCGCAACTATTATGATGATAAGGGTGATGATGGGTTTCAGAGACAACTTCTTTTATGGGAAGTGATTGATGATCGATGGAACAACACACTCCATCGTCCCATTCATGCCGTAGGGCTCTTCTTGAACCCCGCATTTGCTTATTCATGTGGTTTTCTATTTGATGCTGAGGTCATGGATGGCTTTTTCAGTTGTGTTCAGAAGATGGTGCCAACTCCATTAGAACGTTCAGAGATATCCAAAGAGATGGAGGTATACAGAATGGTAGGTGGCACCTTGAGCTTCGACATGGATGCCCAGGATAGGACTGCTAAAATGCCAGGTAAGATTTTCATTATTTTAAAAATTTTCTTATGTTTGTAACTTTATCAGTTTATCTTATTTGTTGTAACTTGTAACTTGTAGATGCATGGTGGAGGAGCTACGGTGTCAGATTACCAAAACTCCAAAAACTTGCCATTAGAATACTCAGCCAAACATGTAGCGCTTCAGGATGCGAGCGCAACTGGAGTGTATTTGAAAAAATACGCACCAAAAGGCGCAACAGGTAAAACACTTAACATATTCAAATTTCGAACTGATTTTTTGAATTCATTAAATATTTTTTTTTAAATATTTAATTTATTAATTTATGACCCTTGTACGGGTTGGAGGGTCAGCGGCTCAATGACATGGTTTACGTCTACTACAATCTTAGATTGTGGGTGAGACAACTTGAGAGGACCCCTGATGTGGAGGCCATCTCTTTAGATGCGATTGACACCACTGCTGAATGGAGGGTTGAGGCTGAGAGGCCTGTCATGGAGTCAGCCCCTGATTGGATAGAGCAGGAGGTAGTGGAGGGGGAGGACGAGGAGGAGGAGCAGCAGCAGCAGCAGGAGGAGGAGGAGGAGGTGACACCACCTACCACTACTACCGGTAGAGGACGTGGTCTGCCTCCTTTAGCTCCTGGTGGTTCAGGTTCCCGTTCCGGTTCTGGTGCTTCATTTTTTTCTTTTAGAGCATGACAGAGCCCATTGCCAGTCCCGCCAGCTTCTTCATCTAGAGAGAAAGGCAAAGCTGTTGTATTTTCTCGCAAGAGGGGCAGAGGAAATCAATAGTATAGGACCATAGGTTTTATGGTGCATTGACATTCCTTTGTATATGACATTATGACTCATGATATGAGATACATTATTATATTTTTTGTTGATATTTTGAGGCTGAGTTGACTCTTGAGACTCGGGACTTAGTATTCAGAACAGGATTCAGTTTTATGTGTGATGTAGCACTAAACATGATATTACACATCTTATATATTAGTTTTTTTTTCATATTTATGTGTCAATACATTTATTTTATGCTGTAGATGCTTTAGATATTAAAAAAATTGAAAAAAAATGAATATTTTTGTATGTTACGATTTTTTCCGATTTTTTCCCCTCGGCGATTTAATCCCGATCGCGATTTTTGTTACTTTGGTCTTCATGAACCAGAATTTGGTTATATCCAGAATAACCATCGAGTAGTGACATCCGTGATGCTCCAACTACTCATTGAAGTATATGATCCATTTTTGGCAACGGATAATTATCTTTCAAGGAAACTTTATTGAGATTCCTAAAATCAATGCACAAACGAATCTCACCTGTCTTCTTTCGCACGGGCACCAAATTAGAAATCCAATCAGAAAATCTGATAGGTACAATGATTCCTGCTTTGTACAACCTGTTTACCTCCTTTTCAATTGATGGCAGCAGCTTCGGATTGATTCTTCTCAACTTTTGTCTGAAAGGCTTTTGATTTGGTTAATTGGAATAGTGTGCTGAATTATATTTGTATCGTATGTCTTCAAGTCTGAATAGTCCCAAGCAAACACATCAGAAAAAGAAGATGACAAATTGATATATTTGGCTTTTACCTCCGGTGGCAATGCTTTAGACAATTTCACCATCTTTGGATTTTCAGATTTTCCAATGTTTACCTCTTCCACTCCTTTCTCGATTGGCCGCAAAGTTGGCTTCCGAGCTACGTCATCTTGATCAAAAAGTTCTTCCAAAGGTATCAAACCTTTAGGAATGACATTATCTTTTAGCTGCAATACTTCCATTTGATTGATTTGTACATCAGCTTCACCATCATCATATTCTACATCAATGGAGGTATCTTTGAACTTACCTTTGTTTTGCAGAAAATCATCAATCTCCTCATCATCTTGGAAAACTTGCCAATGTCTCTGATTATCCGGGACAGTCGGACGATGCTTCACATGGATTTCGAATTTATTACTTGAGTTCATTGGGATCTTCAAATTACTTGCTGCCTTAGCAAGCGCATCTGCAATACCATTTTGGATACGAGGAACACATGTCAAGGTATAATCTGAAAACAACTTCAGGATATCTAGAACTGCATTTCTGTAAGCTTGCATTCGAGGATGCTTCGCTTGAAATTCGCCCTTCACTTGCTTTATTACCAATCCAGAGTCACCATATACTGCAATTCTCTTAGCATTCAGCTTTCTAAGAATTTTTAGGCCAGCAATCAAAGCTTCGTACTCAGCCTCATTGTTCAAACAATCAAAAGCTAACTTGTAAGAACATACCCGTACATTGCTAGGTACTTTGTTTGGGGCGGAAAAAGGACTGCGTACCCAAATACTGATTCCAGCACCGTCATTTCCCACAGCACCATCAAAATCCATGGTCCACAAACCATCTTCATCATCTTCCAAGTGCTGAAATTCTGCTAGCTCTGTTTTTTCTGCTTGCTGTCCATTATCTTTAGCTGATTGCTCGGTGGTATTCTCATTTTCTTGTCTTTCTTTCTTCAAAACTTCTCTAAAATTTTCTGTAATTTCCGGAATGTCATCTACTTCAACTAATTGACTATCTACATCATTGAAACCATCTGAATACAAAACAAAAGACTCTAAATCTGTATGTACATAATTTATCGGGTGATTAACCGGTTTCTCCTTGCTTGTAATCATATACTTCATTTTTTGTTCCCGGTACAACTTCCTCATTTGGCCAAACACGGGAATCGTTGCATAGGAGAAATCTAGTTGCAATGTTCCTTTCAATTTTGCTCCCCAAGATCTGGAAAGAAGCATCCCAAATCTGGGAGGAATGTCTACCACAACCACGTCCATCAAAACATTCTTTGTCGGAATCTGATCCAAACTCACAACCAAGTCTTTAATGAGCCCAATACATCTCACTCTGCTGGAATCAAATGAATAAAGATCATGGAACTTCCTAGTGATGTCCAAACCCAACTTCTCCATGATTGCTTTTGGCATGAGATTATGGGAAGCACCGGAATCAAACATGGCATTATGCAACACATACTCATGCAATCTAAGACTGATATAAAAAGGCGGTACATCACTGTCAGGAGACTCACCATCTAAAGCTGGTCCAAATATCAATTCAGGTTGATCATCTTCAATATTCAGCATATCAGACAATGGATCAAAATTCAAAATTTTGGAGACCTGACCCTTATAACTGTTGTTCCTCATTAGTTCAGTCAGAGGAACGGAAACTTTCAATTTAGAAATTTCATTTTCTAAACTAAAAGCTGAAGATTTTTCTACCTCTTTGACTGGAACATCTTTCTTTTCAGCCTTCTCCCTGGATATGATTCGCTGATTTGATTTTTCTGCTAATGGTGACTTGCTGGCAGCAGGGTCAATTGTCTCTTTTCCTTTCTTTTGTGCAACGGGTGAATCATTCTTCGGTGCTGAAACTTCCTTTCTCTTTTGGATTGGGTTGATAGGGACATCTCTGTTTCTAAGTGAATATTGCTTCTGCTGGGCGAACAAGGCATTCATATAACCTCTTTGATACTCGTCTGACTCTTCCTCAAGGGTTGTGTCATTTGCCAAAATGAAATCTTCATCTTTTTGTACAGCTGAATTGTCTGCATACTCTTCATCTTCAGTGATATAAATGGGCAAATCATCAGGAGTAAAGAAGTGATTCTCTTCCCCTACTATATTATGTTCATCATCTGATTCCTGACCAACAAAATTCTGCTGAAGAGGTGTCTTTACCTGCTGCTGGACTGTTGGTTCTTGTGCTCACTGCTCACGTTGTTTGATCCTGAATTGTGGCTGCTGCTGACCACGGAAATTGGGATTTCGAATCTGCGGTTCAGGCTTATCAAGAGTTAGTCTTTCGAACATATTTTCCACCTTGCGGAGTATTTGATCTGATGTAGAAGCTTCTTCCTTTATGGTCACTTTCTTCTCAGCTTTCAATCTGGCTCTCTTATCATTCAAATTAGCTTCAATACTAATGGCAATCTTCTGCATGTCCTCCAAGGTGGGCGGATCTCTTTCTCGTAAGGAATAGGCCATGTCCAGATCAAAACCATCTGGGAACTTAAGCAAAGCTGACTTTCTAGATGGCCTTAAATCATCAGGAATTGCATTATAAACCGCATTAAATCTAATACAATAGTCTTGCACGGACTCACCAGCATTTCGCTTAATCTTGGTATATTCAGAAGTGATCTGAAGAGGATCTTTCTTTACCTCCCATCTATCTAGGAACTGTCTCTGAAGCTCTGCCAATGTATTTATACTTCTAGCAGGCAAGGCTCTAAACCACTTTCTTACTTCTCCGCTGAAAGTTTGCACAAACAATCTCATAGTTACATTCTTTGCATCAATTTCATGGAGATCGAAGAAATCTGCCATCTTGTCTATGTGTTGTTGAGCAGGGACACTTTGAGGAGTGTCGTCAAATAATGGAATCTTACTTTGGTAGTCTGCAGGCATAGCATCAAGGTTTTGAGGCAATACGAGAGGAGTGAATCGAGCAGCCATGACTCTTGGTGGACTCACAACCGGATTTGGGGAGATTGGAGTAGTCGGTACAGATGACGTATGAGGTGGGGATAAAGGTGAAACTATTGCAGAATGCTGATCAGGGATATAAGGTTGCACGGGAATGGTGGGGATAAAAGGAGGTTCAGTAGGAATCCGTGAACCGGATGCAAGTGCAGAAGATCCAAGAGTTTGAGAAGCAGACTCTATGAATTCAGGGATGTTCGTTGCTACAATAGAATTCTGTATATTCAAGATGTAACTATCAATGGATCTGTTAGCTTGCTCGATCTCAAGGTATTTGATAAATTCGGGATTCAAAACAGTAGAATCAAGAGCACTTTCAGACTTAGTTTCGAACAAGTACAATTCAAACTGTTCATCAAATTCAAGGTCTTCAAGATATTCAAAAATAGCAAGACATGAATGAGACTTAAACAGAGGAATCAGAAGACTTTCTCGTCGATGGATTCTTGCAATCAGATTGGGATTTTCGTACACTGGAGGTGGATCAGGATCGGGATTTGCTCTAGTATGTCTTCTGAAAGCCAGTGTGGAATTATTTCAAGAATCAAAAGGACAAAACCAACTTTTTCAGCCTATTCAAATCTAGACTTATCACCCAAAGTCCAGATCATCTGATCTACTGGGGGAAATTCACAAGTTAAATGTTACGATTACAAACTAGACCGGAGATTGACTGAAGCAGCGTTTATCTACTTCCGCTAATGCATAGCAAAAGCGTTTCGAAGGCTACCTGACATGACTTCAGGCTCCGTCTGTAGCTTATAAATCAAATAACACTAACAAGCAAACCATTTCATCCCCAGTATGGTCGCCACTATGTTATTGCCTAAATCTACCTCAGGCTGAAGAAAGGCAGAGTTCAGGGTAACATCAAACCACGCTCAGTCTGGTAGTTAGCCCTACCAGAACAGGAGAGGGCTCTCTCCGGGTCGATCTCAGCAAATAATATCCAATAAGGCTTGAGATGACATGAAATAAAAGCTAATTTTAGGCTAGGTATATAGATAAAGGGATTTGATTTGATTTTTTGGGGTTTTGTTGGAAAAAAGGGAAAGGCTGTTTTGGGCGTGGGGATAAGGCCTAGTTTCTGCAGAGTTTTGATTGGGGCAGGGAAGGCAATAGTTTTGATGCTTTAGTTTGAATGGATGGATAGTTCAGACTGGTGAGGAGCTGAAGAGGGCAAGAGGGTATCAAGGATCCTCTTCAAACAGATGAAAACATGGAAAATTAAACAAAATTAAAAGGCAGAGCACAGCAAGCTAATGAATTCTACCTTTGTCACTCATTTGTTTAATTTCAGAAGTAAAAGAGAAAGGAAATGGTGCACATAAATATCAGTGAACTTACAAATTACATAGAGAAGAACACCATCAAAACACAAAGCCACAAGGATCCCAAAAAGTGCTGCAAAAACCCTGGTCTTTCCTTTGCCAAAAATGCAGAAATGAATATACAATGGAGTTCCAAAACAATCCCAAATGTCCAACCCTGAAAATGTCTGAGAAAATACATGATATAGACAATATTAACTCCTCCCCATGCCTCTAGGGGTCGAGCTCATCATTCTAGGAGCTGTTTCAACCATATCTAAATAAGGAACTGAAAAATAGGCAACAAAACAACTTGCCTCTATATGGTAGGAAACTTATTCATTCAGTTGTTTTTTACTTTTTAGTGAATGAATCTACTAGAACAAGTAAAAATGTACCAAAATTACATCATGATCATGAAATTACATCAAGGTAGATCAAGAGTTACATGAAAAAGTGAAACTGGTCAAAACAAGGCGAAATTCTGAACTGCTGAGTGAAAAATAGGCCAAAATTCTCTATGCGCCGCGCCTGAAATCTGTATGCGTAGCACAAGTTTGGAGCTGATTTTGAGGCCCTTCCCGGAGTCCAAATTGCGCTCATGATAGCTCGTTGGAAAGCCTTGCCTGTCTACTTTCCAACCCAAGTGGAATTTCTGGATTTGGATGTCATTTGCCCCTCCAAAAATGCAATCTCCCAACACTGCTTCCTGTGGGTGAAAAATGTGGCAGAAAGGCCATTTTTAGGGTGTTTTTGAGCCTTTAGGCAACCCAAAACTTGATGAAATCCTTAGGTAATCCATGAGCATGCATAACTTTTCATAACAAATCCATAAATGCAAAGTTTTCCCCCTGAAGAGCTGCCAATTATAAGCGCGTGCAAGGTGGCGCTACGCGTCGGGCAGGAAAACCTGTTTTGTGACCAAAAAAATCAAAATTGACAAAAAAATTTCCAAATTCCTTGAAATTTGGGCTGAAGTTCCCTCATCAAGTACTATGCTCAGCCAAAGAAACTTCGGCCAAGATTTGGAGCTTATCATCCCTTTTCCGACGTTTCAGTGCCCTCCTTAGTCTCGCTTTCAGGATCTTGATCTTCGCTTTGCAAACATGTGTGCGCGCCCAATAATGGTTTTTCATGTGCCTGAGCATGTCCTTATCCTTGTTTGCCTTCGCCAATAGTTTCTCAAGATGAATATTGACCTTCCTAAGCCAAATCTCCCGCTCAAAGGGTGTCATGTCACCTTTTCTTCTTTGGGAAGATTCCCGGTCTTCACGGATTTTCTGCAACTCTATGATCGTCTGCTGATCCTCCAATTGTTTATTCCGCTGCTCCAGATATTCTATCATCCATTGGGCCTTTTGCAATTTGTCGGTCAAGGTATCAATCACTGCTTTCTGCTCCTGAATAACCTCTCTCAGCTTTGAGCTAGGAGAGCTCACATCATCATCAATAAGTATAAAATCAGTGTCTTGGCCTCCTGAAGGCCCTTCATCCTGCATAGGCCTCTTGCCTTTGTCCTGAACCTATACCTGTGCTGATGTCGAAGGCGAGACCCCTTCCACCCCAGGTGGAGATAGTACTCGCAATGCTGCTGATGACGGTAACGAGACCCCTTCCACCCTGGGTGGAGATAGTACTCGTCGTGCTGCTGCAAACAATGCTCTCGTGCCTCTCTGATAAGTAACAAATACTGGCACACTGATAGGCTCTGTCTCGTGACCTTTAGGCTGACGTGAAGGTTCACCGTGCTCATGAACGATCTCCGGCGGAGGCTGACTGGCTGTGAAAAAGTCATGGGAAATGAAATCCTCCCATGCAATGCCCTGCAATCCAAGCTGATGTACAACAATGATCTTGATGAGCGCATAATGATAAATGTTGTTGTACTGCTGCTCAGGAGTCTTCTTCTGCACAAGAACTATCATTCTCTCAATGTTATGGCACATGAAATATGGAATATTCATCATCCGCACTCGGGTGAAGTGCATCAACAACGGAATATGATATGCATAAAGGCGTGAGAACCGGCCTTCACAGCTAAAGTATCTGATGATGAGTTTCATTAGAGGTGCATAGGATTCCCTAAAAAATCTGAAAGGAAAGACTCGGTTGAGCTGTCTCACATAGTTGGGCTTGATGTATGGCTCATAAAACATTCTGTCCACCTGTTGTCTCTTATTCCATTGTTCACCCACATTAGGTATCCCGGTTGCTTGTGAAATGGTTTCCGGTGTCAAAGTGAAATTTACGCCAGCAAGAGTCACCTAGTTATCATGCAAATGTAATACAAACAAGCAAGCCAATTCTTGATGGTAACCAACTCTAGCAATCATTTCACAATACTGAAAGCAAGACTGTTGCTGAAAACATGAAATGGCAAGTGGGCAGGCTTGTAATTCAGTCAAGGAGGTGGGCTCTTCTCTAACGTGCTTGCCACCTTTACGAGGCCTTCTCGGTACATTTAGCTCAGTAGTAGAGTCACTGTCTTGGTCATATGAAGAATCTGTGTCCGTCTCCATGGTGTTGCAAGGTGTATGTTTGGTTTGTTGAAAATGATAAATTGGTGCCTTTGTTTTCAATGCCAAATGTGCCAAAGGGAAATGAGGGACTGTGAGAAATATGGAACAGTGGGAAAAGTGGAGTTTGTCAAGTGAAATTAAGGTGTGCTAACAGTCACTTGACTGTTGGGAATTGGGGATTTAGGGATTTTGCAAATGATATGGGGAAAGGGATAATGATAAGGAATGGAAGGATTGAGGGATATGGATAAATGGGAATAAGTGATATAAGCGGTTTTGGGATGTAGGGGAATAGGGGAGGGATTATAATGATTGTATATCAGTGATGGGAAAGAATGAACAATGTGGGGAATTGGCACCAAGATCAAACTTTAAAACTCAAATTTCAAACCCTATAAGAGCCATTTCTAACAAGAGAATAGGGTTTATGTTTTTACCATTCAACTCTTATATTCTTCTCTTCAAATCACAGCAAACACCGTTTAATAGCAATGGCAAGGGCATCACACACTTACTTGGATCATAAAAGACTGAGTCGATTTGAATTTGTTTGAGCAGAGGTGAAATTTTGCCTGTCGGCTCTGTGCGCCGCGCCTGGTATATGCGCCGCACACGTTCAAAAATACACGGTGCATGTCAGCTCTATGCGCCGCGACATGCTGATGCATCGCGACCTTCACCCAACGCGTCGCGCAGGTGATTTCTCACACAGTCCCAACTTCAAACCACCGACTTCGCCCTCCACGATTTTCTCTTGGATGTTTTGACAACTTCTTGCGTGCAAATAACATTTGAATGTGGAAAATATCTTATATATCAAAAGGATTTTGATTTTTTCATTTAGTAACCCACTTTTGTAATGTTTTGACTTTGGCACTTTTCACTTCTTAATGTAAACTCTGTTTTTGGTTCGTTTCCTTTGAATTTTGACTGAATTGATTAAACTCTTGTCAATTTTTTGCAGGGATGACTGACATGGATTTTGGTAAAGGCGACTAGGGTTGCGCCTGAAGAATTTGTCAACTGAAAATTTTTGAAAATATACATGGCATTTATTACAAAAGACAAAATGACGATTTTTCTTCAAAACAGAGTTTTGAAGAAAAGTCATGATTTAACATTATGACGATGAAATTTTTGAAATGAAGACTTATTTTGAACCTCCCTATGGCCTGCTGGCATTATTGGACACTTTGCAGACAAAATTTGCAAAACCCTAGACCTAATGACTTAGATGACTCTTCGCTGACCAAGAGACTAAACAGGACTGTAAATGACTTTAAAACTGATTTTAATGAATAGACACGGATCAGCAGGTACATGACATGAGGGGTATGAGTGACAAGACCCTTCTGTCAGACGATCGATGCCCCTAACGGAATGCAACTGAGTGAACTGAGTGAGTTACCTAAAATTAAATGCAAAAAGAGAAATTTTGATCTCTGACGGAGGGATACAAAGACCGACTCTAACACTACCCAACAGAAGAATAGTCCAAGAAGGTCATACTTTGGGAACACTTGGATGGAGTATGTACCTTGGAGAGAAGATGTGACTAGGAGATCTCCTGGGAAGATATGTGGACTCTGATAGAAATATGGTAAAGAAGAAGACCCTTGATAATACATATCTTTAGGAGGTGTCAATCTGAATAAAGGGTGTCGATGCCTACAAAAAGATGTCATGGTGAAAGATCATCACTAAGGTAACTTATGATTTAAAAGTTCTTATATATATTTTTATCTGGATAAGTTTATGCAGGGCTTCCAATCATGTGGAAGGATGTAAGATACTTGGGATATGGTTCTAAGGAAAGCAACATGGCATAAAGGTGGACCAAATGAGAAAGGACTGATGAATCACTTTCAAATGGATGACATGACTCATCGATGAAAGTAATGGATGATTTGTGCCCTACGAAGCCAAAAGTTGAATATTCCTCAATATCAAAATCCATGACATCGAGAGGAGGAATTCTTCATGAGCAGCTAGGTGTCTCACCATTGATGCTGCAGGACCCTGGTTAAGAGGGAGCCTGGTGATAAGTTTCTTGCTTGGAAGAAACTTGGAGTATGTCCTTCCTTAATTAAGAGGGAGTGACATATATGATTCTCTAATTCAAGTGTCATGCACTAGACCAGGACTAACCATCGTGAGTCTTAGTGAAGGCCATGTGGAGAGAATGGATAGACACATCATTTTGGTCTTCACCTGGAAGACAAAATGGAGGATTGGGTAATCATCTGGCATTTGATACTCTTTGAGAATGAGATAGGGCATTCAAGATAAGAGTAGTCATGGACCGATATTCTTTGAGGGCTAGCTACCCAAGAGAAATCCAAGAAGATCATACTTTGGGAACACTCGGGTGGAGTATGTACCTTGGAGAGACAATGACGATGGTGTCTACAAGTCATGAGTCTCGCCAACATTGTAGACCATTGTCTCATTGAGAGATGGGGTTGTTAGTCAAGGCCTTGCACTAGGACAATGTTGGTTGATATGATGCTATACAGATGCGATTACCAATCTGATTCTTCTTATGAGATTCTTCAGATTGAATGTGACCTTGTATCGTTATGAATATCTCCCTAGTTAAGAGGGAGCGTTGGAAAGTGTAACTAGAATCGGTCTTCATATTGACTATGTAATTATGTATATATGTAACGTAGAAGACAAAGATAATAATATATATTTTTGGTATGCTTGCTTCATGGGTTTAATGAGCAAGGTTTTATTATAGGTCAATAGACTTCTTCTTGATAGGGATATGTCTTCTGGTCATAAATGTACAAATTAAAGAGTCATGTTTATGAAGAGTCAAGTCACACTTCTATGACTCAAGACCTTACCAATCAAGCTTGAAGACATGGCACAAATGATGATCAAGATCGACATTGGAAAACCCTTCAAGTCAGCCTTTATCTCGCTGGAAAATACTCTGTACAAGTCGGCCTATAACCCTTGTTCAAGTCGGACTCAAAGTTAAAGAATAGGTTGGCTTATTTACACATAGGTTCAAATATTTAAAGGAACCTTCGGATTACAGTTTGACACAGATTTCGGTGAAGCACTCTGTGATTTAGTGCGAGCTATGAGACAGAGAAAAAGTGTGAGTAAAGGAGAATATATCTGCGGTTTATTTTAGGACAAGTCTGAAGAAGATTTGTGAGTTCAAGTCTGAGGTTAATATCGTCATACCTATCTACAATAAATACAAAATAAGGAATGTGTTGAAGTGCGTAGAAGGGGTTGTATAAGTGCAGAATTAGTACTTCGTTCAAGTGCATAGAAGGGACTGTGTGAAGTTCTGAAATAGGACTTTGTCAAGTCTAAGAACAGGGTTGTGTTAAATAGGTACAGGACTGTGTTAAGTATAAGATGTATGAGATATAATATGTATGTATGACAAGGGTAAACTTCTCATGTGTACATTGAAGATTAGCTTGCAATGTTAAGTAAAGGTGCAAGGTGTGCACATGACAATATATAACAAGGTGATTAAAGCAAGGATCTCACACAACCGGAAAAGGAAGAGTACAAGCAGAGACCAAGATCTCTAGTCTTGGTGCTAAAAGGTGCATATCTGTGCAGGAAGGTGCAGCAAAGAAGGATCATCTTAAGGAGTCAATGAAGAAGCAGTGACAAAGTCTTGGAAGCATGCATAGGTCAAGGGTCTGTGTTATGGTCATGGTACTTGTCATCTGAAAGTATATAAGAAGAATTTATTGCGGGTTTTCCTCTCCAAGAGGGATAGGGTTTGGCCCTCGCTCGAAGAATCTAAATTTGTGTCTCTTGTTGTTTTGGTAATTAACTTGATGAAAGACATAATAAGCTAAGAGAAGACATAAGTAAAAGAAGTAAGCTCACAAGTAATTATCAAGGAGAGAATTTGAATTAATCACTGCCCTACATAATTCTCAACAACTATAAGCCTTGATCACTTGAGCAGATTGTTGAGCCGAATTCTCTTTCTCTTGCTCAAAGTTGCATTGAAATAAATCAAGATGAAATTTCTTCTGCCAATCTTTATACTTCCTTTCCAGATCGTTCATAGAGACATCATACCCTGGCTTCAGATTGAATATCTGGAAATAGTTGACTGAAGAATCGAGGGGTTGAACACTTTTGCATGATAAGCACACTAGAAATGGCCCATCAGGTGCCTCTGTGGCACATGCCCAACATTTAGTGACAGAATCTTGAGCATTTGTTGTGGAGGAAAATCTGCCATAGTTTGTTAAATACCGAAGAATCTGAAATTGGCTACAACACTAAACTGTGCGCAATGGAGAGGAGTATTGTTAATGGTATAGCGTTAACGCAGAGTATGGAGGACGCAGAGGAGAGATGCTGCCAGGGTGTAGGTCGAGTCGGAGAGGGGATGATGGAATGGAGTTGTTGCTAAGTTTGATTCTACACCAAAGAATCTGAAATTGGCTCTACCTTTGAGGTTTCGTAGTATCGTATCACGATACTGAAACAGATCCTACGATAGATAAAGGATCATATTGGTATGGAACCTCCTTATTGGCATGGAATGTCCTTTCTTCCCTTGGTCGTGTTGGGCCACCACTTTATGATAGAGTTTGAGTTTATTGTCTACTTTTCTTTCAAGAAAGTACATCAGTTTGACTAGGATAAGGATTGTGCTTGTGTATCCACTTTGGTTGGTCTCAGTGAAATGAATTCTTTGAGAAACATTATTAAGAAGGTGGTTGTTACATTATTTATGTAATAAATCTCAATACTAATATAACAATTTGTTTCCTCAAGTTGGCTAGCATACACAGAGTTTCAGTTGAATAATGACTGCATTTGCATATTTGGAGTTGTGAGTTAGAGAAACATTGAAGTTATGAATGCGTTGGGCCCGAAAACCTGGAGAAATAAAAGATCATCCAGTGTGATTTCTTTTAATTTGAAGGCCTTGGCCTCTGGACTTCTTCTTTGCCCAATGACTGCCAAAGTTGGACGACCTTACTTTGAAAAACAAGATGTAAATTTTGTTTTTATAGTTTTGTTGCCTTTGTTGTAATACACTATTTGTGAAGGGAAGCAATGCACTATTATCCAGGTCTAGTACTACAATTACATTTGGTGTTAGTACCAACCCTTCTGCAAGTTTTGTTGATACTCTAATTCTTCATTTGGCCTTGGTGTAACATTTGGCAAAGTGAGCACCCCTTTATTTGGTTTTGGGAGTACATTTGAATCCACAGTGGCCAAACTTGATGATATATTAGAGTTGTTAAGTACTCTAATACATTCCACCATAGATGAGATGGTAAACATCAGCAAGGACAATCTTTCCGACATTAAAATATGTCTGCAAAATGCACACTTAGATTGAATTTTTGCAACTAGAATCTCAGTTCCAGTGAGATGAGCTTCAACAAATTTGTCAAAACAGTCCTCTATTCAAGGTTGAAACAAACACCCATAAACAACCAGCAAGTGATGAAATCAGTAAGGATGAGGTTGATTCACATTCAATGCCCAGTTCAAGATAAAATTTGCATGTAAATGCAGAAGTTCAAGTTCCATCTCCCAAGCCAATCATCAGACCTTGGGAAGAGCTTGTCCATAACAAGCAAATAACTGATCTTGGATATGACAAGGATGTGTCCTTTCATATTCTAGACTATTCCAAGCCCATCCAATTTCAGAGAGTTGGATTTCTTCATGATAGCACATCTTCAGATGTTCCATATTTCGCTCCTCTTCCACAGCAACAACAACAGAATGTTAAATGCCAACAATATGATCAAATTGGCCATATGAAAGATCATTGTTTTGATGCTTCATAAAACCACTCATTCTTCAAACAGATGCTTCAAAAACAAGCCTCTTGCAAGAACAAAGATTCATATTAAATGGATCACTTCTTGGCAATGGGCTTCAACAGCCAAGAAGATATTTTTGTCTAATGTCAGAACTTGTTCCAGAGTATTAAAAAGTCTTGCAGTACGGTTTTCTCCATCATCTCACCTTGTATCTGACAGGGGGGGAAGTGATGGTCATATACAAGATTCAAAGCCACATAAAGCGAGCCTGAGCCACAACCTACAATATCAGATTCAGAGATGTCTTGTATCTGACAAGGGGGGAAGTGATGCTCATATAGAAGCTTCAAAGCCACATCAAGTGAGCATGAGCTACAACCTACAATATCAGATTCAAAGTTGTAGCCAAAGACATGGAAGTTCAAGTGAGCCTGAGCCACAACCTGCCATACCAGATTCAGAGTTGTAGCCAGAGACAGAGATGACCCTGAGCATGCATTGGTTGGTGGTTAGCCTTAAACCATCTATGTGAGGTTGAGCTTCTCCCTCTTCAAAGAATTGGGGACACTTCCTCTAGCAGAAGACTTCAGCTTCTTGCCAGTTTTGGAGGAGTTCAGAGAATTGCATTAAGCATTTCAGAGTTGGTGGTCATCCTCAAACCACCACAAGTTGAGACCTCCCTTTTCAGATTGAGGTTCTCCCTTTTTATGCAGGTTGTAGACCTCCCTTTTCAGATTGAGGTTCTCCCTTTTTATGCAGGTTGTAGACCTCCCTTTTCCAAGTTGAAGGTCTCCCTTTTCAAAGCATTAAGGAGCACTTCCACTAGCAAAAGACCTCAGTTTCTTGCCAGATTTGGAAGAGTTCCAGGAACTGCACTAAGTGTTCCAGTGTTGGTGGTCATCCTTAAACCACCTCCTTATACCAACATTTCAGAGAGCACATTTAGCCTAGTGCTGCCATACATTTTTGCACATTTGTATTACAGCTCTCTGCTTGGACTCATACATACCCCTTCGGATTTAGGGGGGGATGTTGGACACCTAATCCTCTAAGGGTTGGTGTGGAAGTTGAACGGTCAAGGGGAGTCCAAGAGACGTTGGAATATGAATCCAACGATCACCCTGATATATTATAAATGTACATCTATGGTTAATAGAAATGAAATGAATTGCTTTATCATTCATATTTTTTCTCTGTCATGCTTGTGTCTAACAGCTCTGAACTCAGGTACGCACCTGGATCCTTGGGTTGATGGTTAGCAAGTAAGTTTGATGGCACAGAGAGAGGTTGAAAGCTTTAGTCCATCTTAGTCCCCACCAGGATAGATTTCCCTGGTCAAGAATCTAGTATGTGGCACCGTGAGTGCCTAAACTGTTTGAGGACCTAGATAGATTGCCCTGGTCAGGAATCTAGTCCATGGCATTGCGGTGCCTAAACTTTTCATGGTTCATGTGCTTTGAGATCTTCCTTGTACTTGTATATGTCATTATGAATACCTCCCTAGTTAAAAGGGAGTCTTGAAGAATGTAACTAGGTTCGGTCTTCATAATTTTATTTGAGTCATGATGAAATGTATTTACTAAAGAATGAAAAAGAAATTATTATTATTATTATTATGACTTATGACTTATTAAAGCATGGGTTTAATTCTTGGGTCATCATATTTTAGGTTAAAGTCCCCATTGAGGACTTCTAAGATTTATATTGAGTCATTAGAGTCATTGTACAATTAATGAGACACTTCTTAGGCTTTTGAATCATGTAAAAAAAAATACTTTTGAGTCAAATATGTAATTTGTCACCTCCACACCAAGTCAGCCTTTTCCTATTCAAGTCGGCCTACATGAAGGAATTTGAACTCCAAAAAAGGGTATATACAAGTGCAGTTCGATTCATTTGGAAGACAATCACTCACACAAGTTCGATCTCCAAGAAGAAGCAATCAAAAAGTGCGAAGTTGCAGAAGAAGACAAGGACTTGCAGGATCGAAGTTTCTAGGGCACCTATCTCTCCCACGTGTGGATTTTCTAGTCTACTGCTGCAAGATGGAAGTACTGCATCCAGGTCGAATTTTTGTTGTTGCTTCAAGGTTGAAGTGTTGCTTCAAGGTTAAAGTCTTGCTTCTAGGTTGAAGTACTGCTTCAAGATCAAAGTGTTGAATCAAAGTCGAAGTTGTTGGGTTCAAGTTGTTGCATCAAGGTCGAAGTTACTACTGCATCGAAGTGTTGTTGATATTCTAGGTCGAAGATCGTGCTGGAAGGTGATCATCTACAGAAGAAGGAAAGGGTTGACTTGGTGATTGGAGAAAGTCTATGTCTAGGTCAAGGAGTCTTGGATTATCTCGTAAAACTATTGAAGGAAGAGTTGTTGACTGGGTTTTCCCTTAGAGTGGGGTTTTGCCCTGGTTGTATGCCTACATCTGGTGTCTTTGATCTTTGTGTTATGGTTTGGTAATTGCTTGATGAACTAATATAAAAAGAATAACACGAGTTAATAACATAAGAAAATCACAAGTAATTATCAAGATAAGAAAATCTTTCTGCCTTTCTAATTTTCCAACAATTTTGCAATGTCATTTTTAACATATTCTAACACACCATTGTCATCGAGCACTGCTTCCATTCGATCCTTCCAGGCTATGAAATTCGAGCTACCATCCAGGGAATTACTCCAATATCAGTCCGTTGAAAGACATTCTCCCGATCCTAAAGGAAAATAGTTGCAAGAAGTCTACAAATTCAAAATTCTTGAGAGACAAGTTTGAAATATTGGTTCTAATGTGAATTCAGGACTCTGATACCATGCAAAAAAATGATAGAAATTGCAACTGCTCAAGAAATTTAATCTAAAATCAATAAATACAATTCTACTCCATTGATTTGCGGAATGAAATTCACAATTTAAAACAACATGCACAGACATGCAATAAGCAAAACCACAAATACACAGTGATTTCTAGGGGAACCCAACTGGGAAAAAACCCTCAAGCCTCTTTGCATTAATCAATGAATTGAAAAACTATTACAATTGCTAGCTCCATCTCTAAGCTCAACCTGCAAAAGAATAATTGTTCTCCTGCTCAATGAACAAACTCTAGCCAACACTTAGCCAATTATTTGCTCACCAAGGCCCATATTTCCGGGTCATGGCCATAATTCCTAAAACCTTAAGCTTCCTCCCAAATGTAAAGCCTACACAACTGTCCAAATCCTGAAAAGTTCCTACTATCAGTCTGAATATTATTTTCATAATATCATCATTGTAGGGAGGGAAGGGTGTTGTTATCCTCAAAATATCACTGAAATAAGGGGCAACTATAAGCTTGAATCTCTCACTTGGATGTTCCAAGAAACTGGCTTGTACCAATGCAAGCATAGATGGCTCCAAAGCCCAATTTAAACTCCAATCAGATTGCTCTACCTTTGGAAGACAGGATTCCAGTTTCTCCAACATGGGGAAGTCATTTTCTGATCTTCCACTCTTTAAGTCCATCCCAAGTGCATAAACCCAATTTCCCACTTCTCTCTCCTTCTGTAAATTCCTCGGATGTCTTTGTTGGAGCAAATTATGTACCTTCTTGGAGAAGGGTCTGTTGTTCTGTTTCAAGGGACTAACTTCTACATTATTTGATCTTTTCAATTTGTTTAAGATTTCCTCCATGGTTCAACCCAAGGATAACAAGCTTATCTATGATAGTGTTGTTGTTTTCTGAGTTTAATGCAATTTCTGTGTAATTTCAGGTTACGCCGCTGTAAAATTTTGTTATGAAATTTCTGAGTTTTTGGTCATCTTCTCTCAGTGAGGATCCTTGTCAAACAACTTATAAACACACAGCTATAGGTAGAACACACAATGGCGTTTGCATGACATAACCATCAACTAATATTTCACTAAATTAAAATTTTCAACAAGATTATTGATGGGGATTCATGACTGATATTCTGGGCATTCACTCATAATAATAAAAAAAACATCCCAACAAAAATACACAGCAGAAGTTGTAATTTGGCACCTAGCACACGACGACACTGTTGTACGCTATCCCACAGTTTTTAAAAGCAACAGCACTTGCAAGTTGCTCTAGACAGATTCTTACCCTATATCCAGCCTGATGTGTGGCACCCTAAGCACAAATTTGTTTGTTTGGCACTCCTTTGCACTACTCTATTCAAGCACCCAACTCTTTAGCTCTAGAAGAGATATAAACATGTCCACCAATTTTGCCAATAATGATACTACAGCGATACTCAATACCTCCCTTCTACAGCTCTCAGTCTATGTATGGAGAAATTTGGAATTCAGTGAGGTAATCCACACAGTTTTCTCCGCCTTCACATGTATACTACCTTCTTGTTGAATACACCAACTTGCCTCCACAATAACTCAGGTCGACCAACAGCATGTACACACAGTTGTGCATCCACCCATAAATTTGCATCCGTCAACTGTCTGTGCCAATCATGGTCGATCACCTTGGGCCGCCGCTGCACCGAGATTATAGAAACACGATTTACGTGAAATTAATTTTTCTCTTCGACATGTGCCCGACCTTCACAAATAGCCGATGCAATTTTTCTACTGGCGGCGTTAATCCCTTTCTTCACACACTGTGAGTATGCCTCAGCTAGCAGCATTTGGGGCTATGATCTACCTCCGATAGCTCCTCCGACACACATCAATATGTCAGAGAAAACGTTGTCGGCCTCTCGCACCATAATCTCATTATGAACATGCCCCGTCGTGCTACATCCACTAAGCTCCTCCCGATTCCTTTCTCAGCATGATCTTGTCTTTTGGCTTGCGTTAACACCATTGTGACGTCGAGAAAATTTCGACGATGTGTGACAACAACGAATGATCCTGCCAACGGACCATCGAAAGCAATTGCTATAGATCAATCATGCTCTGAAACATGAACTACTTAGTACACCAGCATA
Source organism: Pinus albicaulis (assembly GCA_034641835.2). NCBI lineage: Eukaryota > Viridiplantae > Streptophyta > Pinopsida > Pinales > Pinaceae > Pinus > Pinus albicaulis. Next base: position 993,172,381 of record CM076570.1, on the reverse strand, counting down.
TAGCTCAACTGCAGGTCGGGTTGACGTGCGCAATGCTTATATGATTGTCGGATCGTGGCTTGGCTAGAGCCTGGTACAAACGATGCCCCCTGCAATTAGCTCATCCCACCAGCTCGACGAATTAATCGGATCACAACTATGATTGGGCTGTCAGCTTCAGATAGACGGTGACGACTTATCCCAAATACAGCCAGTGGTTCTCTTCATAGGTAAAATTCGTCCGAAATTAATAATGATACGTGGCCCTTTAACTTGCCATGGCACTTCAAAATTTTGATGCGGCCTCTCTTAAAACTTCAACTGCGTTGCTAAAATCGGTCTTGGCAGTGTCGTGCTTGGAACCTCATGCGGTCATGAAGCACATATTTGGCCACTTCAAAACTATCTCGACCCCCTTTTGATGGCTTTGACTTCAAATAATATTTTACAACCTCTGCTGATACATTGGTCTGCACAACACAGTGTTTCGGCCTCAATGTTTCTTACGGTTCGTTCTAATCAAAATAATTTTGGGCAATAAAATTTTGAGCTTGGCGTTTTGTAGAATATTTAATACCTGGAACAAATCTTTTGGCACAACGAAGGCGTTGACACCTTCCTTCGACAATCTGCAATTTAAACCCCAATCTTTTTCTGAATTTGATCTGCAGTAAAGCCCTCGAACTTGCCTTTTCGGGTTAGAACTTGGTGCCTCCATCTGTGGGAATTCTCCCAGTTCTCAAAAACAACAAAATTCCACCTCTGATTCCTAGAAGGGTTTCTGTATGAGATAACTGCATTCTACACTCAAAAACCTATTACATATGGAAATGAATTCATATAGCCAAAACCAAAAGACCAACTGGGTTCCTCCACGAGGTACTATTTTTATGGGCAACATGAGCACACCCACTGTAAGGTCTTGGATGGAAGAAACCTGGGTCACAGTTTCAATTGGGCATGAGGCTTTACAATATTATACAACAACATTTCATTGGTTTTTTTTTGTTAGTTTGTACATGACTTACGAGACTAGCCTTTGGCTAAGAAACTGCAACCCAGGGGCACATCTAAGCTGTCAAAATCACCCAGGGATCGCACACCACACCTGCCATGGGCCACACCAACCCATGACATTGGTGGATTTTTTGTACCCAAGGAATTTCAAACCAGTGATCTGCACACAAGAAGTGTATTAACAAAACACCCTCTCACCTGCACACAAGAAATGTATTAACAAAACACCTTCTCACCGACTGTTTTACATCTCGTGAGAAGCCACATTTCATTATTGGCTGGAAGTCATTCATCATTTACTATTTCTCATTTTTTCAGTCCACCACACAAAAAAAAACATTATGTCAATCAAAGTCCTTGGGATTATGCAACACTAGTGGTGAGCCATGGATGCTCTGTGGCAAAACAATATTTCCCATCAGCATCCCATGAATAGTACACAACCCAACAAAAATTTGTATTGAAGCTGCAATATTCATTATTAATGGTAGAAAAGAGGGAATACCTCGGACTTCGCGTCTACTGAGTCTCTTGGTGACATTTCTAGATGGCATCTGGCATATCAAACCCTTGGCAAAGCCAGATATCAAGAGCCACAGATCACTTGGGAATCAAAGGAGCCAATAGAAATGATGCCCTTAGAAATTATAAGCTCGCAGAGGTAGCAGATTGGTATGGATGGTAGGTGGGGTATTCAGGTCACGCCACCACCCAAACCAATACCTGCCCACTAAATAGCAATTAAGCACTCCATAATGTGGCCAATTAATGTACTTTGCTTATGCCAAAATGACATTTCAAGTTTTTTATTTTTACTTAATTTTCTTCTTTGTGAACAACAGAAACTGCCACATTGACTCAATCAATTATGCAAAAAATTCTATTTAAAAAATACATCCAAACTTTAGGTACTGCAAGATAGGTTTGCAAACTTTTTTGTATAGCAGGAAACTAAAGTCATAAGTTTTGCAAATTTAAAAACATTAATTATTTTTCAATATAAAAATAAGGGCTTAACCCAATAAGAATTCAAAAATATCAATAAATATTTTATGTGAATCAAAATTTTATTTTTGATTTGTGCGTACAGAAAGGACCGACTAAAAAATGAAAACAAGCTTCCTCTACCTATGTCCGGGACTAACAAGGTCTGTGAGCAGCTTAGTATCTACAGTTTGAATCAACAAATGGGTAATGTCATTCAAATCAAGGTCTCAAGGACTCTTAGTTATGACCCTTCAAGGATGCTCTACAGCCTGGGCTCTTGCAACCGACTCCTAAAGATCTATCAGGGCCAACCTTCATTGTAGAACAAGCAGAAGATATTCCAACTCTAGATGTGGATGACTCCCAATCTGATCTTTCTTGAATGGCCTATGAGCAAAATGCCATTATTTTTTCCTCTTTAACTGGCTTTGGCCATCAACATTTGCATTCCCGAAATAGTTACATCAAACCTGGTCCCCGAATAAAGATTTGTATTTTTGTTTGAAGAGTTCCTTTGTGGTTTATTTCAAAAATCAAGAGGTTCGCCAAAGGGTTTTTGATCAAAGACCCTAGTTTTGGGGCTGTTTTGAGCTCTCCTTTCAACAATGGTTTCCTGAACTCAACTCTCTATCCATGACAGCTCTGGCCACTCCTATTTGAGTAAGACTCCCCAATATGCCCATGCATATTTTAAATCCTGATATCTTAGCTGTTGCAGGAAACACACTCAATTGTTTTATTATGATAGATACAATCATGCTTGTGAGGGGTATTATAACCTTTACACGCATTTGTGTCGAACTAGATCTCAACAAAGGGCTTCCCAAGGTTGCTTGGAAGCGGGCGCAAAAGTGGGACGTAGGAGCGGGAGTGACAATTTTAGAAGCTTTCGGGTCGGGAGCATTTTTGGGAGCATTTTTTATATAGTGTATTTTTTTTATTGAGCCAAGAGGCTCATTCTACAGCCCAAAGTGAAGGCGATGTTTAAGTATGTTCGTCCATCTTCAAATAAAAATAAAATATTTTCTAAATAGAAATCAATGTTGGCTATAATAAAAAAGAAAAAGAAAAATATGCTATGCATATTTAATTAATTGTCCATATGACCTAATATAATTTCATGTAAAATAATCAAAAGTTTAAAAAAAAATGTTACATATTTAAACCTTATACTTTTCAAAAATATTTTAACACGTGATATCAACTTCATATATATCTATATATAGAAAAAAATATTAAAAAAAAGTATTTTAAAGTTATATAAAATAAAATATCCAATGTGGGTTATGAATAAAATATTTTAATATGAATTAATATTGACGTATAATTAAATTATATTAATAACAAAAAAACTAGTTTAATGTGCCTTGATAAAATGACTCAATGCACATGTTATGTTATCTCTATAACGTTCAAAAATACATTTAAACAATAAAAAATTACACACTGTTTTTCGCACTCTAAAATAAGTTTGCACCTAAAGAAATTTGATTCCTCTCAGCTCATGTTAAGATCTGTGGTTAAAATGGATCTATGTTGGTATATAAGATGCATTAATGCCAACAAAAACATATAGAATGATGAATTAGTTATAAAAAGCATAAAAACATGGATTAAATCATATAACATCAATCATCTGGTAGTAATAATTTTCATCAACCACAAGTTCACAAGTTAGAACATCTCGATTCTCATCATGTTGGGTGTGGAGCCTAAATATCTTCCTAATTCAAAGGTCATGTTTCTGGAGTGTTTGGATTTGACGGTAGAAGTTATGTTAATTTAGGGTTGTTTGCCTTAGAAGGCAACCCTTCTTTTGTATGAGGGAATTGTATTGCGGCTGTGTATTATTCTATATCTATTCCTATCTTTTGCCAACACTTGATCACAAGTTTTGACTCATACAGTTTTAACTTCATCACATGGCTTAATCTTGTAGATATGCTTTCTTACACAACTAAATGAACTAGTGTAATTTATTTTACAATGGGAGCATGTAAAATTTGTTGTTCCAACCCTTTTCGTTCTCACTAGCTTTGTCACATACTTTTACAAGGGTGTTGAACAGTAGAGAGAAATTTTTTTGCGAAGAAAAGAAAAGAAATCTACTAGGAAGCATAAAAAATTACGAGAGTGCACTCCCTAGGTCGCTCCCTGAGAGCTTCCATTTGAAGCGCATTTCAGGAGCAGGTGCAAGGGGGCCGAGGGGGATGCTCCACAACACTGGGGCTGCCTGATTGGATCCTCGTCAATTGGAATGGCCTAACCTTTTCACAACCAATAGACTAAGAAAACATAACTTTCTGTTGTAGGACTTGTCACCAGCCATGTCATCTCCAGAATGCTTGCCCTTCTCAAGGGCATTCTCACCCACCGGATGCCAAGAAAAAGAATTGAGGATGGTAAGACCTGAAGGATCCAAAAGGATCTAAGTATTCTTCAACTCACAAGCATGACAACATACAACAACAAAAATCTTTTGTAGCCAAATCTAGTCCTTCGACCTCAACTCAGCCCCATGCAGCGCCATCTCATCCCTCAAACTCTGGGGTCCATCCCTCGAATGGAGAAGAAAGAGACATAGCCATGATCTTGGTTTCGTCCATGAGCAAGCACAAACATCTTCCTGAATCAAATCACTCAGGCAGTGATAAGGAAGCAACCATTGTTGGTGGCCCTTTGGAAATGGAATTGCCTCAAGGAAATGCAACCACTATCTCTATGCCATCAGTTCTCGACAACTTCTCAGAATGGATTGATGTTCATAAGGAAATTGGAAGAAAAAACCTTCGAAAGACCCCATGATCATTCTTGGCCTCAAAGACCAGAATCTCAATATATGTATTTGTATTTTCGATCTCAGGTTAGCTTGTCTTTCAGTTTCGGATTTGATTGGGTTTCCCCTATGACCGACCAATCCAAATTTTTCAGTTTTTCATGTAATCTCCTGATCATAAGGTAATACAATTTTTACTCCACAAAAAAAAGGTCTCAAGGAGAAGGTACTGTTTTTCATCATCAAATACTAAACTTTAAAGGATTGAGACAAAGCAAAGAATTGAACAAAAAATGCCAGTTGTACTATTGTTGGTATAACATAATTAACTGCACTTACACTTGCATAATTATAGTATCGTTAATAGCATCTACAAGTGCATTTCACAACCCAGTATAGAATAGATGTGTGACGCCATTTAAAATGCTTTGTTTAAAAAAGCACAAGCAAAATACAATTCTATTCAATCAGCAAATACAAACAAACATATCAGCTTACAGTTAAATAGCCACACATAGTATTAAACTGTTGCCTATTTCTCTAATGTGTTTTACAAAGCCTGTATTTCCCACTAAACAAAAATTCTAAAACAAGCTGCAGCACATTTTTAAGACAATCTAAGAGAAAGAAGAACTCTTATACTGATAATATTAACAGTGCAATTACACCAGATTTCCCTTGAATTTTTTTAATAATATATATCACCAGCCAAGTTCCTACTGGACAGATCTGTACGGAATCTGCAACAAGCCTTCACATTGAGGAATTGAAGCTAAATTTTATAGCAAGATAATCCTGAATTTGACATGGTTGCAAGGATATATTTTAGAAGAAACGGTTTTATTAACAAATTCAAGGTCTGAAACAATAGTTCATTGATTGGAAAACAGAATGTATCAATCAGGTAACATTGTCGGTAACAACTTAGAAGACATCTTATAGTTCTTACAGAGACACAGCTGCTGAAACATTTGAGATTGAGCAATATTGATACCTTCTTCTAGAACTGATTTTCAATGTAGTGTCTGGGATATGCTGTTACTTGTTTAGTCAAAACTTTCAATGGCATCAAAGTTAATCATATGATTACTGACATCTAAACAGCCTTGATATAAAATTCATAAAAGCAGTCATGGCTCTAAATGACTGAAACTTCCATGCATTATTTGGATTTTGCCCGTTCAACATTACTTCATAACCTTGAGTTTCCATCTTTTCCTATTTTTGTAAATCCTACTTGAGAAAGCCTTCAAATCTTGACCAGTAAATATTAAATTAGTACTCAAGGCTCTAATAAACAACAGGGCAAGAAGCACAAGTTGTAACAGCTGTACAGACACAATGCAAAATTCTGTTATTACATTTCCTTCTAGTATGCAATGCATCTAAGGAGCAGATTCAGTAACAAAAGAATGCAATATATAAACCACTATTGATAATATCGCTGATATATCGGCGATATTTTCAGCAAAACAATATATCGCCAAGAAAATATCGCGATATTTTCAAAATATCGGCAATCTGAAAAAAATGATTTTTTATGCTTGCCGATATTACCGATAAGATGTTTTCTGGACCCTCGCCGATATTTTGCCGATACCGATATTATCAACACTGATATAAACAGAAAAACATAAAATAACTCACCACGCATATCTTTCCCCAGGAATCTTGATGATCCAGTATGAAGTCCCCTCCTCAATAACACTATACCTAACAGCAAAACAGCATGGTTGACATCCAGAAAATTAAGGTCACAACCACATTAATCCTTTCACATACAGTGGCCTCACATGAAAGCCTCACAGTGCACAAAGTTGGAAAGTTTTGGATGCAGTGAGAATCCGCAGTTTCATGGCTACGCAATCCTTCACTTGGGTCCAATATTTTGCATAATGATTATAAACTTAACCAACAAGGTAAAACCTCATCAACCTTTACCTATTTTGATGTACTTTGAATGTTTCAATTAAAAAAACTGTGGACAATCAGCTTCTACAAACTCACTTTTCTCTAGACTCAAATCCAGAACTACATTTTTGCCTAGAATAGTTCTTTCTAATCAAAATGTCTTTTAGTCTTTAGTGATGATTTTCCCTGTACCATGGGGCCTTGGCCACAAGTTGTTCTGGTGAAAAATCCTTTCTTGTAACATCAGAATTCCTCAATGAGTAATTTGGAATGCCTCAGTGACAGGGTATACTAAACCCATAGCAGATTTGAGTTCATCTTCTGCCTTACTTGTAAAATGAGAAGTCCTGAATGAATGAAATGCCCCACTGACAGGCCAGACAAGACCCAGCCAATTTGAGTTCATCTTCTGCCATTCTTATGAAATCAAAATTCCTTAATGAATATCATGGAATGACTCAGTAACAGGGCAAACTAGACCCACGGGAGATCTGAGTTCATCTTCCGCCTCCTGTACATCATTTGTCCAGCATAAAATTCATGCACTTCATCATTATATTAATTGAAATAGTTGCATATATCAATGAGATAGGCAACTTCCAACAAAATGTAAAGCAAAGCTACATTCTTACAAATGAAGACAAATATGATGATGGAAAACAGGAATTACCAAACTGATGTTGACACTACTAGCAACCTTTGCACCAATATTGTTTTTACAAACACCATTGTTAGTTTTGTAAGGTTAAGTGTCCTCAACGTCAAGCCCTTCGATGAATATACTCAAATGCTTTGGATGGCAAGCCACCATTGCATCCAAAATTATTAAATGCATTGGCACAGTGACTCAACTGTTATTCAGACAATGTTGAGATTTTGGGATGTTGGGGTAGCATCGGATGTGCTCTAGCTCCCAAACTTTGTGGAGGGACTAGAGTACATAAGATCTCTAAGACCAGAAAGTGTTTTAAGAAATTCCATCATGTTTAAGAGATATTTAATTAATTAATCTTTTTAATTAAGGACCCTAAGTCTAACTTAGGAAAATTAGAAGATTAAAGGTAATAAATTAAACATGTGATGAGAATGACTTAAGTGACGCGGATCAAGCATCTTCTAATCTTAGCCGTCGATTCAAGATTAGATCACATCCGTTGATGTTTCAACGAGAAAAGTATAAGAAGAGGGCTTGGGGTTAGTTGGAGAACACACATACTAACAGAGCACTGAAGCTAAGCCGGAATTCTAGGGCGTGATTTGCTAAGAATTTCATAAGTGTTTCAGCGGCAGCGAGGGGCAGTATTGGCGAGGGGGATAGTCTAGTCCCAGGCCAATAGTACAACAAGGGCAGAGAAGGAGCATACCAGGGCAGCGCAGAGGCAGCAGCTACGCAAAGCAGCCGATAGCCCAACAGGGACAGCGCAGAGGCTGCAGGAGACCAAGAGGGCTAACGCAGGCCCAGCTAGGGCAACGCAGGGGCAACATAACCTAGTATAGGGTGACGCAGGCCCTTCCTGAGCAGCGTAGAGGCTGACACGGGCCAGGCAAGTTGACGCAGAGAGCTTCAGAGCAGTGCTGGGGTTCCAAAGGCCGAAAAATGGTTGAGTTCTGTAAATCCCGTTTGAGGGTGTGAATCAGTCAGTTTTTCTATCTTCGGGATAGAGGTATTGCTGCCGTTTATATTTCTCTTCCAGGTTAACTAGTTTGGTGCCCAGATTTGTTGTACTTAGAATCTGCTAAATAATAAAAACCCTCCAGAAGCTATGTAATATTCCCAATTAGCCTTGCTAATTGGAATATTTCATTTTTGCTTTATTTTGCCGCTTTAGCTAGATATAATAAATAAAGTGAGAAATAAGAGGGGTCACCTCACTTTAGTCATCTCACTTTATAAATAAAGTGTTCTTTTCCTAGTAGATGGACGTTGTAACTTAGAGAGGGGGGCCTTGGGGGTCCACATGGTGATGATGGGGGAGGCATCAAGCTGACCCAAGGTAAACTGCGCAGGTCAAAGGAGAGTAAGGAAGCAGTTAAGTTTTGGAGGGAGTTTGGCATTATAAAAGGAGAGGTTCTCACCTCATTTGGATCATCCATGATTTGATATTCTTCTTGATAGCTAGACTTTGTCTCCGCTTCAAGACGCCGTGCTGTTTAGTCTGCTCCTCGCAAAGATCATGCGAGTGCACGAGTGTCTCTCCGCTCTGAGATCTCACCCTTAGCCTCGGGGACTTCGGAAAGTACCGCCCGTGCTATTTCGGTTTCACCCTTAGCTTCGGGGGACTTCGAGTGCCCGCCTCTAGTAAGGTTTGTCCCTAGTACACTTTTTCTTGGGCCTAACTGGCAAAGCAAAGAATGGGCCAAGCGAATCTCGAGGAGGATAAAGCCCTCTTGTGGTCGCTGCTAGCTCGTAGAAGGAGAGGACGCCGTCTCATCTGTCTCATCAGGAGAGAGGACGCTGATCCATTCAGGAGGGTGAGGACGCTGTCCCAGGAAGGACGCAGTCCAAATCTAGGCAGAGAAAACGCTGTCCAGGGAGAGGGTGAACGCTGCCCAGCCTGAGAGTGAGGACGCTGTCTATTTCTGAAGGGAAGGGTTGCAGATCTGAAGGCCATTGATAGATCCAGCCTTGGAGAGGGTGACCGAGCGCATACTTGCAGATCTAGTCTTATGTTGCATCCGGGAGGCTTAGCACTCAGATCCGCCTGGGGAGCGTATCCGAGGAGATACGGCGCATCTAGTCCGTATCCGAAGGGATAACATCGATCCAAATTTCCAGAGGTCAGATCTCAAGAGATATTGTCGATCCAAAGATAGATCCGTTGTTTATAAAGAGATCCGTATTGGAGGACGAATGTGAAGGGAAGGACGCGGATCTGATTGGAGGCTTCGCATCCACTGTGTGGGATGCGATTCGAGGAGCAGGGAGGGATTCAATGCAATGCTTCCAACATCCAAGATGCCGACGATTCACAGACTGGTGGGATTGGTGCTCACTCCCAGGGCTGCGTCACTAGCGCAGATGCTGCTCTTTGGGGAGCATTTGCAGATGAGATCACCAAATGGCTCGCTCTTCGCCTTCGTAGAGAGTACCTAGACGCTCGGTCCTTGCTGCGCCCATTATTCCGTCTCGAGAGGGTCACTTGCCTAGGGCAAGGATAGGTGCACTTACTTGCACTTACTCTGATTTACTTGTACTCCTCTCTATGTACTTTCTGATTAATAAAATGGCTCAGTTTCTGGTATTCTATGTGTCATGATTCAGTGATCTGGTTCAGCGTTATATTTTCTATATCTGTCTGGCATATTTCTGTTTATTACTGGTTATTTCCCTTTGGGGATATTACAGTGGTATCAGAGCATAATTCTGGCTCAGCCTGTGGTCTATGACATCAGAAAATAGATCATACGGAGCAATAGCAGTTGCAATATCAGAAACGCAGTTGGAAAAAGGGCCAAAATAAAAAGGGTCAAATTTTGAAGTTTGGAATTAGGAAAAACGTTTTTCTGGGTTTTGGACGAGGATCACTTTCCCAAATTCCTGGAATTTTCTGAATAGTTTTCAGTGGGTAAATCGGAGGTTGAAGTTAAGCAGCAGTATGGTTTTGCAGCAGCCGTGCAGTTTCTGAGGAGCCTGTAGGCACCTAGCAGAAAATACCAATGGCAGGAGATGTGAGTCCAGCTCAACATGCGGCTTTGTTTGCAGATTGGCGGAGCATGGGACAAGAATTCATGGATGCTTTCCCTTTTAATCAATATATCCAGTTCCGATGTGGCGGCAAGTCTTATGATCGAAACAAGGGGCGTGGCTCCCACCGTGATAGTCACCGTGCAGCAAGCAAATTTCATTTGCCGATGTTTGATGGTTCACAGAAGACTACGGCCAAGTCTTGGATGGAGAAACTGGACATCTATTTTCAGCTTAACCAGATGTCAGAGAAGAAGGCCATTAAGGTGGCAACATTGCATCTGGATGGTGAGGCCCGGGATTGGTGGTTCCATGGGATGGTGACACTCGGGCATTCTACAGTGACGACATATGCCGAGTTTACATGGAGGGTGGTAGAGCGTTTTGACCGGAGGGATCCGGATCAGTATTTTTTTGTTGAGCTGACCAAGCTCAAACAGACTGGGAGTATAGAGACATACATTTCAGACTTCTTGAGGATTTCGGGGTTGGTACCTGACTTATCTGCAGCTTGGATGGGTTACATGTTTGTGGAGGGGCTGTCCGAGCCACTTCGTGGCCTAGTCCGGTCGAACAGACCGGCTACCCTTCAGGATGCCATCAGCAGGACTCGGGACTTACAGGATGTCTCACCCAGGACTCGGACACCTTATCCCCAGAGACAGACCTCCCAGCCTAAGGGTAAGGACACGAGGGCTCCGCCTCCCAAGGCGAATCCTGGACGAGGCCAGTTTGATGATGAGGCTAGGAGAGAGCTGAGGAGGAAGCGGGTGTGCTTCACTTGCCGGGAGCCATGGGCACCAGGACACAGGTGTGCGGCAGGGAAGGCACACTTCATTGAGGTCTTCTCCGAGAGCAGTGGGGAAGAGGATGAGGGAACGCAGGATTGCAGGGAGTTCGAGGATACACCTAGTGAGACACAGAACTCACCATCATTAGAGACCTCCTTGACCGTGCCGGTTGATATCGTAGTGGAGGAGGTAGAGCCTACCCCGGTAGAGCCATCCACTGAGGTGATGACTGGAGCCATGTCCGAGTCTTCGGGTGGTAGCGGCACACGACAGATGGGTGAGGTATCGGGAGATATATCCACTATCGATGAGGCACTAGGGGATACAGAGGTATTGGGCGATGATCGCAGACAGCGGTATCATCGGCTTCGGACGGACCTTCGAGTTTTGAGGGAGAAGGCCGCGTCAGTACGGGAGACCGTTTTGTTGCAGGACCAGGAGCTGGAGGGTATGAGAGCGACTTGTGCCAAGTCGGCGGCCAAGTTGGTCCGCATTGGGGAACAGCTGGATTCCCTGATGGTACGCCCAGAGGGCACGAGGGAGCGTCAGATCATTCCCCTTCAGGTATGCATGGATGGGACTAGCAATGTTGTTGGGTCATCTCTTCCTGTTGGAGAGAGAGAGGCAGAGCCACCTAGTCAGGTCTCATATGTTGACTTGGATAGTGGTATGAGACGATCAGAGTTGCACAGGGTACAGCAGCCACGTGTTGAGATTGGATGGCGAGAGATTTTGAGTTGGTACTCGGTGGAGCAGACTATGGATGAAGGGGAGGTCTCAAGGAGAGATCTTACTGGAGATGCACTTCGACACACCATGGGGTGCAATGACTTTCTTCCCTTCTCACAAGAGCAGATAGAAGATGGGGGACATCTTTGGATGGATAACATCTCTCATGCTTGTGTTGGACATCCCTTGAGCCATACACATCATGATGGGAGGTTTTTGCCTACCACCTATTTGATTCTTGATAGGGTCTCATTGATCCTTGAGAAGTTTATACTTCAAAATCCCATGAAGGGAAAAATCAGAAATTTGATTTGGGAGGACGATAGCCCTCATGGGAGGAGCACCAGGATGAGGAGAAGGAGGCATCCACAATGTATTGAGTGGATGTGGTTGATGAGCAAGGAGCTAGGAGGCTATTTGCAGATCTATGACACCAGGCAGCAAGAGGCTTGGCTGCGCTGGTTACTCTTGAAAGAGTTTGGCCATCACTTGGCAAACACTCTTCCTAAGAGTAGGAGGATGGGAAAAAGATGGATGGATACTTGCATCATGGAGCAGCATAGAGTATGGATGCATGGTGTTGGTGTGTTACTCATATCATTCATTGTGTCTTCATCACATGAGTTGTTTGATGGAGGTATGGAGAGGCAACACAATGTCTTGTTGCTTGGGTTGTTCCTAGGAGAGCAAGGGCAGATTTGCTCTCACACTTTGTATGATGTTGCAGGAGAAGGAGATGGTACAATCTCCATGGTCTTTGATTGGGAAGCACTTCCACCTTGGGAGGTATTCCATATTTATTGCAGCATTATTAGAGGAGTCTTTGACAAGGAGCATGTCAAAGAACAGAGTCTTGTACTGACAGGAACTCAATTGCATGAGCTCACAACGTTGTCACCTTGGAGCAGAACATTATGGAGGAAGTATGCGCAGCAGAGATATGGTGGATCCATAACCCATAGGTCCCAGGATCACTTCATATTTGTTGCACTTACAAGAAGTAATGATGATAGAGACATCTATGGCCTATTCTTCTTGACTTGGGTTTCCAAGCATAGGGAGGATTATCTTCTTGCACCACATGAGACCTTCGGCATTTCCTTCATTTTGCTGCTGATCATGTCTTCATTTGCTGATATATATCAGATTTGTATGGGAGGCTGGATTATGAGGGAGACACATGAGCTGGATGTATCCGTGAGTGGGAAAAATTCTCACAATTTCCGCACTACATGTTCTAATGGGAGCATGGGAGGAGGCATGGCCACCACTACTATGTATGCGTTCTCTTTTGATGTGGGCCATGAGATTGATATTTACAGCCGTGGGCAAGTGTTTGGACCTATGTTGTTGTCATATTCAGCCATTTGCTATCCATTAGTAGATGTGTTGGATCTTGTACATTGCTTGCCATGTGATTTTCTGAGGTTGCAGTGGATGAGACTGCACTATGGTTTGTTTTGGGCCAGCTTGTTCTTCATCGATGGAGGAACCTTCTATGGTGGATTGTTTTTCACTTTGTCATTGGAGGGCAATGATTTTGCAGCCCAGGGTCAGCATAGACTCTACACTTGTCATGAGTGGAGAGAAGGACAGCATGAGGTAAGCTATGATGCTTGCCAAGTTCATATTTTCAGCCCACCTTCATTACCAGAGCTTGAGGTGGAAGGAGATTTTTGGGAGTTGCCTTGTGGGGAGGTGGCTCATTTGGTCTGGATGATTGCTTGGAGATGGAGGACCCACAGGAGGGAGATATTCCTCATTATATTTTCGACTCCATGCCTTGATTGGAGAGAGGTGAGGAGTTGGTTCACAGTTGATGGGCCAGCTTACATAGTCATAGATGCAGAGCAGCAGCGGTCATGGTCTTCAGTCATAGCCAGAGGCAGTGAGCAGTCCGAGCCATGGGACTTGTGCGATTATTGGCCATAGTGGCGATGGGATCCGGGAGGACTATTGATTGGCTGGTACCATGAGAGGCCAGTTTGGGATCCTGGCATTGAGATATCCCTTCATATCAGGGTGATGCAGGAGACAGAGAGGTTTCAGTGGGACCCAGGCACATTTTGCAGTATCGGTGGGGAGCATCAGCTAGAGAGTAGGCTTGTTCAAGCATTGCTTGAGGACAAGCAATTTTTGCCGGATGAGGATGCCACTTGGGAGAGCGAGCAGACTTTACAGCATCCATCACTTCAGTTGCTTGAGGACAAGCAACGTTTTGCCGGGGGAGACTGTAATATTCCCAATTAGCCTTGCTAATTGGAATATTTCAATTTTGCCTTATTTTGCCGCTTTAGCTAGATATAATAAATAAAGTGAGAAATAAGAGGGGTCACCTCACTTTAGTCACCTCACTTTATAATAAAGTGTTCTTTTCCTAGTAGATGGACGTTGTAACTTAGAGAGGGGGCCTTGGGGGTCCACGTGATTATGATGGGGGAGGCATCAGGCTAACCCAAGGTAAACTGCGCAGGTCAGAGAAGAGTAAGGGAGCAGTTAAGTTTTGGAGGGAGTTTGGCATTATAAAAGGAGAGGTTCTCACCTCATTTTGATCATCCATGATTTGATATTCTTCTTGATAGCTAGACTTTGTCTGCTTCAGCACGCCGGTTGTTTAGTCGGTCTGCAACACTGTTTAGTGCACGAGTGTCTCCGGTCGGAGATCTCACCCTTAGCCTCGGGGGACTTCGAGTGCCTGCCCTGGTAAGGTTATTTCTGGTTTCACCCTTAGCTTCGGGGGACTTCGAGTGCCCGCCCTAGTAAGGTTTGTCCTGAGTACACTTTTCAGTTCCAGTAGCAAAGCAGCAGCAGTTTCTGAAGCGAATCTGAGGAGGAGAAAGCCCTCTTGTGGCTGCGCAGTTCAGAGAGGAGAGGACGCTGTCTCATCAGGAGAGAGGACGCTGATCCATTCAGGAGGGTGAGGACGTTGTCCCAAGGAGGACGCAGTTCAGATCTGGCAGAGAAAACGCTGTTCAGGAGGAGGGAGAACGCTGCCCAGCCTAAGAGTGAGGACGCTGTCTATTTCTGAAGGAAAGGGTTGCAGATCTGAAGGCCATTGATAGATCCAGCCTTGGAGAGGGTAGATCTGAGCAGATACTTGCAGATCTAGTCTTGTATGTTGCAGATTTGGAGGTTTAGCACTAGATCCAGCTTGGGGAGTTACAGATCTGAGGAGATATTGTCAGATCTAGTCCAGATCTGAAGGGATAACATCAGATCCAGCCCTAGAGGCTGTAGATCTGAAGAGATATTGTCAGATCCAGCATAGATCTGAAGGTTTGGCAGCAGATCTGGTATTGGAGGACGCAGAACAGGAAGGGAAGGACGCAGATCTGATTGGAGGCTTCAGATCCATCAGGTGGGACGCAGATCTGAGGAGCAGGAGGACTCAACAACGTTTTTCCAACATCCCGTAGCTGATCTATCTGTCAGGTGGCTTGGTGATTGGTGCCTCACCTATTTCTGCGCTGTCACTAGCAGAGACAGCGTTTTCCTTTGGGGAGGATTTGCAACTTGAGATCAGCCATTTACCAGTCTTCCGTCTTCAGAGCAGCTAGGACGCTGTCCTTGTTGCAGCCATTATTCTGTCTGAGAGGGTCATCACTTGCCTAGGGCAAGGATAGGTGCACTTACTCTGATTTACTTGTACTCCTCTCTATGTACTTTCTGATTAATAAAATGGCTCAGTTTCTGGTATTCTATGTGTCATGATTCAGTGAACTGGTTCAGCATTATATTTTCTATATCTGTCTGGCATATTTCTGTTTATTACTGGTTATTTCCCTTTGGGGATATTACAAGCTAGCAGCACTAGTTTTCCTGCATTGGGTTTTCCAGGGACATTTGTCCAGAAAATCCTTGTGTGTCACTTTGTCATTGAGCATGTTATTCAGTTTAGATCTGCATGTGTAGCCTGTTAATGTCTTTACTTCGATGTTAATGCTGAATTTTTCAGATTAATACTTATGTAAATTGGAGAAGTAAATCAAGAATTTAACAGTAGGGTTTATGTAGTTAAGATTCAGAAATTTTCACAGATAACAGTATTATTCAGACAGAATAACAGTATTTTCTGTTCCCTGAGTACAGGCAGACTCTAGTTCTGCAGAAGTGCTGCAATATTCAATCAAGTTATCAACATGACTTTGGTCTACCAGAATTCTCAATGACTCATAGATTTGATTGTTTCTCCATAATTAGAGTATTTTTTCTAAAACTAATTAACATTTAGTTGAGCATCTACCTGAATGTCCAGCAGGATCCACACTTGAATTGACTATTGACAAGCCTCGTATGCTTTCTTTTCTCCAATCTTTCTGTTACACCAGTCCAATCAAACAATGACATTAAATAATAAATCATAAATATTGTTATGATTCTACACATTACAATTACCAAAGAAGGAAGAAGTAAGATTGATCCAATCATACAAGAAAGTTGAAAAAGTGTATCTTGGCACAAAGACATTACATTAACCTTCTGGTGCAAAAAAATCTAATATTCTGTGTTCGGTGTTTCCCAATGTCTTGAAATTCCTTTATATACCTATAGGTTTCCCATAGGGGAAACTATTTCCGAAATAAAAAATAGGTTGCCTTAAAATAGGCACAGATAGAGCTCATGGAAGACAAGACCAATCTACTCCACTATACAGTATATCTACCATAGAATCCTCTAAACAGAATTGTATACTTTGTATGATGAGAGTCAGTAAGACTGAAATATACACATAAAGAGGCTTTGAAGACTTTCATTACCTGCAATGAGTTTATTAAGAGTACTATTGTATTAAGGTTACCTTCGCAGCTATGTAGCAGGAAACAAAAATTCTAAAACAAGCTGCAGCACATTTTTAAGACAATCTAAGAGAAAGAAGAACTCTTATACTGATAATATTAACAGTGCAATTACACCAGATTTCCCTTGAATTTTTTTAATAATATATATCACCAGCCAAGTTCCTACTGGACAGATCTGTACGGAATCTGCAACAAACCTTCACATTGAGGAATTGAAGCTAAATTTTATAGCAAGATAATCCTGAATTTGACATGGTTGCAAGGATATATTTTAGAAGAAACGGTTTTATTAACAAATTCAAGGTCTGAAACAATAGTTCATTGATTGGAAAACAGAATGTATCAATTAGGTAACATTGTCGGTGACAACTTAGAAGACATCTTATAGTTCTTACAGAGACACAGCTGCTGAAACATTTGAGATTGAGCAATATTGATACCTTCTTCTAGAACTGATTTTCAATGTAGTGTCTGGGATATGCTGTTACTTGTTTATTCAAAACTTTCAACAGCATCAAAGTTAATCATATGATTACTGACATCTAAACAGCCTTGATATAAAATTCATAAAAGCAGTCATGGCTCTAAATGACTGAAACTTCCATGCATTATTTGGATTTTGCCCCTGTTCAACATTACTTCATAACCTTGAGTTTCCATCTTTTCCTATTTTTGTAAATCCTACTTGACAAAGCCTTCAAATCTTGACCAGTAAATATTAAATTAGTACTCAAGGCTCTAATAAACAACAGCGCAAGAAGCACAAGTTGTAACAGCTGTACAGACACAATGCAAAATTCTGTTATTACATTTCCTTCCAGTATGCAAAGCATCTAAGGAGCAGATTCAGTAACAAAAGAATGCAATATATAAACCACTGTTGATAATATCGCTGATATATCGGCGATATTTTCGGCAAAACAATATATCGCCAAGAAAATATCGCGATATTTTCAAAATATCGGCAATCTGAAAAAAAATGATTTTTTATGCTTGCCGATATTTGCCGATATTACCGATAAGATGTTTTCTGGACCCTCGCCGATATTTTGCCGATACCAATATTATCAACACTGATATAAACAGAAAAACATAAAATAACTCACCACGCATATCTTTCCCCAGGAATCTTGATGATCCAGTATGAAGTCCCCTCCTCAATAACACTATACCTAACAGCAAAACAGCATGGTTGACATCCAGAAAATTAAGGTCACAACCACATTAATCCTTTCACATACAGTGGCCTCACATGAAAGCCTCACAGTGCACAAAGTTGGAAAGTTTTGGATGCAGTGAGAATCCGCAGTTTCATGGCTAGGCAATCCTTCACTTGGGTCCAATATTTTGCATAATGATTATAAACTTAACCAACAAGGTAAAACCTCATCAACCTTTACCTATTTTGATGTACTTTGAATGTTTCAATTAAAAAATCTGTGGACAATCAGCTTCTACAAACTCACTTTTCTCTAGACTCAAATCCAGAACTACATTTTTGTCTAGAATAGTTCTTTCTAATCAAAATGTCTTTTAGTCTTTAGTGATGATTTTCCCTGTACCATGGGGCCTTGGCCACAAGTTGTTCTGGTGAAAAATCCTTTCTTGTAACATCAGAATTCCTCAATGAGTAATATGGAATGCCTCAGTGACAGGGTATACTAAACCCATAGCAGATTTGAGTTCATCTTCTGCCTTTCTTGTAAAATCAGAAGTCCTGAATGAATGAAATGCCCCACTGACAGGCCAGACAAGACCCAGCCAATTTGAGTTCATCTTCTGCCATTCTTGTGAAATCAAAATTCCTTAATGAATATCATGGAATGACTCAGTAACAGGGCAAACTAGACCCACGGGAGATCTGAGTTCATCTTCCGCCTCCTGTACACCATTTGTCCAGCATAAAATTCATGCACTTCATCATTGTATTAACTGAAATAGTTGCATATATCAATGAGATAGGCAACTTCCAACAAAATGTAAAGCAAAGCTACATTCTTACAAATGAAGACAAATATGATGATGGAAAACAGGAATTACCAAACTGATGTTGACACTACTAGCAACCTTTGACCCAATATTGTTTTTACAAACACCATTGTAAGTTTTGTAAGGTTAAGTGTCCTCAACGTCAAGCCCTTCGATGAATATACTCAAATGCTTTGGATGGCAGGCCACCATTGCATCCAAAATTATTAAATGCATTGGCACAGTGACTCAACTGTTATTCAGACAGTGTTGAGATTTTGGGGTGTTGGGGTAGCATCGGATGTGCTCTCGCTCCCAAACTTTGTGGAGGGACTAGAGTACATAAGATCTCCAAGACCAAAAATTGTTTTAAGAAATTCCATCATGTTTAAGAGATATTTAATTAATTAACCTTTTTAATTAAGGACCCTAAGTCTAACTTAGGAAAATTAGAAGATTAAAGGTAATTAAATTAAACATGTGATGAGAACGACTTAAGTGACGCGGATCAAGCATCTTCTAATCTTAACCATCGATTCAAGATTAGATCACATCCGTTGATGTTTCAACGACAAAAGTATAAGAAGAGGGCTTGGGGCCAATTAGAGAACACACACACTGGCAGAGCACTGAAGCTAAGCTGGAATTCTAGGGCATGATTTGCTAAGAATTTCATAAGTGTTTCAGCTGCAGCAAGGGGCAGAATTTGCGAGGGGGATGGTCTAGTCCCAGACCAATAGTACAACAAGGGCAGAGACGGAGCATACCAGGGCAGCGCAGACGTAGCAGCTACGCAAAGCAGCCGAGAGACCAGCAGGGATAGCGCAGAGGCTGCAGGAGACCAGGAGGGCTAACGCAAGCCCAACTAGGGTAGCACAGGGGCAACATAACCTAGTCTAGGGTGACGCAGGCCCTTCCTGAGCAGCGTAGAGGCTGATGCGGGCCAGGCAAGTTGACGCAGAGAGCTTCAGAGCAGCGCTGGGGTTCTAGAGGCCGAAAAATGGTTGAGTTCTGTAAATCCCGTTTGAGGGTGTGAATCAGTCAGTTTTTCTATCTTTGGGATAGAGGTATTGCTGCCATTTATACTTATCTGCCAAGTTAACCAGTTTGGTGCCCAGATTTGTTGTACTTAGAATCTGCTTAATAATAAAAACCCTCCAGAAGCTAGCAGCACCAGTTTTCCCACATTGGGTTTTCCGGGGACATTTGTCTAGAAAATCCTTGTGTGTCACTTTGTCATTGAGAATGTTATTCAGTTTAGATCTGCATGTGTAAGCTGTTAATGTCTTTACTTCCATGTTAATGCTGAATTTTTCAGATTAATAAATTATGTAAGTAGGAGAAGTAAATCAAGAACTTAACAGTAGGGTTTATGTAGTTAAGATTCAGAAATTTTCATAGATAACAGTATTATTCAGACAGAATAACAGTATTTTCTATTCCCTGAGTACAGGCAGACTCTAGTTCTGCAGAAGTGCTGCAATATTCAATCAAGTTATCAACATGACTTTGGTCTACTAGAGTTCTCAATGACTCATAGATTTGATTGTTTCTCCATAATTAGAGTATTTTTTCTAAAACTAATTAACATTTAGTTGAGCATCTACCTAAATGTCCAGCAGGATCCACACTTGAATTGACTATTGACAAGCCTCGTATGCTTTCTTTTCTCCAATCTTTCTATTACACCAGTCCAATCAAACAATGACATTAAATAATAAATCATAAATATTGTTATGATTCTTCACTTGCCAGGAGCCGTGGGCACCGGGACACAAATGTGCGGCAGGGAAGGCACATTTCATAGAGGTCTTCTCCGAGAGCAGCGGAGAAGAGGATGAGGAGGATGATGAGGAGGCAGGAGGATGTTATGCAGCACATAGTACCTTACCACCTCCACCACCCGCGACAGGTGGGGGATCATTCGCACCTACTGGGGGAGCTCTAGCAGCATTACGAGGAGTCCCCAAGTATTTGACCTTGCGCGTACGGGGGACAGTGCGCGGACAGCGAGTTTCAGTCTTAGTCGATAGTGGGGCCACCCACAACTTCATTGATGCCCAGATGGTTGAGCGGAGAGGCATACCGACGGAGGGCTTTGATGGGTTTTCTGTTTTGGTACCAGGAGATCAGACCATGGCATGTGCTCGATATGTACCAAAATTATCAGTGACGATGGGCACTTATACATTGACCGATCACTTCTTTGTGGTGGACATCCCGGACACCAACGTGATATTGGGAGTTCAGTGGCTTATTACTCTGGGGAAGGTCACGACGGATTGGAAGGCCCTAGAGATGGAGTGGGATGATCCCAAGACGGGGAAGCATGAGAAGATACGAGGGCAGAACACATATCCACCCTAGACAGTATCGGCACACAGCATGGAGGCGACTTTCCGCAAGGGAGATATAGAGTGGGCAGTAGAGTTGCGGGCTTCAGAGGCAGTGGATACAGGGCGGACGGTGCACCCTGATCTACAGTCTATTCTCGATAGATATGCAGTAGTTTTTGGGGACATTCCGCCAAGACAACCACCGGATCGGGGGTTTGAGCACACGATCGAGCTTGAGCAGGGGATACAGGCTGTGATTACCACACCGTATAGGCATCCCAAGGCCTATCGGGATGAGATAGAGCGAGCCATTCAGGAGTTGCTGGCCCTTGGTCACATTCGGCCTAGCACTAGCCCTTTTGCTTCTTCAGTAGTGCTGGTGAAGAAGAAGGACGGCACATTACGCATGTGCATTGACTACCGGGCTCTGAACAAGAAGACCCTGAAGAACAGGTACCCCATTCCCAGGATCGACGAGCTGATGGATGAGTTGAGAGGAGCACGGTTCTTCTCAAAGATTGACTTGAGATCCGGGTACCATCAGATACGCGTGAGGGAACAGGACATTCCCAAGACCGCTTTCAGGTGTCATTATGGGCACTTTGAGTTTCTGGTCATGCCATTTGGGTTGACCAATGCACCTGCTACTTTCCCGTCTTGTATGAATCACATTTTCAGGGATCATCTGAGAAAGTTTGTGCTGGTTTTCTTTGATGACATCCTTATATACAGCAGGACTTGGGAGGAGCATCTCTAGCATATTGAGACAGTCTTGCACATTTTGGAGGAGCAACAGTTCTATGCCAAGCTCTCCAAGTGTGAGTTTGGGTTGACGGAGATGCTGTATCTGGGACACATTATAGGAGTGGACGGGGTGAGAGTCCACGAGGAAAAGATCAGGGCTATCCGGGACTGGCCAGAGCCACGGAATGTGACGGAGCTTCGGGGATTTATTGGTATCTGCACCTACTATAGGAAGTTCGTCAAGGGCTTCTCTCAGCTTGCTGCACCCCTCACGGATCTGACGAGGAAGGGGGCATTCAGTTGGTCGGACACAGCACAGCGAGCTTTTGACAAGCTCAAGGAGGTGATGAGCAGTTGTCCCGTATTAGCACTGCCAGAATTTACGCAGCCCTTTGTCCTAGAGTGCGATGCATCAGGAGAAGGGATTGGTGCAGTTTTGATGCAGGACGGTCATCCGATTGCTTTCAAGAGCCGGAAGCTCCTTCCACACGAGAGGCTATATCCCATATACGACAAGGAGATGCTGGCCATCATGCATGCATTGGCCAAATTCCGGCAGTACCTGGTAGGTGGCCGATTCAGGGTGAGGACAGATCATAACAGCCTGAGGTACTTTCTGGAGCAGAAGCAGTTGCAGGAGAGGCAGCAGAAGTGGATCAGCAAGATCCAGGCTTACGACTTTGACATAGAGTATGTCAAGGGGAAGAATAACGTGGTAGCTGATGCCCTTTCCCGTAGACCAGCCACGTTATCACTCATGAGCTTGGACGCTGACTGGAAGGCTCGACTACCGGTTGAGTACTCCAAAGATAGATTTGCATGCGAGGTGCTGGATGGACAGGTAGCAGATAGCAGATACAGGGTGGCCGATGAGGTCATCTATTACAGGGACAGGATCTTCTTGACTGAGGGATCTCAGCTCAAGGAGAAGATACTCCATGCTTCACACGATTCACCATTGGCGGGCCATCAGGGGTTCACCAAGATGTACAGGGCCATCCGGGAGAGATTTGCATGGAAGGGCCTCAAGGAGGACGTACTCCAGCATGTCAGGGAGTGCGAGGTTTGCCAGCGGAACAAGGGAGAGATGAGTCATCCTGCGGGGTTGTTGCAGCCTCTTCCCATTCCGGAGGGGAAGTGGGAGAGCATTTCGATGGACTTCATCACAGGGTTGCCCACAGTGCAGGGCAAGGACTGCATCTTCGTAGTGGTTGACAGGCTGACGAAGTATGCTCACTTTTTCGCCATTTCAACACATCACACAGCGGCACAGGTGGCAAAGTTGTTTTTCAGGGAGGTTTTCAGGTTGCATGGTCTACCCAAGACCATTGTCAGCGACAGGGACAGCCGTTTTATGGGCGGATTCTGGCAGGAGCTCTTCCGACTAGTGGGGACAGAATTGACACCGAGCACTAGTTATCATCCCCAGACGGACGGGCAGACGGAGATAGTTAACAAGTGGCTGGAGGGCTACTTGCGTAACTACGTCAGCAGGCAGCAGAGAGCATGGCTAAAATGGCTACATTTGGGCGAGTACTGCTACAACACAACGCACCATATGTCCATCGGTATGACACCTTTCTATGCTTTATATGGCTATCATTCCTTATCTTTTGTGGACATGATGTTCGGTGTTAGCAGGGCTCCGCGAGCCAAGTTATGGATCCAAGAGAGCCAAGACATCCTCCGAGCTCTCAAGGACAACATAGCCACAACACAGAATCAGCAGAAGTTGTATGATGATAAGGGTCGGGTGGAGAGACACTTTGAGGTCGGGGACCTGGTCTACCTACGGCTACAGCCATACCGACAGTCTTCGCTCAAGTAGAAGGGGGCGGAGAAGCTAAAGCCTTGTTTTTATGGACCATACAGGGTGATACGCAGGATCGGGCAGGTTGCGTATGAGTTGGAGCTGCCCCAAGGCAGCCGGATTCATAACATCTTTCATGTATCATGCCTGAAAAAGGCACTGGGCCAGCATGTGAGGGTCCCCGAGGAGCTACCGCCTACAGATGATGAGGGGCATCTGGTGTTACAGCCGGAGGCTATTATCGACACTAGGGAGAGGCAACTGCGGAGCAGGAAGATCAGAGAATTCTTGGTGAGATGGAAGAATTTGCCGGATGAGGATGCCACTTGGGAGGATGAGAGGATCTTACAGCATCCATCACTTCAGTTGCTTGAGGACAAGCAACGTTTTGCCGGGGGAGACTGTAATATTCGCAATTAGCTTTGCTAATTGGAATATTTCATTTTTGTTTAATTTTGCCGCTTTAGTTAGAAATAATAAAAAGTGAGAAATAAGAGGGGTTACCTCACTTTAGTCACCTCACTTTATAAAATAAAGTGTTTTTCCTAGTTGATTGACGTTATAACTTAGAGAGGGGGCCTTGGGGGTCCACATGAGTATGAGGGGAAGGCATCAGGCTGACCCAAGGTTAACTGCGCAGGCCAAGGAGAGTGAAGGATGCAGTCAAGGTTTTGGAGGGAGTTTAGCACTATAAAAGGTGGGGTTCTCACCTCATTTTGGCATGTTGGATTTGATATTGATATTTGTTAAGAAGCTAGTAGAAGATGAAGATATGGCTGATTTGTTAATGTGAAGCTTGCTGCCTTACTTTGATTGATTTGTGACTCATTGCATCTCCTTGGAGAGACTCAAGCACTTCAGTCAAGAAGTTATCAACAATTTTCGAAACCCAAATTTTAGAAGATATTATTTTTAATACCAAAATACTATAATACTATAAAATATAGGTGCAATAAACTATTATTTTGATCAACAAGACTCTAAATAAGCATTAATTTGCATCCATTTATATAATTAGTTAAACTAAATTATATAGTTGATAATAGGATAGTAGAATATATTATAGGGTACTTTCAGAATGAAATACATTTTGTTCATTCATTGGAAAGCTTCACAAACCACTGTGATAATAGAGTTCTCAGCGCTAATACAATTATTTTGTCGATCTGTGCATATATTTCTCAATATCCCCTTCCCATATGGGAAAGGAGTGGACTAGTCACTTACCTCACAAGGTCCTTATGGAGTTGTTGTTCCAGGCCACACGTGCACACCATTTTACCAACAAGACAATTTAGTAGACAACTCGACAAGGCCTTGGAGCTGGGTGCCCCCAAATCCACACAGCCAACCATCCATCAGGAGAATTTTTCCATGCCTGGATGTTAGGAGAGCTTGCTCAAATTTGGGCTTCCCACAAGGATCATACTGTAGAGCCCTATCAGTCCCAGACACACTCCAAAGGACATCATCCACTAGTCCAAAAAAAATTTTGCGGTCATTGAGGACTCTAGCAGGGAGACCCCCCTTGATCTAATTGCTCGTCCTCACCTGTCAGCACTAGCATACCATGACTAGTTCAAACTAAAGTTCCTTTGGTCCTCAGATATCATACATATTATCTTTTTCTTGTAATTACTTTATCTCCACTCCGAGTCATGTACTTTCTTATCTTCTCTTGTTGTTCTGCTTCTAGCACAATTAAAAATCTGTTTTGATATGATTTTTAGCATCTTTATAGTCCACACTTCCACACTTCCACATTGTATTTTGGCTAGTGATGTACTCTTATAATCCCATTGACCTAACATTTTCCCCAAGGAAAACCTTGTGGGGAAACCCAAGAGATGCTTCCTCATGTTTGTGGATGGCATCCCTAGTAACCCTGTTCGCTAAAGTCATAGACTAGTGTGCCTAACCAGGAGGGTTGAACTAGGCAGATGCCCAACAACATGAAAAAAAACCAGTTGAGCTAACCCTTGGTCTTCCCATTGACATACTCCTTTGATCATTTGCTGGACATTAATAAACTTATATTATCAAACTTTGGTTTTTACAAATACTGCAACAAAAAAGGTGGTTTGACAAACAATGCAACAAATCAGAACTCATATTTTAATAATTTAGACGATAAGAGGTATTCCAAAAATCATTGACAAAGACAGCCATGCTTTTATCTAGATTTGCATTTGAAAAAATTGTCAACTTATCTGTTATATTGTCAACTTGAAATGTGAAATCCAGATATGAAAACTAGATATGAAAGTATTTCAAAAATCACCTCTTGGGTATTAAAATAAGAATGGAGCTGTACAGGATGGCATCAAGGCCAATGAGAAAAATTACAATTAATT